>QNUK01000227.1:40000-565000 GCA_013621035.1 Clarias magur | reverse complement strand
CATGATCCCTTGCAAACTGAGGTCTTTTTCTTCCGATTAGTCTCACTAACAAGCAGCATTGGTGGCTCAGTGGGAGGTTGCTTTCCTCACCTGTGGAAGGCCTGTGTTCAATTCCAACCCAAAGCCCAAACCCCAGCCAGTGGATGCAGTGCCGGGCCCAAGCCCGGATAAAATGGGAGGGTTGAATCAGGAAGTGCATGCGGTGTTAAACTTGTGCCGAATTGTGTGTGGTTTCTTGATGGGAGCAACCAAAAGTCCAACAACAAGTCTCAGTAACAAAAATTTTTTTTTATGCTCACACAGCTGTTTAGTCCCAATCCCATGAGTTCTCATTATATTGTTGTGCATGCGTATGGAAATGCTCTTATTTTCTCTACTAAACGTAGCTCTGATTCCTACTGTCCATTTTTTATAACGCAACGGTTCTTTTTCTTTTTTTCACCTTCGCCGGTTCAGCACTATCCCTAATAGTGTGAATAATACACTGGACAGTTTTTAACCTGATTCCACTCATTTACAAAATCTCCTTAGTTTTTTTCTTTGCTTGATGCAGACGCTTATTAGAATTTGACCATATTTTCTGAAACACAGTTTTGCATCCTTTTCCACAACCATAGCATACGTCTTTGACATCCAAACAGCAACTTTTATTTTATTTTTGCCCAGCCACAGCATGATGCAACATGATGCAATACAGCATCACAATACGACTGAACTCTGGAGTAAACAGACATCGTGTGGAGGTTTCGCTCAACACGTGGCAGCTTTCTGAACCCCAAAGACAAACATGATGTGCGACAATGCCTGTGATTAGTTGTAACAAAAACGGGATGTGCTCCAACTGTGTAATTCCATTCAATCCCATGCTTCCTCAAGTCCGGAGGAAATATTGTAATTGTAAAGATGGTCACATATGAATGCAGCTACAATGTTTTAATCCCAGCCCGGGGAATACGTCCATTAGATGTTCCATTTTGGGGGATTGTGCCTAAAAAGCAATTCACCGCAGCCACTGATGTGAAGATGATGAAAGACTGAAGCTCTGATTTTGCATGTTAACCTTCACCGTATTGTGGATTATACGCAGCAGTTCAGAGAGAAAGATCGCAACAAAAGCAAGAGCTCACTGAAAAACAAAAAAACAAAAAAACAAAAATCTACATGGGCATATATATATATTTTTCCTCCAGCATGATCACCACCTCCACCACCTGCTCCGACTCTGCGAGTCTGCTGTTATTTCATCATTAAGCACAAAAGTTATCGCCCTATCAGTGTAAACTCTGATGCTTTTTCTCCCTTCACTGAGCTTTTGAGTCCCAGCAGTTGTACAGTACATACTAAAATGTGATATTTTTACAGCAGGACCAGTTCTCATGCACTGATGTTCTCAGACAGCCTGTCTGCCCACGTTTTGCTTTTAGAGCTGCCTCCCATAGCGTTCCCATCCTCCCAGCAGCTCCAGGGTCCGTTCTCTTCTAAAGCTCGGCCAGTCTTCGCTCATTCTTCCACTGCCAGATGAATCACATCTGGAGGATGAGAGGAGCTTAAATGCCTTGAAACATTAAAAACTGTTTTTTTGTTCTTCCTTTTTTCCTGGTGACAATGTTTTGGGTTGTTCTGTCAGAAAGACATGCACATCTGTCTGTCTGTCTGTTTGTCTGTCTGTCTGGGTTTTATGGTGCAGTCACAGGAACATGTGCAGTTAAGAGTATTTTGGCATTTGTTCTGGCTACTGTAATGGGGACACAGGAGGGTTAAGGACAGCGTCTGGTCTTTTACGGCGTTTACAGGAAACTTTCTGTAATTATACTGCAGAGGATTTGCTTTGTTAATTTTTGTATTTTTTGTTTTTCAAATACATTTAGGTCTGGCATTATTGTGGACTAATATCGCATTGCCATTATCATCATAGCCATTCATCTTACACACATCTATCTATCTATCTGTCTGTCTGTCTGTCTGTCTGTCTGTCTGTCTGTCTGTCTGTCTGCCTGTCTATATTCTTTATGGTGTTAATCATGTATGGTTACACAGATCTCACACAATCTGCAAGGGAAAAAAACCCCAGCAGCTGGAGAGAGACGGCCGCATTCTCTCTCTCCATCCGTCAATCATTTCACAGAGAACATTTGAACCCGATGCTGTTGCAGCACTCAGACGATAAAGAGCAGAAAACTAACAAATACTAAACACAGACATCCATTGGCTATTTTTTTCAGACACACACACACACACACACACACACACACACACACACACACACACACACACACACACACACACACACACACAGTCATAGTCGAGGATCTTGACCCAGTTGTAGTGCTCTTATGTATAATTCAGGCCTTTTTCAGTGTGCTTCACCAATACACACACACACACACACACACACACACACACACACACACACACACACACCTTCTGGATGTTGTGTTCTACCAGATGCCCAGCTATATCAGCTGTATCTGGTTATGAATATTAATAATGCAGAGAAAGAATGATGGCATTTGATGCTGAATATGAAGTCATGGGAAATGCTTAAACACACACACACACACACACACACACACACACACACACACACACGCACACGCAAATGCATGCAAATATTTTCACTTTATTTTTCACAGAAAATTAAATCTGTCTCTCTCTCTCTCTCTCTCTCTCTCTCTCTCTCTCTCTCTCTCTCTCAGACAGTTTAGCTCCTCCCGTAAATGTTTCTGTCAGGGATCTAAAGGCCAACTCAGCTACAGTGACATGGGAGATCCCAGGAGCTGAGCCGGTTATTGGATTTGCCATCACACAGCAGGTACAGAGTGAGAGAGAGAGAGACAGAGTGAGAGAGAGAGAGAGAGAGTCAATTCCTCCAGCTGTTAAAGCCCTTATGGAAAAAGCTATAAGAAGTTTGTGTTATTAAGTGTGTAATAGTCTAACGCAGTAATAAATCCAGGTCTGCTTTAAAGCGGTTTTAATTTAAAGTAAATGTGCATATAAAGGTTTTACCTTGAACCTGAAAACGTAGTAAGAATCTGCTGCATGGGCACCATTCGCTGCACACTGCGAGGACGCACTCGAGCACATCCACTCCAGCAACGAGCCGCATGACGTCCAGCAGGACGGTGCGGCGCTTTGTGTCGCACATACTGTACCGTGCGATGAGCGACAGCAGATCGTTGTGAAGTAGGACTGCAACTAAACATTATTCTGATAATCGGATTCATTTAGATATTATTGGAGCGGTGTTCTTTACATGTGTGTTCTCGAGGTTGTTTTGTGCATGTGCTAAATAACAATTAAGGAAACTTAATTAAAAAAAAACTTCGTTAAAAAGATATATTTTAATAAACTTTCCTGATTAAACAAAATCTAGCCTAAAACGAAGGGAAAGCTACAGTAAGTAGCAGCAATAAAATATAACTATTGAGTGGAAGATTGAAGACGGCGGACGATGATTATGGGAGTTACGTTAAAATGTTAAGGAAGCTGAGATTAAAGCTGTAGTGGAAGGCGGGCTCAACTGAAGTGAAGTGGGCCGAGGACCCACACCTGAGGAGCATATGGCTAAATTAGCCAGGCTAATTATTAGTATGTGTGTATGTGTGTGTCAGTGGTTAAGGCATTGGACTATGGTTAGGAAGGTCCAAATTGCCCGACTGCCAAGTTGTCCCTGTTGGGCCCCTGAAGCGAGGCCCTTAACCCTCAACTGTTGACATGTATAATGAAATACAAATGTAAGTCGCTCTGATGCTCTGACTAAGGGCCCCTGCCAAATGTCTACAGTAAGTGTTTATGTTTTAACTTTAAATGGTTCATAGAGGAGAACTGGAAAAAAAAAACCCAATTCAGAGCAACACACAATTATTAAATATCCATATTAACATAATTAACCTGTTTGTCACTTCCTTCACAAAGTGATAACATCTTTCCCTCTTTTTCCCCCGGCTGTTTTGCTTGCGTTAAGAGTGAAATGTTCCAACACTTAGGAGATTTTTGCTCGTGAAGCCGTTTGCTGTCACGCCAGGACTCACTTCACTTCAGTTTGCGCGATGACATCATTAACAAATCGACAACTAAATTCGTTACCGACTAATTTGATTATAGATTTTAGTTGATACATCATTGCACGTCTACTGTGAAGCATGGTGGCGGTCGCATCATGTTGTAGGAATGCTCTTTCTGAATCATCAGAACTCACAGCTGATAAAGAATACAGACAAACCCGGATACTGAGAGGGGATCAATCTGGGATCGCATATTATTTCAGAAGATATATATTTATATATATATATATATATATATATATATATATATATATATATATATATATATATATTATGGCATGTCGTTTAGGAAAATATTCATGAGAGAACTTAATGAAACAATATATATATATTGAATGAAGATTCTGAATATATTGAATGAACTGTGAGGATATTGAATGAATTCTGAATATATGGATTGAAAACTGATATATTGAATGAAACATGACGTCATCGAAACACAGCGCCATCTTTAGAAAGGATGAGTGAGTCGGCGAGAAACTTGGTTGCTGCAATTGTGAGAAATGACGAGATGGTCAACACATTGATGAGGGCGTGTCCAGCCCAAAGTGGTGGCACAAGCCGCACTCAGTATCAGACGACGGATGAAGTCGTCTGATGAAAATGCCCCCCTGCCACAGATTGCACCCCTACATAATCTCTATCAAATATAATATTACCACATAAATTCATAGGTTTATTGTTATCAAATATGATATAACTATTATAATTAACTCTTGGCACGTGACAGGTGTCGAGACCATGAATACAAATTCTCATATAATGTTTATTTTGTGGCACATTTATTTTACAGGGATTTGTCATGTAATACAAAAATGCTTGCACTAAATAAATATTTATGATGAAAAATTTAACGAAATGATTTTTATTATTAAATAAGCAATATCAAAAATACATCTTGTATATAAAAATTAATAATTTATATTTTTTCCCTATACTACATGCAATTTTTTTATAATGCTTATTTTATAATCAAATCCATTTGGTCTAATTTGTAATTTCTAAATCATAAACCTAGAAATTTCTGTTCTAATATAATATTCAACGGAGATTAAATAGGGGGGGGGGCAATCTGTGGCAGGGGGGCATTTTAGTGCATAACACCGGTCTTCCGCGGTGAAATAGCGAATATATTTCTTCATCCGTCGTCTGATACTGAGTGCGGCTTGTGCCACCACTTTGGGCCGGACACGCCCTCATCAATGTGTTCACCATCTCTTCATTTCTCACAATTGCAGTCACCAAGTTTCTCGCCGACTCACTCATCCTTCCTAAAGATGGCGCTGTGTTTCGATGACGTCATGTTTCATTCCATATATTCAGACTTTTCATTCAATATATTCAGACTTTTCATTCAATATATTCAGACTTTTCATTCAATATATTCAGACTTTTCATTCAATATATCAGTTTTCAATCCATATATTCAGAATTCATTCAATATATATATTTTTCAATCCATATATTCGGAATCCATTCAATATTCTCACGTTTCATTCAATATATTCAGAGTTTTCATTAAGTTCTCTCATGAATATTTTCCTAAACGGCATGCCATAATATATATATATATATATATAGAACAAATCCTGGATTTTTACTCGTACTCCTTTTAGATGAACAGGGTTAAGGCATTCAGGACTTTCCTTTCTGAAACTCCAAACCTTTCTTGTCTGTGTGTTTTGATGAATGGTGTCATGTAGATCCATCAGAATAGAAAACTGCGCGTTAAATTGTCCATTTAACTCTTCCACTTTCTCATTCTCATTTGCTCTCTCTACGTCTCTCTCTCTCTCTCTCTCTCTCTCTATGGAACCAGGACGTGTTAGCTCAAGGACTCCAAAGAGAGAGACATAGAGAGAGCAAATGAGAAAGAGAGCATGGAAGAGTTAACATTTATATCTTTTATAACTTTCCATACTGAAAATGAGAAACTATTGCTTGGTTTAAAAACTTGATTTGATTTTGGCACCAGTTCAGATTTAATTCCGAACTCTTCTTTGCTTCGTCCATTGTCCTGCTCACAGAAAAAGGATGTGCACATGCTGCGCTTCATACAGGAAGTGAACACCACCACACGGAGCTGTGCATTGTGGGACTTGGAGGCGGAGACCGACTACATCGTGCACGTGCAGTCCATCAGCGTGCACGGGACGAGTCCGCCGAGCGAAACCCTGCGCTTCAGGACGCCAAAGGAACCCGAGAGACAGACCTCTAAAAGTAAACACACACACGCGAACACACACACACACACACACACACACACACACACACACACACACACACACACTCATTCAATCAGACAGAAAGTATATTCAGGGTTCAAAAGGCATACTGGGCACATTGCTTTCTTCCATTCTGAATATTTAATAAGATTCCCCTTCTATTGTAAGGTTCTAGCTACAATAAATGCGTGACCATTCGCAAAATGTGGTCAGGGAAGAGCTACAGTAGTATATAGAAAGCCAGAGGCATTATTCCTCCCAAGAAGCTTGAATCTTTTTTTCCTTTTCTTTCTTTTGAAATCCACACTGTGACTCCCGAAAGCCCGTCAGCTTCTGCCAAAAGTGATCTGAGAGCTCATTTGCTGACAAAAGCAGACGGCACGAAGTTCCTAATCAGCTAAGAGAGTTATGGACTGTCACTTTCACACAGCCGTCATGCTAAACTTAGGAGTGTGACGTTCTGTCAAGCTGACAGCTGCCATGTATCTCTGTAGACGAAGTCACCATGGAGGAAGTGGGACAAGCCAGTCAGCTCAGGGCGGGGGAGATCATCATCATCGTGGTGGTGCTAGTAATGTGGGCAGGTAAGAAGAAATTTACATGCTATTACAAAACAAATATATATATATACACATATATGAATTAACTTTATATCGATATATGGATGGCGGGGATGGGCAATGATATGCCAGTGGTGTGATTGTGGTTGTTGCCATGTCCCTTTGTAACTGTCTTTCATGGGTAAATAAAGTGTTGGTGATTACCAGGTTGTGCTCTGTGCATTTGGTAAGTAGTAGAAGACCGATTGCGTTTGCTTTGCCGGTTCCGTTTGAAGTTATAGGAGAATCCTGGTGTTTATCTTGGAAAACACAGGCGCTGAAGTCACCAGGTAGCATTATAAAAGATTATAAGGTTTTGTCTGTCTATTGGTCAGAACTCACTCTTTCAATGATATCCTTATATTTCACACATTGGAGGAGAAAAATGTATGTCTATATGTCTGGATGTCTGTCCAGCCATATTTCGTCACAGCATCTGTCAGGGATAACCCATAAAGGGCGCCAAAGCGCCCTAAGACATTTTGTGTAGTTCTTTTAAGTTTCAGTTTCAATACTTCATTTCCCAGTTCGCAACTCGGTCAGGTGACATGGGCGCTCACCTGAACCGAGTTGATCATTAATCTCATTATAAAAGGCGTGTTTGAGTTCAAGTTAGTGTCTTGCATTTGTTGCATTGAAGTGATCCGCCTCTACACTTATGCCTCGAACCCGCAAACGCGACAGCATCACGCAAAACTGGCTGGACAGAATTTAATGAAACTCTGCCAGTCATTCAGTATTTGCCTGAAGTTTAACCTGCACCATAAATGAAATTAAAATGTTGAGAAGAAGTGAAGTTATGAGCAGTTTCATGCCAGATTACGTCACTTTTTTTGGACAAATATAAAAAATTTTCCCTTGTGGTGGGCGTGGCTATACGCGTCAATAAGCCCAATCCATGCGATAGTTTACTGTGTATAGTTAGAAGACACAGAAACAACTATAATGCATCTACAAGCCACCAAAATCCTCAATACACACTCTCACACACACACACACACACACACACACACACACACACACACACACACACACACACAGCTCATCATGGCTTATTCCAAAAAATGGGACGTACACTATGAAAACCAAATCTTGCGCCACAAATTAAATTAAAAATGCTGAAGTTATGAGCGCTTATGTGCCTGATCCTGATCAGATTTACCCATTAGAGTAACATTCTGGTAGAATGATTATCAGGCCAGTTTCCATGAAGCCAGCTCGCACTAAACAGTAACTCCTGTTTGCCATTCTATCACTTTCAGGTGTGATCGCCCTGTTCTGCCGTCAGTACGACATAATCAAAGACAACGAGCCTAACAATAACAAAGACAAAGCCAAGAATTCGTCAGAGTGCAGTACCCCAGAGCACCCAACAGGGGGTCTGTTACGGAGCAAGGTGTAACCCCAGCACGTCCATCTCCACTTTCTCCCCGAGCTGAGAGGACGACGAGCAGGTGAATCGTTCTGGGAAGTCACTCTATAGAAGCCTGAACCTCACCTTCACCTCCGTTTCACTGTATCCTCTTGGCATCTATTACACTGATAAAAATCTTAGAAAGAAAATAACTCAGTAGAATAACCAGTTCCTAGAAATTAAGGAACAGTCTTTTTTCAATCCCTTTGGCTCAATTTTTTTTTTTTTGTGTTAGTTAAAAAACAATCAGACGTTCTTCCTAATAATTAACTCGTTCTGCACACCAAAGATTTTTTGTTTCATCGTTTTCATACAAATAACAAAACAGTTTAACAAATGCTGAAGCACGCTTGTCTACAGTTTGAACAATCATCACTTGTATACTGTACGCCTTTTTGATTCAAATAAATTAGAGCATTCTACGGACATTACTCAACCATTCCAATCACATTTTTGAGAGATGAATTACGTCACCTCTCACAAAATCACGTCGACATCAGTTTATACAGTCAAAATCGGTTTGTTGTTCAAATTAATTCCAGATGCATTTTGCATTATTGTGTTGTAACTATATTTTGAAATGACAAATTACAAGTTGTGCAGTAAAGGAGAAAAGTGAAGGTGTTTGAATTTTTTCTAAATTGAGCAATACAAGCTAAATGGGTATGTTGGTTCCAGAGGTTTAAGGTAACTGAGTCCATTTACTTACAGTAAGTAAATTTTTCACATATCTGTACTTTACTTAGTTTTATCAGTAGATACTTTGTACTTTTATTCCACTGAAAATTACAGCAAATATCAGTACTTTTACTCAGTGGTGTGTTATATTTGAAGTGGGAATTTCTCATAATTATGCATAATTGCGTGACTAGCCTTTCCTTCGAGACACGCTTAATAACATGAGAGTTGTGTTAAGCAGAAAACCGCATGAAAGCAGAAAGAGAGAGAGAGAGAGAGATTATTAACTATGAAAACGGCTACTGTGAGAGGAGAGGAGTCGGGATGTGTCGAGGTATATAGAGAGGATAACATAAAGGAAGAGGCAGACCTGGTTGCCATGTGCAGTCTAATGTAAACCAGTCATCATTGTTGCAGCCACTTACAGGCTGGAAGGAGAATTTCAGGAGTTCAGGTGACTCTGCGCTTTTGGCGTATAGCTTCCTCACCTAGCCTGAACCCGTAGGACGGCCATATGGACAGTGCGTCTACAGGCAAATTTGCCAGTGGCCAATGGGTTCCACTCTTGGCGGTTGATCCCGCAAGTGCTTCAGTAAGATCTGGCATTCAGTCGACAGGTCTAGCCCACATGAGCCATTGAGAAAAGACACCATTGATGGTATGCCTCGAGCTGCCTGACCTGCTTTCTGTTACATGACCCACGTCTCACAACAGTAGATTCCTGTAGGCATAGGGATAATTATAGTTTTGGACTGAATGTGTTTGTTGCTAAAGACTCTCTTGTTCAGTTTGTTCATTGTATGCCACGGCAGCAACACTGATGCGGTTGTGAATTTCCATAACTAGAGAGAGACGTTGCTGGAGACAGTGCTGTAGAGATATTTGAAACTGCTGAACCATGTTAAGTGCCTGGCCATTGATTTGGACTGATTGAATGGGATATGTAGGAGATGGATAGTCTTGCTCATGCTGAAGCAGTGTTTCGGTCTTGCCAACGGTGAGCATGAGTTCCAGCTGATTGAAGGCAATGACCTCTAGTTTAAGGCAGGTTTGCCTACCGAAGTTTTTACATCATCTCGGTTTGAAGACAGGGACTGACTTATTTCTGAGTTTGAGGCAAGGCATAGTCAAGACGCTGTGAAAAGAGACCGGTTGCAGCTCTGATGTGCTTTTGTCAGGAGTCTACCCCTATCCACTTAATCCAAAACATGACCTGACCTCAGCGACAGCACTATTGTAACCCAGAAGTGGGGAGTTACTGGGTACTGCATGTTGCCCAAGTGTGGCGCAGTACAATGGTGACTAATGGGACATCCTCCAATAAGGAGAAAAGTTCAGGGAGCCCACATAAGGGCCTCACCACCAGGACCCATATTAAGGTCCATAGTAAACCGGTCCACAGTTTCTTCAATCTTACAAACATTCTGTAGGGAGAACAGTTGTGTAAAAAGTCTGTGCTACAGTAAAGTGTAACCTTCTTTATGCTATTATAGTTACGTATTACTGTAAATGACAGTTATTGTGATAAATGGCTTACTGTAGTAATGCATGGAACTATATGAACCAGGCATACAGTAAAAGTACAATAATAGCATAGTACAGCAGTATTTCGGCATATTGTAAATTTCCGCCTTAAGAATAAAAACGTAAAGAAATTAGCGATGGCATACAAATGGATTTTCGGCATACGAGCGAATTCCGGTTGCCCGTACATCCGCTAGCCAATCAAAACTTGTTTGCGTCAGTGGAAAGCTAAGCGAAGCAAGTTTACATATTTTATCTTTTTTTTTTTGCATTTTGTAGAAGATTTTGTGAAAACATAGCACCTGGGTCCCAAGAAGGTTAGCAAGGAGCGCAGCAAGAAGAAAAGGGAACCACTTTCATTGGTCATATTTTTGTGTTGCTGGAACGGATTATCTGCATTTACCTTATTTCCTATGGGAAAGTGCGTTTCACTATAATAAATTGTCTTAAGTCTTAGGAATTTGACTCCGGAACGGATTAAATTAAATTAGTATGCTGAAGTACCACTGTACATGGGACTTTCCAGTATTTTACTGTATATTCTATTGGACTGAGTGATTACTTCATGGTCGTGTGAGAAAAGCAGGTTTTGCCTCCAACAGGAGCAAGAAATTTGCAACAAGGTCATAGCAAATAATGCTGTCAGACTCAGTGAGATCCAGAGGACAATGGCATAATCACCACCAACAACTGTATCGGCCTTAGCACAACAGATTGAGTACTGCAGACAAATCCAATTACGAGGAAACAACGTTACAAGATTGCATTTGAGTGGAACCTAAAGATCTACTCTAACCATACGTACAAGGTATAGTATACACAGTATTTACAGCATTACTGCATGTATAATTAATTCCTATGCTGTAATACAGTAAATATTATTTGTACAGAGCACAGAATATTTGTACAGTACATTTCATAATTTTTTTTTTATTGTTTGTTTCAGAGAATAATCCATCTTGAAGGGAGTGAATTACTACATAGTTCTGTGTTTGTTGATGAAGCTGGGTTCAGGCTGACCAAAGTGAGGAGACGTGGCTGAAACATTATAGGCCAACGAGGACTATGCCAATGTTGGACGCACGGGTGACGCACACACACTGAGACTGAGCACGGGAAACGATTACCCACAATCCTGCAGTGCAAGAGAGAGAGGAACCATTGGCTGAGTTGTGATTATGTGACGCTCGGCAGACAATTCATATATACGTTCTACAGTACTCGTATATCAAGACCTCCCTCGTTTCTTAAGTTAACATTTATTTCAAAATTTAGCACATCTTTCAAAATACTCGCAGACCGAGTTACTTGCAATCCAAGGTTCTACTGCATTACTGTGTGTCCAGTGTGTGCAATATCAGAAAATGGTGCATACACATATTCCTACTAAGGGCCGAACTAGATGCAGCATCTGCTAACTCTCTTGGACACTCTCCTGAAGGAACTCATCCTGAAAATTAAAGCGGTGGGATGAGAGATGACTTGATGAACTACGGCACTGTGGGGGACAGTGTCAGTTTCCGTCACTCTGATGTCACCAGGCGATATTGTGATGCTCAGCTAAGGATGGTGAGAGAGTTCCTGCCACCAATCTCTCCTTTTTTTAAAAACAATTGAGGTTTTTTTTTTTTTTTTTTTTGGGATTTTTCCCCGATTTTCTCCCTAATTTAGTCGTGTCCAATTCCTCCCCATCACTAGGGGGCTCCCACATTAAGGCTACTACTACCACTCAGCCGGGAGGGCCGAAGACTATCACGTGTTTCCTCCAAACCACGTGACACCAGCCGACCGCATCTTTTTCGAACTGCTGCACCGTTGGGGACGGCGTAACACACTCGGAGGACAGCGCTATCCGCTCCCTCCGCTGCGCGAGCTCACAGACGCCCCTGACTGGCTGTAGAGCCGTGATTAATGTCGGAGCACTATGTACCTCTCATCCCTCCCCTCTGAGAGAGCTCGGCCAATCAGCTCTCTCTAGACCTCCGGCTGCGAGAGGTTACAGCACCACCTGGGATTCGAACTAGCGATCTCCGGATGATAGGGCGAGTGCTTTAACCACTGCGCCACTCGGAGGCAAGGTTTTTTTTTTTTTTAGCACGGAGGTGGAAAGTACCTCTGGACTTCTGAACCAAATGACGTTGCTTGACGTGACAACATCACAGCAGAAGCATGCAGGAAGTGAATGCGGCACACCAGATGACTTTTTTTCCCTTTGCTGTCCTGCCAGAAGGAATATCAGCTGTGAGGGGGATGAAAATCTGTGGTCAAAGAAACAAGCACAACATGATGCTCTGTTACTCAAGTCTTCAGTGTAGCTCTGTATATTTGTATAACATGTTTTTGTGATGCTAAACAACACACACTTTTTGGATATTTTGCTCCAAGAGGGTACATATGGAAACAGTAAAAACAGTAAAAGTTCACTCTGCGCTTGGATCCTTCACCCCCACGCACGCCCGTGACAACATATAGATGTTGCTGTAATACATTACTGTATATTTGCTGTATTTGCTGATAAATAAAAGGTTTCAACACATTATCGCAAATGTACGTCCTCCATCGTCCTCCTGAGGAAACAGAAAAACATTTTGAGAACACTGACTGACGCAATTCCAACGGAACATTTCATTTTCACAGGCTTCATTGATATAAGAATTTAGTTATGAATTATGAGCCAAGGTGAGTTATTTGCTTTTTGTGCTGAGCTATGGTTGTGCTGTTCTGTAACAGTTTTGAAAAATACACATTAAGCTCTGAAGATTATAAGGGTGTTTAAAAAAATGAGCCAAAGAGATCGAGAAAAACTATTTAGCCATCTCATCCATCCATGATTTTCCTAATCCAGGGTGTTGTTGAACTTTAATTCAAGTAGAACTTTGTGTATTGCTACAGTAATTATTTAGCGACAAAGAATTTAATGAAATTCTACTTGAATAAAGCCACATAAATAATACTATTAGAAAACAAACTCCAATGCGAACCTTATATATGATAGCTATTTATTATTTCTTCATCTTCCGAAACTTCTTTTTACTAGTCAAGATATTTTTTGACATACAAAAAAATAGCTATTGTAATGCATAGCTTATCAACTAGCTAGCTGTGAGTTCCATTCATTACAATAGTACTTTTTTTTTTTAAACAAACAAACAAATAAATAAATAAATTCTACTAAAATGTAAACCATATAAATACAACTATTGGAAAACCAACACTGACAATAACTGATAATTAATATCCACTTCATTATCTATTCATCTTTGCTAAGAAACTAGCTGTGACAAACCAGCACTGTATGTATGGCTAACTAACTAGCTAGCGAAATTTCATGCACTGCTAAATAATTAGCTACAAGGGTGAGTCAAAATGATCTGCACTCCGGTTATTTGTTCATTTTAAGGCTGGGTAAGAAGAGGAAATGTGTCTGTTTAACACCCAAACTTGCTATCAAACTCGCTAATCATGCAACATTAGCTGATTTTAATCCTATAATGTTAAGGAAGGGCCTCAATCACCTGTAAAGTTAGTTTAGTGTTAGCTAACAGTTTTACTTCCTGAACAAATCCTCTGTTTTTGATAGAAACACTGTATATATCTGCTTGCATAGTCCTGTGCTGTATTGCCTAGGTACTGTACATATTCTGTTTAAGCGCTGAACTGTGATAAGGAGGTGAAAATCATATTTATATTCATATCCAAATGCATTGTGCATATCTCAGGCTTCATCATGCGGAAGCACATTTTATTAGAAGGGAAAAGGGATATAAAACTGAGTTATTAGGATTGCAGGGCCAAGGCTAATAACTCCTATTAAACATTAACTCCAAGGTGATGTATAAGCGTTGTCCTTCTCTTTTGCTGAAGTCACTCTCTCTGTCTCTTTTAAGCAGTTCCTCCACAACAACAGCAAAAACTGGATGGCATCCGTGACCGTTAACAAGGTGTGACAGGACACATTTCTTCGAGAAAAATAAAAAAATAAAAAAATCACGACACCTGGCTCAAGTCTAAAGAGGAGCGGAGGAGATGACGGACAAACAGGAGGACGTATGTGTGTGACGCTCCCACCGGTTTTAGTGACGAGACAGCAACGGGGCGATCAAAATGCCGGGTTGGAACGGGAAGCGAGCTTTTCTCACCGTTTTGCCATGGAACACTCAGCCGCTCTCTACATCATTACCCTGACATGGATCCACGAGGACACGCTGGAGTGACGGAAACCTCTTCTGCTCCCTTCTGTTAGAGCGAGACATAACTTTTGATAAAGCATTTATACCACAGCACTGTATGAATTGATTCTCTGTAAAAGCAGCTCTGACAGCAACGAGGCTGCCGGTCACAGGTTAATATTATCCTGGCGTTTCTATAGCAACCACTTCTTTAGGGACAAGATAAAAAATATTTAAAAAAACACAAATGGTGACGTGGAGTTTTCTGTAAGGACGTGTTACATTAAGATTTAAGAGGGAGTCTCCAGTATCAGCCCAATCCCTACATTTTTAGGACATATTCAATCCAGATCCAATGACAATCTAGGGAACATGATTAGGGATGTGGGACATGCAGATTCCCTCTTGTGCTACTCTGACACAAGAGACAATAAAGAAGAAAGGCTGGGTCGACGAAACAACTGTTTATTCAGAGCTGCTGTAAAACGAGAGATAGAAAGGAGATAAAATGTTTCATTGATGTTGCGGTGATCATAAAAGTAAGGAAAGTAATGATTTAATAAAGGAAAAAGTGTAAGAGCTGGCAAATTTCTGTTGCATAAAAAGAATGAAATCCTTCAGAATGTCTTGTTATTGGTGAATAATAACTCAGAGGGTTGTAACGGTAACGTACTGTAGGTGATTAATTTCCTATAACAGCGTGTTTTATTGCTCAATAATGGGCTTGGAAATGGATGTGTTGCACTGTGCTGAATCTCAGTTTGCAAGAAGAGAGGATTCTGCCGGTTTTATATCGAGTTACTAAGTGTTTACAGAAAATTGAATAAAATTCAAAATAAAATGACATTTTCTAAGATGATTAATATGTACAAATTTGCATGTGTGTAGATTTTGATATCATCACTGTCATATTTCTGAAAGTGTCTGAACTACAGGCCAGTGATCCCCTGATGTCTTCTTTCCATGATTATTATAATTTTACATCCCTGTAACTCATCGGTTAAAAAAAAAAAAAAAAAAAATCCACTGTGAAAAAAAAGAAGAAAAAAAAAAGTGTGATGATGTGTGAAAAGGAAGAGAAGACAAGTTAATTATGGAGCTGCTATCTTGATCCGTACTGAAACACTCCTGCGCTAAAGGACACACCTCTCAAGGACGTCCACTCGGGTATCTCACAGACGCCAGGATCTCCTCTGGGGGAAATGAACCTTTACTTTCACCAAGGGCTGAAAAGATTTCACATCAGCAATAATCCAGGACTTGCTAATGAGAACTTCATAACGGGAACATTAATTAACATTGACTTTCAGTGCGATGTGACGGGATCACTTTTTATAATCTTATACATTTTTAGTGTATTCATTGATTTCAGCTAACAATAGAAATCCCTGCGCTGTGTTTTTTTTTTATCACTAATATCAGTTTAAGTGCATAAATCCGAGTGAAATTGCATCGTGTGTGTAATCTCTGCACTTTCTTTGTATTGCTTGTTGAATTAATTGAAATATTACTTTTGACCATTTTCTCTATATTACAGATTTTGTATCGCACCGCATAAAACACAATCAAGGTGAAACTGTTTTGCCTTCAGGATTTGAAAGAGCCAGGTGCATCTCATTTCATTGAAGTGTATCTGTTAACTTCCAGATTTGACATACAGGGATGATTTATTTTCTACAACAGCAGCTCTGACATTAGTAAAGTTTTATAACACACTATCGCTTTGACAGTTAACAACCTGCACCACTTGTGTTTGCTCCACTTTTGTTTTTTTTTTTACGGTATAATCTTTGATGAGTAAAGTTGTATTGAAGGAGTCTCCAGTGTCAGTGCCTTGTAACGGTCTGAGGTAATGCTATAACTTTTATTCCATCTTTTAAGATCACATTCCTCACATTACCGCCAACTGTAGGTCTCATTCTCTCTCACCTGCCTGGCGTCTTAACAGTCCAGACTTCTTCAAAAAAACATCTACTTAAAGCATCCTTACCTGATCTTGTCTAGACTTGATCTGTGTCTTGGCCGCTTTGTCTCTCTCTCTCTTTTTTCCCCTGCACGCTCTTTTTTTCTCGACATGTTTCTCTTTCAGCGCCGCTCAGCATCTAGTTGAAGTTCTGTAAGTTGCATGACCACCACCACTTAAAGTACAGATCTCTCTCTCTACTCAGCTTACCTGTCCTTTATAATCAACTTTCCAGCCCAGTCTTAAAAAAAAATTAATGCGTCCTTCCCTGATCAGTGATGCCCCATTCCAAAAGACTCCTAACATTGCCTTCTACTCTCCCTAGTTCCCTAGTATGCTGGAGCTGTGCCACCATATCTAGCCTCTGCTGCATATATTTCCTGCACGAGAGCAGCACATTGTCAGCTCAACAGTCTCACTGGCATTCCTCACAGAGTCCCGTGAGGACTAAATTCTTAGTCTGCTAATTAATCTCTTTTCTTTCTGATTTTCTCTCCTCCTTATCACATCTACTTTGTCCTGTACTGAATGCAAATGTCTTGGTTTCCCACTCATGTTGCCATCTTTTTTTGATTTCTCACCTTATCAACTATGAGAGAGTATAAAATGTGCTATTTGCTTAATGGAAACAAACACCTGCGCCAATAGATATTAATTAGAAAAGCTAAACGGAATATTTTTACTTGGATTTGGAATATTTTTTACTTGGATTACTTGGAGTTTCTTTTTTCACCGCTGAAATAACAGCGCTGAAGTTGTATAAGTGAGTTTAGACAAAACGTGATCTTTATCTGATCCACTTTTTTTTCACTCTCCGATTACTGAACAGCGAGCGTATTTGGCCGATGATGGAAGAACCTAGTGTAGACAAGGCGTAAGATACTCCGCCTTACAGAATGTGATTTCTTTGTATTAATAAGTTAGACAGATCTGAGTTCTGCCGTACAGAATGACAGACAGACAGACAGACAGACAGACAGACATGTATGTGGGCTTCAACCTGAAATAATAATAATATCACTGATTACACTAAAGATCAGCAGATTATTTTTAGCTTTAACTTTTTAACTATTTCTAAACACTCTTTTCCTGTCAATGCCAAGTACGTATTCCTATTTGTATAACATGCATTTAAAAAGGACCTCCGCAGTGGCCGTGTAGACCAGGTTATGGGAAAATATGAATTTAATGGAACTCATTATTATTCTTTCTCATGTATTTCTGTATTAAATCTTGCACAGTATTGTGTGGTATTCTTGCCACCCGGAAACGCGGGCGTGAAATGAACTAAATCTGTGTTTTTTGCCAGACTTAAAAATGTGCTCCACTATAAAAACAAGTTCTTTGATGGTTAACTGTTTCACATAAAAATACACGGCCGACATTAAGCAAAGAACTCCTCGGCTACGTACAGTACGGCACACTGCTGGCCAACCAAGAGCGCGTTAACACACTGCTCTACACGGTGCTGCTGTGATAGACAAGGATTAATAAGGTTAACGCCTGATTAATTTCCTATAGCAGCATGATGGATAATGTTGTATTCTTTACTGAGGGAGCATTTATTTATGTAAAAATTACTGTGTTCATTACTCATTTTTGCATTTAAGTCTAAAGAAAAATTACTTTTAAAAAGGAAATTCAACTCTGAAAGTGATGAAGTATCAGATCATTTGATATCGTTTGACAATTCCAGTATATATTTCTTTATTTAAAAAAAAAAAAAAAGTGTAAAAATTTAACTTTTAAAATCCTGTGCCGTAAATAGCGCTTCATTGCCGTAGTGACGGTTTTGCAGCAGTTGGGAGCAACAGGAATACGGCACGCTGATTCCTTCATTAAATCGCATCATTCCTGCTTAGAGCGAGTTCAGGTACAGGTAATGCGTGTTAATGATTAAATATAACATTAGCTAAGACATAATTTGTTGATAAAAGTAAAAAAAAAAAAAAAAAGAGGAAAACACGAGGTGAAATTAACCGTTGTAAGCTTACCGCGCTTCTTTTTGAGTATTTTATGCGCAAATTGGTGGCAGCTTTCAACTGCGCAAGTATCTTTGACCGCCACAAAGCTGTGAGAAGTGAGTGTAAATATTTTATGCGCATTTTCTTGCATCTTTAATTCAGAGTGGTTTATTTATATAATTTTATTTTTATAAGTCAAAGCTATTTGTCTGATTGGTGCATATATGTTTTTCTTTCTTTCTTTTTTTTAATACAGATAAATATTAATTATAAGTATTAATTACCAGTGAATGTTTGTGTATTAATATTCCTGACTGTGATTAAAACTGGCAGTGAGCTGTTCAAAAGCAGTTCTACACACATACTGTATTTTGTGGAATATTAAACAGTGTTGGCCAAAATACACTTCAGGAAAAGAAAAATAATATGATGTATATTATATTAATATATTAGTAATATCATATTATTATAATGTGTGTGTGTGTGTGTGTGTGTGTGTGTGTGTGTGTACTCACATCAAGATGTTTTTTTTGTCTGTCTGTCTGTTTGTTTGTTTGCGCACATTTCACGTAAAAACTACTGAACAAATTTTAATGCCCTTTCCATAGGTGTATTTGGCCGAGCCTGATGTTTCATCATAAAAAATTAAAAAAAAATCACCTTGGAAAAATAATTTCCATCAGTTCATCACAAAATTCAACAGGTGGCGCTGTACATTTCTTTTAATACCTGCTTATGAGTGTGCAATCGAAATCTACTTAATAAACATGATCAAAGCATCTTCATTCCACACACTTGACGGTAACACATGAACATTTTAGCTCATTCACTGATGGCACTGTACATTTTTTAAATGCGTGCTTAGGAGTGTGCAATTAAATTCCACGTGAACGAAGTCGCGGGCACATCTCATGTGTATGTGATGTATATTATTAATTTGATTTATTTAATTGTCATGCGACTTTTTAACACCAGACATATGACTGAAAAACTCCAGTCATAACAAAAATGAGCCACAGCCGAAGAGTGAAGTTAATTTTCTTTATACACACCAAACCATCATAAACTTTCACAAGGGCACATTGGTGATGATTCAGGGTTCAGTATATCAGAGAAATCACTAAATCAAGCTTAAAACTTTTCTTTATATATATATGTTACCAATTATATTTAATCTCAGTCATATTGTTTTGAATGAAATATGTAATAATGTTCTGTCGCTTCTGTTCATACAGGCAGTGAATAAAACTGGGTTTATTACTGATTCCTGCTCCGCGCTGCCCTGGTGTTAATCAGGAAACATAGGGAAAAAACTACATTTGTAAAAGTTCTTGAAAAAACAAATCAATTAAATTAACGCCCGTAAAACGAAGCGGATGTTGTTGCAGTGCCGTGCGTTCAGAGCTTCTTCTTGGTTCTCAGACAGCGAGCTTCACACTCCTCCTGCGTGTCGAACCTGTTCTCGTTGCCCTCGCAGCCTCCGTACCAGAAGCGACTGCACTCTCGTTTAGATGCATCATAGCGCCATTTTAACATGAAGTTGAAACACTTGCCCATGTCCTCAGCGAGCTGGCAGACGTCTGAGCGGAGAGAAATGCAACATTTTACTACGTCTACTGTTTCTGGAGATTACATGTAAGTGAACACCGTTTAAATAACACAATAGGTCATCCCTGACCGGGGAGGAAGTCCTGATCAAGATGCATCACTGCTAGACAATTTCTAAAGTCACATCTATGTTTTTGGTTGTCTTTAGGAATACTCTTTGTTTTTATTTATTTCTCCGTAAATAAAATAAACAAAATATGACTGTAAATCTGTTAGCAAGCTTAGGTGAGGTCAGAGTTACATTTCATAATTTTTATTTCCCCAACAAATCCCTCCTTCTGTGTTAGGGTTAGGTTCTGGTTAGAAGATCTCAGTCTCATATATGATTGGTTAGATCTACACTGAGGGTGAAATGCGAGCCAATCCTACAGTGGGATTCTTGTGCGCGGTTTAGCACAGTTTAATTAATGTTGTTTGAAGGTATTCTTCAAATCAAATTGTTAATAATTAGGATAATTTTCTTAGTGATTTTCTTAGAGAAAAAATTTTAATGGTAGGAAAATTGTCTTCATTATTAACACCAATCTAATTGATGGGTACATGAGCCATCTGAGGTTTTGGGAGATCTTGTAAAAATATTTAATTCTTTCTTTTTCCTGTTTGGTTTTTTTCTCCTTACATGTCCTTACATGAAAAGAGATCCTTTACAGGTTCAGTTAAAACCTAAAGGTTTTTCTCCCTTCTTGAGATCAATAAAATCTCTCATATTGTTCTGTGTATTGCAGTAAATAAGGGATGTACCAAATCATTCAAAGATTTTCTGTTGCATAACCCTCATTTGAATGGTACTTTCATACTCTTAGTACCTTAGATTTGGTCTAAGTTGGACATGACCGCAAAAATGCAAAAAATGCAAATAGAGTAAAGATTTTACCAGTAATTCTGTTGTAGTATACAGCAGGTTTGTTTCCCTTTGTATCCCTTTCTAATCAACATGTTTTGCTCAACAATTACAGATCAGCGAGACAAACGTAAAACCCCTTTCCTTTCCTTCCCAAAAATGGATTAGAGGAAGAATTCAAGATAGACGTAATATGTGCTTCACTGATTTAATGTACTTTGATATCTCTTCCACTTTTTGTTACCACTAGCAAAAAAAAATAGATATATTCCCAATTGTTACTTTTTTTTGTTTTGTTTTTTGCAAACCAAGGAATTATTCACATAATTCACTCCTACTTCACAGGATGCTAAGGATTATAAAGTAACTGCGACATTTTATAACCTCAAATGCATATACAGTACATTATATAAATTTGAAGAAAAAAAATTAATAATTTTGGAGTCATGGAGGCAATACATACATTTCCAAAAAAAAAAAATATGATGTGTAGCTGAATCGACACATCATCGAAACATTAACCCAACTATTCTTTGATCTTGTGGGATTTATTTATTTATTCAATACCTGTGGTGTTTGCTGGCTCATCTTTGAGAAAAACCTGAGTCCCTGTTAGAAAAATTAATGTTAGTGTATTAAATGTGATCTGATTTAGTTTTACATATTTTTTTTAGGTAGACAATAACAGAAGCATTGCAGACTCACGTAATGCCCCACACGTCTCCTCGCACTCTGTTTCCGTCATAAAGCGGTTGTCGTTCCCGTCACACCCGCCGTACCAGAAGAACGTGCATTTCTGAGCGTTTTGGTCGTAGTACCATCGGGCCTGGTAATCCGAACACACCCTCCCCGTGTCCTTGCCGAGCAAGCACCGGGCTGAAACGCAAATAACAGAACGTGTGCAAAGCAGTAAATTAGACTTTAGCAGACTGATACCGTAATGATGTGCAGTAACTATAGATCGAGTACTAAAAACACAAGAAAGGACTGGAGGTCTGACATCAATGTCTCCTGGCCAATCAAAACCGAGTATTCATCAGCGTGATAGTATACCAAGGTACGGTTAAAAGAAAACACTATTTTGTCCGTATTATATTATGCACATGGAATTAATCTCACGTGATACCAAAATGACTGAAACCCCCAAACCGTGCCGCTACTTTTAAAAGTCTAAATTCTTTTCGCATTAAAAATGTATTAAACAGTCGAACACACCCTCTGGTGGCTCTGACTGCTTTTCGTCCTTCTTCTCAGCCGTCTCGCTCTTCTCTGCCGTCACTTTGCTGTCCACTTCAGTCTGTTCGTTCGCCTCTTGGTCCCGATATCCGTTCACATAAACATCCTCGTATACATCAGTAAATATCTCGGTGTATATTTCCGGACGCAACGTAACGACTTCGGTGTATTTCTCTGTGTACACCTCCGTGTACGTTTCTGTATAAACCTCCGTGAACACTTGGGGAGGCGGTGCCACGTTGTCCTCGTAGATCTCTGCACTGGCTTCGGTGTAGGTCTCGTTCACAGGCTGAGTTGCCATAGTGAACTCCTCGGTTGTCTCGAATACGTCATGTCTGACATGTAGAAGAATAAGATAATAAAATGATCACTTTATTACTCGTGTGAAGAGTGTCTGCCGTGAGTCGAACAGCCATAAAACATCACTTTTGACCAGATTTGAGTATTACTGCTATAGCGACTTACTGTATGAGGAGAGTAGAATAGATTGCATTGTATCAAAAACGTTTTACCTTTCTGTTGGATGAACAGCAGGCAGTTGGTTAACCTTTCTCTGAACAAATGTGCTGCACTCGTCGTTCAGAGAAGACGGTTTGGGGAAGAAATCTCCTGTAATCCGACAAAAAAGTAACAAAATCAGATTTCTATGGCGAGCAAAAAAATCTAGGATTTCAGTTACTGATCGCAATGTGCTAGGTCTCTGTACAGTTAGGCTGAAATTAAGTAAAACAGAAAGTCTGTTTTGTCTGATATTGATCAGAGTAAGTATCTTTGTGAACTCCTGTGCTACTCACTCACTCATTCTGTATAGTGCTTGTCCTATACAGGGTTGCGGGAAGCATGAAGCCTATCCCAGGAGACTTGGGGCACTAGGTGGGGTATGCACTGGACAGGGTGCCAATTTGTAAATGGCAATTAGCCTACCCTGTAATGTCTGTGTAGGAAACCAACCAAGCACTGGGAGAATATGCAAGTCCTATGCCTATGGACCCAAAGGTGGAGCTTCAACCCTTGGCCCTGGAGGTGGACTGTGCCACTGTGCCGCCTTCCAGTGCTACCCAGGTAAGTGAATGTAGGAGCTCAGAAAATGTGGCATCACAAAAAAAGTTTCGTACAGAACAATTTGAGTAAATGATGACTCCAAATATACATCTTTTTTTTCTCTCTCCAGTTTTTCTACCTAATTTAGTCATATCCAATTCCCACCCATCACAAGGGGACTCGCACATTAAAGCTACTATCAGTCAGGGAGGGGCGACGACCGTCACGTTTTTCCTCTGAACCACGTGATACCAGCCGACTTTTTTTTTTTCTAAACTGCTCGCTCACGCACCGTTGGGAGCGGCATAACGCACTTGGAGGACAGCACTATCCATTCCTTCTGCTTGCGTAAGCTCTCAGATGCCCCGTGATTGATGTGAGAGCGCTACAGTAGGTGCCTCCCCTCTCACACCGCGGATAGTGCTCAGCCAGTCAGCTCGCTCCAGGCTCCCGGCTGCGGAAGGCTACAGTGTCACCTGGGGATCTTTGTCAATACACTTTGTCCATCTGTCAACAAGCTCTCATGTTCCCTCATTAAAATGTTGTAGGCCGAGCTGGGAGCGAAGAATGCACCGCTGTCTTCACTTCTTCATCAGAAGTGAATCTTCGCCCTTTTGATGGCTAACACTTCTGCGACCTTCCCTGGACTTGCCTATCCATTCAAACAGTTCTTCGCGAAAAAACTCACTCACTCATCTATACCGCTTAATCCTATATTCAGGGCTACGGGGGGCCTGGAGCCTGTCCCAGGAGTCTTGGGGCACAAGGCGGAGTACAACCTGGACAAGGTTCCAATCCATCGCAGGGCACACACACGTACACTCACTCACTCACTCACACATTACGGCCAATTTGGGAGCGCCAATTAACCTAACCTACAGGTCTTTGAACTGTGGGAGGAAACCGGAGGAAACGGGGGAGAACATTTTTGATTCACCCTCTTCCAATATGTGTATATTTCTGTATATAAGGCTCAACTACATCTTATTGTATTAGAGAGCTCAAAATCAAACTGCCTTATCAGTTCTATATTTCTGTTTTAACCTTTTCGGGGTGGGGCTTAAGGATTAGTGCAGAAATTAAACCACTAAATATATACAAGTCAATATTGCTGCATTTTTTGAGCTGAACCTAAATACACAGATCCATGGAGATGTTTCTTACTGGTGAGCAAGCGTAGAAAGGCTCGTAAATATTTCTGAGCGTACTCTCGGTCCTTGAGCCCCAGCTGTCCCAGGGGTATATGGTGTTTCTCCACTGGCGATGTGCTCAGACCTTCCACCTGCTTCCAATCGAATTTTTCTCCTACAGTCAGCGTGACCATCACGATATCATTACACTGAGAAAGTGTAGAGATGTATTTCAGCTCTTCCTTGTCCACGAATCTCCCAGATTCTTCACCGAGGACGTTCAGGACCATTCGCTTCTTCCTCGGTGCCTGTGCTTCCAGGAGGACGTTGGTCACCATCCAGTCCAGAGCCGAATCGAGACGTGGAGAACCGCCGGCTTGTTGCATGTTTTTGGAAATGTGTCTCTTGATCAGGGAACGGTCTTTGAGCGTGCTGAGTCCGAGCACTTCCTTAACGTACGAGTTGGGGTAAGTGGAGCTTTGCTGGTACACACCGATCCTGGCCTTTCCGTCCTCTTGGGTTGGTTCGTTACTCACATCTATTACATCCAGGACAGAAGCCAAGAGCTCCTTCACGCCAGAGTATTGATGAGCCTGAATATCATAAGAGGAGTCCATCATTATGGTTAGGTCCACGTCCAACTCCTCAGGCTCAGGGTTTAGGATTACGCCACACGTCTGGTCTGGGTTGCATCGATCTGCAGAGAGAGAGGTGGTGAAGTTCTTATGTGATTGAAATAAAAAGAGTGCAATGTGACATTAGCTGCATCATAAGTTTGTTTTTATACTGTAGCATATACATAAAAAATATGTTTAGCACCAAAATATCTCTATCCCTTAACACTAGAGTAATGGTAGACAATCACATGACACTCACTCATTTGGAGCATCAACTGTCATGGCAACTTTGGAGACATATGACCTCAGGTGTAACATACAGTATTTCTGTTATTTGTGTATCTAACTTGAAAATGTCTGTAGTTCTGAGTGCACTACACTATGGTGCTGCGTATAGAGCCGAACACATCACTGGGATTGTGTGAGGGTTTTGATGTGTGTTTCAATTTACCAAAACAGATGACACACTCTTTAATCCGTCTGGCTTCCCCATCATTAAAAACCTTGAAACTCCTTGTTTCGTCAGCCTGAGAAGTAAAAAAAAATTATGATGCAAACACTTCCTGGAAAAAAATAAAGTCGTACACCCCAATATTTCATGGACTTTGATTATGGTGCAAAATTTATGTGAAAATGACCGGACATGCTCCTAGAACCACACTTTCATACTGGCATCAGGGAAGAACAACTACATACAGTAGAAGTGATAATCTGGTGATTCAGTACATTCAGGTCGTCAGCTGACTTCATTTGATTGCCACATAACGTTGCTGAGTCTCGACCTGAGCAACTGGAGCCCCAGATCATAACACTGTCTCCAGAGACTTGTACAGTGGACACTATGCATGATTCAGGCAGTGCATTATGATAATAAAGTGTTAGTAATACAAAATACACTATGTGGCCAAAAGCACGTGTGAATATGTTCACACATACTTGAATATGACACCAATATGTGTTTCTTCCTCAAATTGTTGACACAAACATGGAACTATGAGTGTATAGGATGGTTGTGTGTGCTCTAGCATGTATGCACAAACTTTTCACCCTATAACGTTTTCTTACCTGGACGGCGCGGAGGATATTTGGAGCATCGTTGAAGGTGATGACTCCCAGATTGATATCTAAAGCCTTGTACTTCATCATGACAGAGTCGATGGCTGAGGTGTCCTGTGAGTCCCCGTTCGTCAGAAATACGGCCACCTTCCTGACGAGTTTGCCGTTTCGGACGTGTTTGAAGACGTTCTCGGCGACGAAGCGCATGGCCTCTCCGATGTTGCGCCGGTTCCTGGTGCGCTGCAGAGAGATTCCCCTGACCGCCTCCAGCAGCTGCCTCTTCCGATTGTAGTCCGAGAAGCGGATCAGATAACTGGTATAACTGTTGTAAGCCACAACGGAAACTCGAGCTCCTACTGGACAGTTAGTCTCAGCGATTTCGATGTCCTCCAGCAGAGACACGGCTGTAGAGCGCATCTTATTAAATGCATTCGGAGTTACATCAGAGGACATGTCCATAGCAATCACTAGCTCCGTAGGGTAACCTGGACACTGGGTGTGACCTAAATACAACAAGGAAAATTCCATACAATAAGGATGAATGATGGAGTATAAACAGCTTAAACATGGTGCTATTATAAATTTTATTATGGGTTCTTGGAAGATAAGACTTTGAAGTTCCTGAAATGTAAAAAAAAATATAAATGATAATAAATCATGCAAAATTATATAACACGAAAGGAAGTGCTGAGCACTCCCACGTGTGCTTTTATACAAGAATTACACAAACACCGTTTATTATCAATAGATTATGATTTGTTTCTTTATTTGACCAATACACATTCTTCTACACCAACCGTGAATGGTGACGTGGCCACCAGACATTTAGCAAGTGAAAGTAGTTTTAAATTCTTACTGGTACTATATAACCAAAAGGTGAGGAGAATAAACCATGCAGGCGGTGGACACTCTTGTAAATCCTATAAGTTTATCTTTACATTTGTTTTACAATTTAGAATATCTGGGTAGAATCCTAGGAAGAGGTCAGTGGAAAACTAGTGTGCTTGTTCAGCATATGAAATAGTGCCCTAGATTCAGGATTAAAATTGGGAATTGGGATTTAGCCTTTTTATAAACCAATTTATAAAAATAATAAAACAACACAGGGTCAATTTTGATTGACTTAGAAGCAACAATTAAGTAGACTAAGTGTTGTTTAAGATGACATAACGTTACCAGGTGTGTTTTCTTGCCGGAAGTGCTTCTGTGTCTGGTTTCTAATGTGGATTTTGGCAGGCAGCGGCTCTCTCCTCAGTATTCCAGACCAACAGTTAATTAAGACTTATTAGAACAGCTGTGATACATACAGTTTAACGTCCTAGTGTAATAGTGCAATATCGATTACACCACTCATCCAATCCGATTGCTCGGTCGAACTAACTGCTGTTTAGGAATGATTTGCTTCAAACTGCTTTTCAAATTGCTTTTCACACTCCTACAGTATAACTGCAACAGCTATTTATATTTATAGCTGGTGTTAATAACTAACACCAGCTTTTCTATACGGCCAAGATATTGTGTGCATGCTAAATAAAAAATGTCTCACCTAGGTGAAAAACTGAATTTTCAGATAGAATCGATAAGACCATTTTTCATAATACTTAATGCTTCTTATCTCCCAATTCATGCTTTTTTCTTTTGTAAATATGCCACACATTTATATTTATATCAGATAAAAAAGAAACACATTTGTTAAAAACAATTCCATGCCCCTTCATGTAGTGTCCAAAAAAAAAAATAAATAAATAAATAAATAAATATATATATATATATATATATATATATATATATATATATATATATATATATATATATATATAATTATTATTATTATTATTATTATTATTATTCAAATCTTTCAATGATCTTGGTCAATTTAGATTTCACATGAAAATGCATAAACCTGAAAAAGTATATTATTCTAAAAATGCAAAACTGCATTTTTATTGCAATTTGTATTTGACATGGTTACGGACACTACATTTTTTTTTTTTTTTTTTTGCTATTTAAGCTTTTACCCCAAAAAAGCAACAATTTTTACAGGTCATATGCTTCAAAAAGCTTACACCATATCTTGTATCGACACTCTAATAAAAATAATAATAAAAATAAAAGAATAATTTATTATTCATATTTTAACAGCAATTTAAAATTATTGCTGTTTGAAGTGAGACAGTATAACGTTAAAAAATGGTATCCAATGCTGTTTTTGGCCGACCATTTAAAAAAAAAAAAATTTATTGAAATGCTTCAGCTACATTTCTAATGTTTCTACTGTGACTCGCATCGTTCATCAACCATCCAGTTGAGTTGTTTGTAAATGTTTTCACTGCTGTTCTAAACTATAAGATGCTCTTAGATTACTAAAACTGTATTAGATCTCATGCATTGTGTATGTTGAATGCTAGTCCCGTTACGAAACATGTTTACAGTACAGATAAATTAGATTTAACAAAGCCCACTAAACTCCATAAAAGGTAAATGTAAGGGCTAGATGGATGTACAGATAAACAGATGGATGGATAGATGGATTAATGAGATGTTGGACCATAAATAGACAGAGAGATAGAAAGATGGACAGATTGCTGTATAGATGGATCAATATTTGGACATATGGTTGTATTGCACAAGCAAATGTCTGGACGGACAGAAAACCGGATGTACAGGAAGATTGTATACTATGACATGATTATAAATCGGAGATAGAGAAAGAGAGATTGTGGTCTTACCTGCACAGCAGGCTGTTAGGGGAGAGAAAGCAGAGAAAGTTTAGAATTATTGAAATTGAATGTTTGTTTATTTGTGCTGAAATGCAGAACCATTTACAATGAATAATAAATAGTTTTGAAACTAGTTACTGAAACACAGATCCGAATGATCACCATGCTCGTTATATTTTGTATATTCTCATTTAACATTTTAATAGCTAAACATGTGTAAAGACAAAAAGAAACGGTAGTAATCCCGTGGTATTATTACTGCAGTTTTCACTTACCGCAGTTCTCACGCACATAATTCACTAGTCCACATTCCTACAAGACAGAACAAAGCAAAGCGCTCGTGTCATTAAACAGAATGTAAATGCTCATGGTTAGTAGATGGCTGGACAATCAAAAGGTGAACTATAAGAACCTACAGTTTTCACGCTGGTTCCTGGTGATCCTTTAGGACCCTAAAGTACAAAAAGTTATTACATAAAGTATTTTAGATCAGCCATTAATAATTGATGGATAAAATGTAGACAGTGAAAATGAATAATATTTTGTAAGAAGATTAGGTATTTGACAGTACTGAAGATTTCACAATTTTATATGATCGTAGTCCCAAGCAGATCAATGCGTATAAAAATGATGTAATAAATATTTAATTCTGTACAGCTACTTTGCAACAATAGCTACTGTTAAAAGCGGTATACAAAGAAAATTTTCTGAAACGCCTGAACAAAGATGCTGTCTAACTGTGAGCTGTTATGCCTTTGGGACAAAAGAAAGTAATAAAAAAATCGTGTCAACTCCTATATTTCAATACGTTTTATGTAACAATGATATTTTTTGTCAATCCGACCAATTATCAGCAGGAGTCACCGACCTGAGGTCCAATCATCCCATTATCTCCAGGTTCTCCAGGAGGTCCCCGGTTTCCGCTGTTCCCCTACTCACAGCAATACAAAGCTATAACTATTTACTCCTTGGAAAGTCATTTCTCTGAGACAAATCAGTTAATTATTAGTCATTTAATATTAATTACTGTGATAACTTGATTATGAGACCTTACCGGACGTCCCCGGTGTCCTTTGGGTCCTCCTCCTCCCCTGGATCCTTTATTTCCATCTTCACCCTATAATTGAAAAAGAAACTTGTTTTAGATGTGTTAAATGAAAAACAGGAAAAAAGATCAAATCAGATTTAGATCATTTAAAAAAAAAAAAAAAAAGGAAAAGAAAGTGGAAAGCTGTACCGGCAAACCAGGATATCCAGGAAAACCAGGGTTTCCCTGCAAGTGACAAAAATGATTACTGTGGTCAGCTGGTCAGAACCATTTAAAGAAATCCCAAGATCTATAAAGAAAATAAGTGCAGTTCAAAAGTACTGGAACGGCAAGGCCACGTCTTTTTTAGTTTTTCGCTCTACAGCGACGGCATTTGGGTTTGAGTGCAAAAGATAAATATGAGTTGATTGATTGATTGATTGATTGATTGATTTCTGCTTTAATTTTCTGATTTAAACATCTAAATGTGTCGTACAGTTTTTATGGCACCTTTAGTGGCAGACCAGAGAATAATTTTTTTTTCCTTTGTACTTTGTCCATGATGTTCTTGCTCACACCGTACTGTCCGAACAGAGAAGCGCATGTACAATCCTAACAGGGATATGATTATTAATAGTTCAGTTGTGTCAGTGAACCTGAACTACCTAACCAACACCATGACATTTACCTGATGATAATAATAATGAGATAAACTAACACATGATGATGGAGCACGTGCAATTTATTAGTCATTTCTTTATTTACTTTTTCATCTTCATTTATTCACTTTCTGGGTTCTACACTGAGGAAAAGCCGTTTTGTTTTGCATCCGACATTTAATTCCAGCACTTTAGTATGCAGTAGTTAAAACTCTGTAGACAGCATGATCTTTTCTACTTGAGTGCAGTAAATATGTTGGCTGAAAAAGCGAGAATGGTGTCAGGGGAATCGTGATCTCACTTCCCGTGGAGAAAATAACGCGATTCACATTTTAGCCCGTGGTTTCTAGCCTTTACAGGACATGGCAAGTTTTTGTATAAGACATGCCCACTGCTTATGCAGTTGGCTCGGAGAGGCTTGTGCAATGGCAAATGCTTATGCAATGGCTCTCTGGTCTTCATTTTGGTTTATCCTTTTAATAACAAATGCTGTTTCCGCTGGCAAAAGCCAGGGCTCCAACCAAGAGTAGACATTCAGAGCTATTAGGTGTACCTGCTTAAATTTTGATTGATCATCTCATATTCATTTTTTTTATCTTAAAAAAAAAAAAACATAATATACTAATAGTTGGATTTGTTGTTCCAATACTTTTAAAGAGATACAAAAGAAAATCTTTATCTTGCTTGCAGTAGACAGTAAACTGACAATTTTGATAATAATAATAATAATAATAATAATAATAATAATGCTTAGGAATTAAAAACAGGAAATGTAACCGTACTTTATGCCCTTTACGTCCTGGAGGTCCGTAATTGTCTGCACCAGTGTTGCCCTGTTTAACAGAAAAGCATTCAGTAGTTTGACTTTTCTAGTAATTATTGTGACAACCAGCATTTTAAACCTTGCGCAGTTTATCATCAGTAATGAACCAGTTCAACTAACATCCATCTTCTTTCTGAATATTACAGAGACGAGCCGTTTCTGATCTCCGGCAAAACTTTTCCGCTCTCTCACTCACCTTACCGCGATGTGAAGAATTTGTGATCATGAAAATCTTTTTCAGCGCTACAACATACCCTGCTTCCCTACAGTACTGTGTGCATATAGAGAGGTGAAAACTACTGTAGAAAACCAAGAAACAAAACATCATGCAAAGGGACTTTCAAACAGTGTGTGCAGAGGACTGATACAACTGAAGGGCAGGTTTTAAATTAGCCAAAGGTGCGTTGTGCCATTTTAGAAGGTTACAATCATAAATCACTTAATAAAATAATAAACTAGTCAAATAAAAAAAAAAAGCGAAAGTTTGACGGTCAGTTTGGTTTTGAATCGGCTCGTTGGAAACACCATCGCCTGTTTGCTCCTCTGATGTCGACTGCATTTAAACACAGGCTGTGATGATGTTCTAATTCAGGTGTGTTCTACAGTAAATAGACCACAATGTGTTTCCTTTAAACTATTACACTGCACATGGCTCTCTGTGCTCCTCCAATTCTCTAAAGTTTGTCTTTCTCATTCTAGCTATTTTTTAAACGATTTAAATAGTTTAAAATGAGCACACACTAACCGGTGGTCCTCTGAAACCCTCCATTCCGTTGTCACCTTTATTGCCCGTGTCACCTATCGGACCCTGAAGGAAACACACACACACACACACACACACACACACACACACACACACACACACACACAGTTTGAGAAGAGCTTAAAGCATTTTAAAGAGTTAAATCCACTGAAGAAGAAGCGGGGAAAAAGCACATTAGGACACTTCGTATAAACTTTAAATACTTTCAGTTTAGTATAAAGTCTGATGTAATTATGGGATTATTATTATAATTATTATTTATTAAAATTAGAATAAAAAAAAGCTACAAACATACAATAAAATAACAGTGTGCAAGATTCTGCTCATCATTGTTCTGCTTTTGATTGCTTTTTTTATATCAGATTTTCTAGCACTGATCGTCACCTTTTGCACCGTGCCAGCTCGAGAACATGCGCTTACTAGAATATAAGAATTGGATGGTATACGTAGTGAAATGGGCTACAAATAAATTCTAAAATTCATGTGGATAGTAGAATCATTTTGACTCAAGAGTTCAGATTTGCCTTTCAGATAGCCGTCTTTCAGTTAATTTAACAGCTAATTAATACTTTAATGAATACTGTGGATAGAGTTGTTAGCCATTTGGCACTTTATGCTATAGTGTTTTTTTTTTTTTTAGTTTTTTTTTTGTTTTTTTTTTAGATCTACTGTGTACTTCACAGTCAAATATACAGTCGTGGCCAAAAGTTTTGAGAACGACACAAATATTAGTTTTCACAAAGTTTGCTGCTAAACTGCTTTTAGGTCTTTGTTTCAGTTGTTTCTGTGATGTACTGAGATATAATTACAAGCACTTCACACGTTTCAAAGGCTTTTATCGACAATTCCATGACATTTATGCAAAGAGTCAGTATTTGCAGTGTCGGCGCTTCTTTTTCAGGACCTCTGCAATTCGACTGGGCTGCTCTCAATCAACTTCTGGGCCAAATTCTTTCATAATCACTTCTTGGAGTTTGTCAGAATTAGTGGCTTTTTGTTTGTCCACCCGCCTCTTGAGGATTGACCACAAGTTCTCAATGGGATTAAGATCTGGGGAGTTTCCAGGCCATGGACCCAAAATGTCAACGTTTTGGTCCCCGAGCCACTTAGTTCTCACTTTTGCCTTATGGCTCGGTGCTCCATCATGCTGGAACATGCATTGTTCTTCACCAAACTGTTGTTGGATTGTTGGAAGAAGTTGCTGTTGGAGGGTGTTTTGGTGCCATTCTTTATTCATGGCTGTGTTTTTGGGCAGAATTTGATCCCATGATCCCACTCCCTTGGATGAGAAGCAACCCCACACATGAATGGTCTCAGGATGCTTTACTGTTGGCATGACACAGCCATACCATAGTGATGGTGTCCAAGCACTAGTGAACAGTATTGGGGGGGGGGGACGTTACTTTTTAAAGTAACTAATTACATTACAAAATTACTGTCATTAAAAAGTAATCAGTTACATTACTGCGTTACGTTCTGATAAAAGTAACTAGTTCGAGAACTTTTCCACTGCAGAAAATGAAAACTCCTTTGTGCTTCCTCATGCATGATGTTTTAGTCAAGACCTTTATAATTATTCTACCATCATCACTCAGCGAAGTTTGGCCCATAATAACTACTAATACCCCTATCTCATCTACTGACCAGTCTCATTTGATTAAACAAATGAAATATACCAGTTCTGTTTGTTAGCGGCTAGTCTATTTCATGATAGCTCATATTTCTACTATAATATTAAAGAATCAATTTCTCGAGGTCACTGTTAACTACTGGTTTCTTATTGGCACCCATAGACTGAAAAGAACTGCTTCTGTGCAAGCGGTGGAAAATTATATTCAATTATCGTTCACTGTGTTTTGTTTTCCTCTCTGAAGACCAACTAAAAATGTCTGTTTCAGTTAGAACACTACATTTCTTTCTTGATATTATGGGAACAGAAACGGTGGATGGCCTACCCGTGGCCCTCTCGGTCCTGGGTTTCCTTTGACTCCTTTATCCCCGACTGCACCGTACAGGCCCTGAGGAGAAACCACGAAGAAAATCTAAATGTTTGCAGACAGACAGTTGTAGCTCAAGTGAAAATAAACCTTTTCCCACTGTGTGTATCTTGGCACCAAGAAATCAGAACTCGCACATTTTTTTCCCGGAATGTTTTATTATTAAAAGGAAACAACATGAAGATAAACTCTGGCCATTATATGAAGATATCTGAGTTTTCGCCACAAGCTTGTAGCTTGTTGTCGCGTATACTTGATGAAGTGGGCCGCGGCTGGGCGACGCCCTAAACATAACCATAGCGTTATAACTTAAGCTAGTTAATTATAACTTAAACTGAAGCAAGTTGTTGCACTGTAGATCTGAGCCGCATGCTCACATACACTAACGAGCTTGTGTGTTACCATAGTGAGTGCGGCCCTCTAGGATCCTATACAGTATGGGCCAACTGGTTCCATTCGGGTCAAAGGAGAAAGGTTTAGAGTTAGACAAGATGGCGGAGTTAGCAGTTAATCTATGAAGACGACAAACTGAAAAGCCGATGTTACAGAAGAGGAAGGCGCTTGAGGAAAACGCAGGTAAATCCCTCAAACTTACGGAGTTGTTTGTGACGATAAGAAGCTCCGATTTTAGCAATGCAGCTGGAAAAAGATTTATTCTAAATAGCTTTTTTTTAAAAACTTTGCAATGGAATCGAATATGAGGGATTACAGGTAAGTGTATCCCATTCCTTATATCATTGATTTTCTGACTTAAAAATGAAGGGCTGCATTTAAACAATGCTAAATTACTTCAAATGCACGATGATTTTAACGTTTAAGTTCAAATTAAATTAAGCAACATTGTTACTGAGCAGGGCGTTTCTGCCAGCGTGTGAATAGTTTGTGTGAACGGCCACCTGTAGGATTATAAAGAAAATGATGATGTAGATCAGGGGTGGCCAAGTTCGGTCCTAGAGAGCCGCAATCCTGCAGAGTTCAGCTCCAGCCCTGAAAAAAAAAAAAAAAACTCTCCTGCCAGTAGCCTTAGTAGTCCTCAAGACCTTGATTAGCTTGTTCAGCCGTGTTTGATTAGGGTTGGAGCTGAACTCTGCAGGATTGCGGCTCTCTAGGACCGAACTTGGCCACCCCTGATGTAGATGATAAAGAAATGGTGATGTTTTAATAACTTAAAATCAAATGTCTCCGAATGTCTTGGGCGCATTTTGAGCAGTTGCGAACACGGTGCAGACAACTGTTTTGTGAGAACGCGCAGCTTCATGCGCGACTTATTAGCGCACATGGTGTTTTCAGTCATGGTTGATCAAGGTGAAAAAAAAAAAAAAAGCCAATCCTGGTCACTGGCATCATTGTTATCAATGTAGCAAAAACTCTTAAAAATTGATTTTGGTGTCAATGTGGTGATACATGACTTGGCACGCACACCAAAGAATCAAAGCATTTCAGTGTTATTTCTGAGTGTGGAAGATAATTGCTCTTCCTGCAGCCTTCTATATGTATTTATCAATAGAAGAGTAAATATCAAAATCTGGAAGGGAATAACGTGAAATGAAAGTAAGAGTTGCCTGTTTAAATGGTCTTAGACAAAGCACAACAACGGTCCAAGCCAAAATATAATGCTGACTTTGTCTTCATTTGAAATGAACTATAGTGTTTTCTATTTAATGCCTATTTTTATTCCATTTATGTTGTTGTTTATTATTTCAATTATGTTTATTTGAGCCTACTGAGCAATATCACTGAAAATAAATAGTCAAAGCAGTTTAAACTGAGAGTTTTGTCATTGTGGACATAGTGGAACTATGAGTGAAACTCATCTAAAATAAGTGTGGGCCGCACAGATGACCGACGATAAATAATCTGTTCTAAAGCAAACCTCTGTTCATGCAAAATGAGCTCAAAACCTTTTATGAGCTTATTTTATAATAGTATTATTATACTAATGACCAAACGATACCACGGTGTGTTTATGATTCCAAAGAACAGCCTTAATGTTCTATAAACAAAAACAAGTCCGCTCACATCTGCTTCCACTATGGCTGCTTGGCCAAAAAATATATATTAGTCAGAAGATTTTATTTGTCTTTAAACCTAAAAGAAACACCACGCAATCGAACTGTTCAGTGATTTTTACAGCAAACAACCATCGAGTGTGTTTGCAAAGCCCATCAAGCTCCATGATGAGACTGTCTCTCATGAAGACCAGAACGTTAGCTCTGCTGCAGAGGAGAAGTTCATTTAGAGTCACCAGCCTCGGAAATCACCAATTAACAACCAGCGCACCTCAGATTAGAGCCGTTCTGAAGCTTTACAGAGCAGAAGTAGCAGATATACATCTCAATATCAACTGTTCAGAGGAGATTATTGTGTGTTTTGGATAAACACGGTCAGAATTGTTTTACAGTGTAGAAAGAAATAAAAATCAGGAACGACCATGGAGTTTAAAAAAGGGGTGTACAAACTTTTGAATGGTAGTGTGCAATCAGGAAGACGAAGCTAATCAAGATGAAGCAGTCACCATGTTAAAGTAAACCACTACAAATAACTGGAAATAACGTATTTTCTAGAATAGAAATTTCTTTTAGGAAATTTTAGAAAATAATATATATCTAGTCATATGTACAGTATTCTTTAAACATATTAATTCTGCAGTTTAGCTTCGACATAGCTGAATATTACACAAAAAAAGCTTAGGATTGTTGGTGTTTTTACCCATTACACATTCGAAAAACAAAATCAGACTAAGTTAGAGGAAAAAGAAAAAAAATCGAACCCCAGGATGGTGTGATCAACTGGTGCTAATATTGATTATTTTTCTATAATATTTATATTAATAGATATTATACAGTAGGAGCAGCTTGGCCCTACCAGAACTCCAGGGTGACCTTGATCACCTTTCTCTCCTTTGCCTCCATTTCTCCCAGGAGGACCCTGACCGAGAGAGACAGAAAGACATTATGACTGTCAAAAGACACAAGGACAGTGACAATGATGTTATTATTGTTTGTGCGTTGAAATAACATTATGATAAACACAACATGTCCAGGAAAAGCAGTGTTATGTGTATGCTTTAAGATTACTTTGAGCTCTTACCCTCAACCCTGGGTGTCCAGCAGGCCCCACACTTCCAGGTTCTCCTTGTTCAGTGGAGGTAGGACCCTAAAATATATTAATCCTTCATATGATTTTGGAATTTATACAGTAGGAGGGAAAAGTGATAGATGTTAAAAAAAAAAAAAAAAGCATATGTTATATGTTAAGAAGATACATGTTAAAGAAAATCCATCAGAAGACATTTGCTCTCAGATAATGGAAAATCGATGGTCATGTGATCGCAGTTTTGGGATATTTGGTTAAACAGGACAGTAAAACTCATCTAATGGAAAACGTGTACAAGATCTTAGAGGAATAATAGAATAAAGATCATGAATAGAATAGAATTAAAGCAGAATGGTCACTGTGAAAGGGGATAAAATGGAATGGAGTATAATGCACGAATAATGAAGTATAATGCAAAATACTGTATAATACAATAAGGAATAGTACAGATGGAATAAAAAAAAATATGAAAGTATAATGGTTTAGCAGTCACTGTGAAATGAAATAGAAATGCATGAAATGAAATTAGATTAAAAAAAAACGACAGATTAAATTTTTTACGCTAAAATCATGAATTGCATTACCGGCGTTCCTGGTGGTCCCTTCCTCCCATTAAAGCCCTGTAAAGCAGAAGAAATGAGACATCACTCCACTCCCTCAGAATTCCTCAGAATTTATGTTTGCACTGCAAATATTTCCTGCTGTTGCATGCTTTTCTCCTGAGCAATAAAACCCATGACCCAGTCAACAACACCGATCCGACCATCTTGCCGAAACCCCACTCCAGGAAAAAAAAAAAAAAAAAAAAAGCGAAGTCCTGTTTTATGTTTTAACTAAACATCGGTACATTAGCGGAGAATCCGCGTTAAAGCCGCAGCTGTAGTGTACTTACGTCCTCGCCACGCTCGCCAGGTTGACCCCGAGCTCCATCTGGGCCTTGGTCACCCTGACAGGAGGATAGTCGAGAGTTGTAAGTTTTTCATGCTGCACTGTTTATCATTTTTTAAAACAAAGATTTGTATCAGTGGTAATTGTTTAGATTTTGCCTTTAAAATTGTCATATAATAACGCAAACGTATGATTCTATAAGACTGATTGATTAGACACAAACACTCACAGGAAGCCCGGCGTACCCCAGCTCACCCTTTGGACCTCGCACATTGCTGTCTGCTCCAGGTATTCCCTGTTAACCAATATTAAGTGCCAAAAACAGGATTAAATGCAAACCTATAATTATTACTTGAAAAAACAATCTACTTTCTATTATTATTATTATTATTATTATTATTTACATTTTATAATAGTTACCTAAAAAGTCAATTATTCTAAACAGTTCATGTTGTTGTGGTTAAGTATATTTGAATGTTATAGTCATTAAATAATTAAAATCTTATAATAAATAAATAAAAAAAAAACAGAACAATTCAAAGGAAGAGAATTTGTGGTAATATTAATAATACGGTTCAGAAGAATATATTAGATTTTATTTAACCACTATTATTATTATTTTTATTTATTCATTTATTTATTTTTGTTAAATAAAAAAAATTTTCTTTTAAAGGACTCACAGGATCTCCTCTCACACCATGTTCACCCTTTGGGCCAGAACCTCCTCTAACACCCTTTACACCCTGCAAACAGACACAAGACATGGATAAAGTGAATTATGATGTAATATTGATCATATTTAAACTGAACCTTTTTATGCTGCAAGTATTTAGTGAGTTCCAAATGGAAGCATTTTTTATATATCGTACTGCACTTACTATACGTCCTGGATCTCCCTTCGGTCCCGCCGCTCCGGTTGCACCAGGCTCACCCTGTTTAGGGCCGAAAAAATCGATACAGTGAATCAGAGAATCACTCAGATTTATAATGCATTTCTTGCTTTGGGGCTCAGCAGCGCTCTCTCTCTCTCTCTCTCTCTCTCTCTCTCTCTCTAGTTGCCAAGCTAACACCTACAGTACCGTGCCACTCTTCATTTCTTGATATTCTCCCAAGATCCTGATGTCATTCTATTTTTAATATGGGCTTGAGGAATAGTAATTTTTGTCTCTCATTTCTCGCAGTTTCAGAGGAACGTTTTGGTTTGTTAAGCCACAAAGTGACCCATGAATCATTTACGCGTACTAAAATATCTCATTTCTGGCCTGAACCAGTGAGAAACAGGTGCAGATAATGACCGATGGTCAGGTTGTTGATTAGTGTACTGGTGACGGTGATGAATGCTCAGCAGTCGGAGAAGACGAGAGAGGAAATGAGGTTGCTGCTGAATTTTTTTTATTTTTTTTTATTGTACCTTTAGCCACTTTGCAGTCTGTCTCAGTGAAACATTTGCTCCTGTTTCTTTTATTTAATCTACATCATTGAAGTTATTTTAATTTAGGAAATGATCAATGATCTGCTGGACCAGGATTAGCTACATTAGCTCTATAAGCCTTTTATGTAATGGAATTAAAAAGATCAAAGTTCAAGAATTCAAGTATATACAGTATGCTCCATTTGAGGGATAGAAGCTCACCTGTTCACCATCAACCCCAGTGAGACCGAACTCTCCATCTTCTCCCTGTTAGGCATCAAATAACACACAGTCAGTTTCTGCCCAAACACGGTGATAAAGAAAAGCTATCCTGGTACTTACTCGGTTCCCGGTGTATCCTATAGCCCCCTGCAAAGAAAAAGGAAAATGAAAAAAGTTAACGAATTAATGGGACAAATGCACGTTTTATATTTCTGCATGAATTCCTGGAGATTCGTTTTTTTTTAATGTATATACGGTTTTTGTAAGAAGACTAGCTTGTTTAGATTGTTGCATGCTAGAGAATTCCTGGAATATCAGCTCGACAGCTTACAAAAACGTTGTTAAACTATGTACTGTACATCTGGAGCAGTCAAAGCAAAGTAAATTCGTAGAGAAGAAAACACGAGATTATCAAGTTCCTAGCAGCGTGTACCTTGATGCCTCTTCTTCCAGGGCATCCTTGGTGTCCTTGAGTTCCGTTCATACCGGGCTCACCTCTTGCACCCTGGCCACAGCAAGAAATATTAGTATCCATCGTGACACATGGTTTATATTTTATAGTTTGCGCTTATACAGTATACAATATAAACAGTGGTAATAAGATACTCACAGGACTTCCGTCCTCTCCGGACATTCCTGGACGACCCATTAGTCCTATTCCTCCCTTTAAATTCAGAAAACAAGTCGGGGAATCACCTCACAAACACGAAAGTTTAAGAACCCAACAGTTGGATAAAGAGATCTCTGGGCTGTAAGCATAATAAGAGAGGCAGTTCTGGGCCCTAATGTACTAGGCCCTCAACCAAAATTTAGTGACCCCCTAGTCTCTCAGGGTGCCCCCTTTACAGCACCCTCTCCTGGCAGGTAACGATTCCACCAGTGTACTGACATTTATTTGGATTTCTGTTCCCCTGTTAAGGGTCCATTATGTTCTGAATCATCCCACAGATGTGTCCAATTGTTTAATCCTAGGACATTTCTTAGGGTGTCCAGTAACATGTCAAGTATGTGTCGGTCTAAGAAATTCCATCGGTGTCTCTCACCCACACCTAACCTTAGCTGCTTTCTGCAGTTATGTTGATCAAACCAGTTTAACAAGCTGTTTAAAAAGATTATAAAAAATAGTTTGCTAACTGTGGGTGTGTGTGTGTGTGCGGAAAATGGACTAAAGCTTAAAAGTTTAAGCTGTAAAACATTCAGTGATCCGCATGCGCCATCACTGGCACTGTTGGGATCTCACTTTTTGATCCAATGTAAATTCAAATTTCAAATTCAAATTTTATTTGTCACATACACAGTCATACACAGTGAAATGCTTAGGCGACTGTCCGTGACCTTAGAATAAAGACTATTAAGACTGTTTACACTAAAAGAATATAACAAAGAACGTAGGAATAGATTTAACTACAAATAAAATAATAAATTAATATTTATAATTAATATATATGAATTATAATATGTAAAATATAATTCATACGTTCTAATAATAATTAGAAACCTTCTGACCAATCAGATTACAGAATCCGTAGGCGCTGCGGTATGCATGGATGTGGTTTGATTGTTCTCTACAGCACATTTAAAGAATAACATTTCAGTATTAGATTCACTCGTTCAGCATCCTAATAATTAGATAAAAAAATTGGATAACACCGGCTGTACCTTTATCCCCGCAGGCCCGAATCGTCCCAAGGCGCCAAAATCGCCATTACATGTGCATGTCACATTGCAGCACTCTCTTGATGCTACTGCCTCCTGTTCGTGTAGAAAAAGAAGAAAAGTGAAAAAGTTCATTTAAAAAAAAAATCCAGTATTGTGCACTTTCTTAAACATTAAACTTGTTCTAGAGTGTTTATTTGAAATTTTACAACAATATAAAGAATTTATTTGTTCCATTATGTCTGGTTAAATTTTTTTCTTTTCTTTTCTTTTTTTTTTATGTACTCGATATAATTTTCTTGTTTGAGTTTATCAAGTAGTAGAAGAATCTCACAAGTTGTTCCAGCAGTGCGTTGCCAACGTTAAGCATGTTGATGGAAAGGGGCTTGATATAGCTAAAACCTCGTCCAAATTCCAGAGCTTGGTGGTCCACGCCGTCTTTCAGAGCCACAATCACCAGTGCATTAACCCCTACGGCACAAATCATAATACAGTGGATGTGACTCATTGCATGGCAGTACCTACATTGAAATGAAAACATCACCAATTCTGTTTGCTCTTTGAATCTTTGAAACTGTTGACACTTGAATCGAATCAAAGTTTAAGATTTTTAAAATTATTATTGTTTACTACTTTATTATTCACTCAAAAAAAAAAAATGTCTCGCTGTAAAATAAAATGTGGTAGCAATGATTAGAATGTTCTAATACAGAAGAGTGGTTTTGGCTTGTTGCATCATGTTATGCAAACTGTACTCGTTATATTAACAATGGTTGGACGTTTTCTGGACTCACCTCTCATAAGTGAACCTGGAGCATCTTTCTTGTGTTTTATTTGTATAAAATCATATGTCTTCCTGTTTAATCCCCCCTAAACCCATTAGTCACCAGTCTAGGTTGTTTACATACCACTTTTTCTGAGACTCTCTGCACTCGCCTTTAGGGACTCCATGGAGTCATCAAATCCGTCTGTGAATAGAACAAGCACCTAGGGGGAAAAAAACAAATCCAAACCGTTTTGTATATAGGAGGAGTCAACATCAGCTGCGAGATCATGTGTGGTCTGTGGGTTATTGTTTACATCAGTCTTTGTAGGATTTCTTTGTTTCCTTTTTCATCATCAGCTTTATCTAGGAACCTCTGTAGTCCAACTAGGGACCGTGGAGGCCAATGGTGACCATTGTATTTATTCCCATTTTTGTATGACCTCTGGTCAACATACAAACATATACAGTATTCATGCACTATGGCCAATTTGGAAATGTCAATTAGCCTGCATATCCTGGGACTGTGGGAAGGACACAGTGCTAACCACTAAGCCACCATGTTTCTTCATCTATGGCCATAATTTGACCAAAAATGGTTCTCTAAACCTCATACAGCCCAACCTGAACATAGATGGCTCACCTTCACTCCAGCCTTTGAGCTAGTGAATTTTTGTCTGAAGGAGTTTAGTAAGAGTGCGTTGAAAGCCGTAGGTGTCGTAGGCCGTATTTGGAGCACCTTCGTGACCACATTCTGGTCATATTTTTTAAACTTAAAATCATCCAGAACTTTCCCGTCTTTGCCAGAGACGAGGCGGAAGCCAAAATTTGTTTCGATTTTGTCTACGGCGACGCAGCAAAGTGCCCCAATCATGGATGCCCGATGAATAGCCGCAGCAACAAGGGACTCCGTGTGCGAACCCAGTAGATGCTGCGAGCTTGTGCTTGATGCATCAAATCCAATTCCAATGTCGATTGAGCATCCTAACCAAACAGGAACAAAAAGTGCCATAATGCAACCAGTAATACAGAGGCTCCTTACAATAAAATTTGACAATGGAATTAATGTGCAAATCGATATCAACAATGCCAAGGACAAAACCCTTTCACAACTCAAGAATCTGTACAGGTCATCTATCAATTTCTTTAAGAAACTTTTGACACCAAATTTGCCTTTTGAAAGGTCACTTACCCTGCGGATCTGGTATGATATTTGGTATACAAATGGCTTCTAGAACTTTACTCGCAGTTGTCTTCAGTGGAAGACTCTCAAAGGTCTCATAGAAAACCCGCTCTTTTGAACCAGCGATTTTGATAAGCTCATGGTGATTTATATCATACCCAATCCCGATGGCAAATATCTCAATGTTTTTTGCTCGGAGATTAGCAAGTGTACTTGGATCTTCCTTGTCATTAGCTTTGCCATCTGTGATTAGGAGCAAGTTCTGTGAAACATGCTCCTTTATTCTGCTTCCATGCTCTGGCGTGAAGTAATCCCCGATGTCCTTCAGTGCTTCCCAGGTGTTTGTACCTTGTTTCCTTTGTGAAATCTCATGTATTCCTTGTTCCACGCCTGCTATGTTGTTGTATTTGTCCAAGTAGAAGTGGTTCAGTACTTTGTCACTAAACTGGGCTATGCTAACCCGCCATTTGTCCGGTGCGATTTCAAGCTTTTTTACGATGTTGATCGCTGAGCCCTTAACAACTTCCCAATTCTCCTCGGAAATCGATTCGGACCCATCGATCAAAATGACCAGATCTGCCTTCTCCTTTTCACACACTAAAAAGAATAGATGAAAGAGATATTTAAAACACATCAAATCAAAAGAACTTGCTCTAACTGCTAGTACTCAAGTTCTCTTTGGTATGGAATGCCTTTACCTCGCTTCGTCAGATTGCAGAGTTGTTGATTTATTGGTTTATACAACATTTTAAAAGCCTCATAGTTGTCCACATAGAAGGCCCTTTCGTTATTTCTGGTAATTTCGGTGAGCTCAGCCTCGTTGGCTTCTGCGATCCCAATGGCAAACATGTTAACCTCAGCGCCCTCAAGATCATCAGGCCACTTTGTGAGACCAGCCGTGTCGGCGACTGGACCGTCCGTTATTAAGCATAGCACCTGAGGAACCTGCTCAGAACGCCTTCCTCCATGTGCTGCTGCAAAGTAGGATAGCGAAGACTTCAAAGCCTGGGCCGTGTTCCTTCTACCTCCAGGAGCACTCATCTCTGAGATGGCTTTCAGAACCTCGTCCTTGCTCATGTACTGATTCAGTGTGAACTCTGATTTAGGCTTGTCGGAATAAACGATTGCACCAAAGCGAACCCTCTTCTGTCCGACGTCTGCCTTTTTTACCACTCCTGCCACAAATCTTTTCATCAGCTGAAAATTTGCGTCGTCAGCACTACCAGAGCCAGAGCCATCCACCACAAATATTACATCCATCAGTTCGGGTCTTTTGCACTCTAAGTAGGGAAAAGTTTGTTCACACTATGATTAGACCATGAAAGATACCATGTTTGTCAAGAAATGAGAATTTTATGTTCTAATCTAATATTAATTTAGTACCTTGTGGTTATTGTTTAGAAACCTAAAACATAAGTGACTTACCAGTGTTGCAAATCTTGAAGATAATCTCACTGCCCAAGTTCTGTATGGAAGCAAAATTGTTGTCTAGGTAGACTCTTTCATAAGATCCAGAAATATCAAGCAATTGAGTTTGACTAGCATGTCCCAAACCAATAGCATAAATGTTGATGTTATGTTCCCTAAGATCTCTAGCAGGCTGTACTACATCGTCTTTGGATACGCTATCAGTAACAAGTATTAGGGATTGCAAAGTATTAGTACGTCCCCTGCTAGCCTCCTGAAACACTGATAAAACGTCTTTAAGTGCATTTCCCGTGAAGGTTTTTCCTTTAAGCTGCTGGATGGATGCGATTTTCTTTTGCAACGATTCTTTATCATCAACGGCATCTAAGGCAAATTCCACCATGGTTTTAGTGCTGTATTGAATGACAGCAAGTCGCACTCTGTTTTCTTTAATAGGAAATGTTTCTACAGCATATCCTATCAGTTCCTTTGTCTTACTGAAGTCTTGCTCGTCAACAGCATCTGCACCGTCAATCAGAAAGACAATGTCTGCTGAAAGATCATCACAAGCTGTAAGAAAGCGCAAGAGAAAGTTGTTAACTTCATGGTTGTATCTTTCCGCTAACCTTTTATGAATATTTGTGCTTATGAAGCAAGAATAGAATTGTTTAATTGTTGAAAAATGTTTAAACATAGTGATTTAAACAACACTAAACTTTCTTGAAAAAACTACCTTCAAATGAACAGATTTCTTTAAGAATTTTGGTTTTGATCAGCTTCAGGGCATCATAGTTTTGGACGTAGAATGTCCTTTTGGGACTTCCGGACACATCTACCAGCTCGGCCATGTCTGCATCTTTTACTCCGATAGCATAGATTGTGATGTTCTCCCTTCTCAGTTCTTCAGCTGGAACGTTTACTGGAGTTCCCACCGGCTCAGACTTGCCGTCTGTAATCATGATGAGTATTTCTCGAACCTTTTCTTTGCGCGTTTGCGATGCCTGCTTAAAGAGCGGGATCATTGCTTCCAGTCCCAAATCAATTCTAGTTCCGCCTCCATCCATTATTATACCTTTTACTGCTTTTTCCACATCAGAATTGGTATTGTAAGTGTTCAGACGGAAGACGATGTTTGCATGGCTTGCGAATTTTACCACGCCGATGCGTACCTTATTGGGTCCGATCTCAAACATATGAAGGAACTCTAAAATAAACGCTTTCATTTCATCAAAGTCTTCGTAGGAAATGCTTCCTGATTCATCAAGTAGAAAATAGATGTCTGCTTCTGCTGTAAACTTGCAGCCTAAAGGTTTGGAAGAAGAATGTTTAATAGAGAGAGAGAATCTAAGAGTTTTACGGCAATGAAATATTTTGAAGATTACAAGGTTAGTTTAACATAAACAGAGTTTACAAACCTTTTTGAAGAGTAATATCTTTGAATATAGGTATTAAGGAGGAGGTGATATCCCCACAAAGACTTTTTGTTAGCATACTCGACAATGCATTGAGCTTACTGAAGCTCTCAACATTAAACACAAACTTTCTAGGTGGGTAGGACGCGATCTCCTGCAGTTCGCGTACATTGACGTTTTTGATGCCAAGAGCAAAAATCGTAACGCCTGCGCGACGCAGCTCTGCTGCCGGAGTGGAGATATCATCTGCAGACCAGCCGTCTGTGATGACCACTGCAATCTGCTGAACTTGTTCGTCACTTCGGCTACCTCTTTCCTTGGTGAACACCTTGTCCTTGGCAAATTGTAGAGCAGCTCCAGTGTAGGCTTTGCCTCTGCCATAGGACAACCTCTGAACATACTGCAAAAGTTCACTCTCGTCCTTGAATGTGTTCAGATAAACATCAGCTCTTGGGACATCGCTGTAGTGAACAATGGCTACCCTCACTTTATCAATGCCTACATCGAGCCCTGAAATGGTGTTTAGGAGGAAAGTCCGTATAAGCTGAAAGTTTTCAGGGCCCATGTTGCCAGATTTATCTATGATAAACACGATGTCCGCTATGGTGGCTGATTTGCATTCTGCAGAAGAACATGAGAAAACTTTATTTCAGTGCTAGTCAAGAATTGATTAATATCATCACTGTTATTGTAAACACGAGTTCAAAACTTTACAGTCATTTTAAATCTTTGTAAATTACTATTACAGTGGAACCTTGGATTACGAGCATAATTCGTTCCGGAAGTGGGCTCGTATTCCAAAACACTCATAAACCAAATCGAATTTTCCCATAAAAGGCAAGAAAGAGTGTGTGTGTGTGTGTGTGTGTGTGTGTGTGTGTTGGTGTCAAATTACACTCGTAGGACTAAGGACATGCTGAAACAGAGAGGGAAATGTTGATTATAGCAGTAAGAGACGAGCACTAAGACCCAGCAGGGGAGACGATTACCCACAATTCCACAGCGCAAGAGAGAGAAAAACCATTGGCTCAGTTGTGATCATGTGACGCTCGGCGTCAAAATAAGAAGCACATGCGTGATGCATGATACTCAGCACTCGTAAACCAAGACTTTCACTCAGTTTCCAAGTCAAAATTTATTAAAAATCCTTGCTCATCTTGCGGAACACTCTCAAATCGTGTTACTCGCAATCCGAGGTTCCACTATACATGTCATTTGTAGTCTGCAATACAGCATAAGGACATACCTTCAGAAATAATGGGCACATCTTGGGATTCAATCATAGTCTTGACTTTCTGGAGCACCTGCGGAACGTTTTGTTGTGTTATTTTGTAGGTTTGATTCGGACTTGAAATATCGTCCAGCTCATCCATTTCAGCTTTGCCCAAGCCAACAGAGATTACGTGCATTCCATCCTTTTTAATTGTACGTGATGGTCGAATGACACTGTCGTTCGATTTTCCCACACTCGTCACCAGCAGGACTTGTTTGAACCCCTGGGCAATTCGACTGCCAGTCGAGATATTGAAGAAATTTTTGCGTGCATGTTCGATTGCCTTTCCTATTTGACGCACGCCTTTGGGCTTAAGTCGGAGAGTGCGTATGGCATTTATGATTTCGTTTCTGGTCTTATTGTTATTAAGCAGAAATTCTTCTTCAACACTGTCGCTGAACTGTGCCATGCCAACGTGGTTACCATCCTTTTCCACGGCAAGCTGGTTGACAAGTCGTATCAGGAAGGTTCTGATTTGTTGGGACTCAAGTTTTGATGCTGTACTATCCACCAGGAAAAAGACATCGGCAAATTTGAGGGAAGAAGCTAAATTGGGAGAATAAGAAAAAGAAATTAAAAAGATAAATCTAGAAAAAAAATAACTTAATGATACTCTTTGTCAAACTTATTATTAGCTTATGTGTTTTTGTATGACGGTATACAGTATTTTTTTTTTTTCTTTTGCCCATGGGCTCCATAGGTGGCCATTTTAGTGATTATCAGAAACAATTGATGGGACTGTAACTGTTTGTTGCTTAAGGTAATGTTTATTAATTAACTCATCTTCAGTACCCGCTTTATCATGATCAGTGTCAAGGTTGGTCCCGAGTCCATCCCTGCAACACTGGGACACTAGAGATTGGCGTGTGCTATACGCACACACACATTTCAGAGGAGACTCATGATTTCACGTCTAAACAGCGGTCTAAACAGGTCTATCTTCTTGTTCACTTTGTGTTACTCAATCTGTGCCCGAGTACGCTGTACAGTTTATGCAAACCTGAAACAGTTGTGTTCTCACTGATCAAAAATAAACTAGCCTTTAGGTTCAAGTGATCTCAGAAATTATGTAAATAATAATAATCTGAAATTGGCCTTAGATTAGCTGGTTCTACTACTGGAGAACACCAGAACCTGCCAAACTCAACACAGGCTGAAATCCGAGCACAGGATTAAACCAGCTTTAACGTGATAATGCTACCAGCTACACCTTGACAGTTTACTTGATGAATCTGAATATGTCTGAGCACAGCCTGGCGTAAAGGAAATATGTGCAAATTACCTCGCAATTGATCATCGACAGCAATACAAACTCTTCTGCGAAGATTCTCAATAAGGTCTGGTAAATTTTGGTAATGATCCCTGCTAAACAGGAATTCTTTCTGGGGACTGTTAGCAATGGTTTGGAGTTGTGCAATATCTGCTGGTCCCATCTCAACCACAAAGACAACGACTCCCTGCTTGCGGAGCTCCTGAGCCGGCCCCTGCACAGCGTCACTCGACCCTCCATCCGTGATCACAACAGCGATTTTAGAAATGTCTTGTCTAGCTTGGCTGAAGTAGGTGTTCCTAATGAAGTCCAGAGCAAGTCCTGTTCTTTTTGGTCCGCCCTTGCGGTATGTGATGCTGAGCAGCTTCCTGAGCAGATCTTCCTTCATGGCTTCATCTGCACTAAACAAGAACTCCTGGTACGGTTGGTCGCTAAACTGAGCAAGGCCAACTCTTACCTTTTGTTCACCAATGTCAAGTCCCTGTACAAAAGCATGGAGAAAACGGCGAATTTCTCCAAATTTGGTGTCTCCAATGGTGTCGGACGAATCCACAAGAAAAACAATGTCTGCTGCAGTAATCTCGCTGCATTCTAGAAGAAAAAATAACATGAATCTGGTTAACTGCAAAGAAACAAAGTTATTTTCTTGCAAACTGTTGTGTGAGCCACTTCGTCGTCAGGCTGACTAACTTTTTAGTAAAGAATGAAACACTTTGGTATACAGTAGGTACAGTATATGGTATGGGCAGTGGTAGCCACTGTTGGGCTTCTGACCAAGGTCCTTAAGCCTCAACTGCTCAGATGTATAATGAGATAAAAAAAAAAATTAAAAAAAAATTTTTGTTCCTCAATTTGCAGCTTTCCCTCCATTTGTTACATATCTCTAACTTCTTCAAATCAAATAAATTAAATGAATATCTCTTAAAACTTCACCTCATCAACAATTCCATGTTTATTAATGCATTTATGTTGATCTTCTGCCATGCAACACTTTATGTAAGTGGTTAATATACACCCAGCGTAAGTTGATAATACCATAATGCCTTAGAACTAAAACTTTGGCAATCGGATCCTCAGTTGGTATAACTGATAATAGGGCGCAGTTTAAGTTTAAAAACCCTCAAGATGGACAAACGTTCAGAGTCTACTCTGATTTTCGACATAGAGCTCTTACCTTGCCGCTCTCCTTGTGCCTCTTCTACGGTGGTGCACAGTTCACGACTGACACCCAGCGAGATTTCCTGGAGGGCATTAAAGTCAGACACCCTGTACACATGATGATCATACGGCTGACTCGCAAGCTTCTTTAGGAATTTCTCCTGGGCGTCTTTGATTCCAATGGCATAAACTTTGATTCCTTTCTGCCTCAGTTCTTGAGCGTATGGTTCGACGTCATCCTGAGACTCCCCGTCTGTGATGACAAAGACGATCTGGGGCACCATTTGATTTGCCCGACTCCCCGCTTGCTCAACAAAGTGGTTTTGCAGCAAGAACTGCAAGGCCCGGCCCGTGTTGGTGCCCCCAGTTTTATAGGGAAAGCGCTTAATGTAATCAAGAATCTCCTGCTTTTCCTCATAGGTGTTGAGGAAAAACTCGGTTTTTGGCGTGTCACTAAACTGGACCATGCCAACCCGGATTTTATTGGGAGCGATGTCAAAGTTGGACACGACGGACCTGAGGAATTCACGAATCTGTTGGAAGTTCTGCAGACCGACGCTGGCCGAGCCATCCACTAAGAACACGATATCAGCCTTGGCTTCCTGTGTGCACACTGCGAGAAAGACATGCCTGTTTTAATGATTTAGCTAAAATTATGTTTAAAATTTTGTTTCCTATTAAGTTAAAATGAACGTACCAATTTTTTGGCCATGGGCTATGAGGAAATGTGAAGAGATTGCAAAAATACAAAGTAATCCATGAGCGAACCCCATCGCTGGACCCTTTCTGGTCACCTGAAATAGCCAAATATTTTTTTGTAAATAACAAATGATCTTATATAGATTTTACAAAATTGTTCTTAAACTCTTACACGTGAATAAACCAATGGTCATGAAATCATTTAAAAATGAGTATGACTTATGATTTAAAAGGACTGATGACAAGTCAAATAATTTATTTAACAGTGCCTTGCAAAAGTATTCATACCTCTTGAACCTTTCCACATTTCATGTTACAACCAAAAAGGTAAAAGTGTTTTATTGAGATTTTATCTGACGACCAAAACAAAGCGGAGCATAATTGTAAAGGGAAATAATGAATGTGTATTTATTCATTGACAAATCAGTATCTGATTGACGCTCCCCTTGCCCAGCCTGTCACTTCAGGTGGACGGCCTTCGTAGGTTTGCAGTTGTGCCGTTCTCCTTCCATTTTCAGATCATGGATTGAGATGTCCAGAGCTTGGGGTATTTATATTTTCTATATTTCATAACCTGACCCTGCTTTAAACTTCTCCACCAAATTCTCCCTGACCTGTCTGGTGTGTTCCTTGGACTTCATGATGCTGTTTGTTCTCTAACAAACCTCCCGAGGCGCTTCACAGAACAGCGAAACTTGTACTGAGATTAAATCAAATCCAGATGAAATAGATTTGCACTCGTGGTTGTAACGTGACAAAATAAGGAAAAGTTAAAATAGTATGAATACTTTTGCAAGGCACTGGGATTAAATAATAAAATAACAAAAAAATTTTTTTGTTGTTGTTGCTGAAAATTTGTGTTGACGTGAAAAACAGCACTATTTTATTTTTGCTATGTAGCTTTGAAAAACTACATATGAAAAACTGCTTAATAATGAACATCCACTTTACCTTATCATGTGACTTTTTTCAGACCGTCATTTGAAGGTTTACGCTAAAACAAACAGTACATGAACACAGTTAATACATTTTAGAGACCTTTACATTCCACAAGATTTTTTTTTTTTTTTTTTTTTTTTAATCAAAATTTCAATCCTTCAAAGTGGATAAAACTTATTATTAATTCTTAAACATTATTGACCATTGTAATTTCATTCTTGTAACTTTTTCTTTCATTTTCTTTCAAAATTAATTACAAATTCCAAGGTCAATGGTACTGTACAGTATAGGTAACTTGCGCTTCATGAGGAACTACAAATGGACAACACGATATTAGCGTTAGCATTGTTCTCCTGCTCCTTTTATTCTTCTTTAAAAACTGAATTCATTATAGTTAGTTTTATATCCATTGCGCTCCGAATATCCTGGCAGAATTATGACCTGTTTTTTTTTTTCCTGTAGCTTAAACTTCATGTTGCAAGTTGCTGACTTATTTCAAAAGAAACCAATAGTTATATTTTATTTCTAGTTTTAGAGAGAAATTCTTGCACAACAATGACCCCCCCCCCCCAAATGTCTGCTATACCACCACCCCCGATAGGATCGTAGGCGCCCAAGGCTCACCCATGATCCTATCATGCCTATGATCCTGTCACCAGTTTACTGGTATACAGTATAATATGATTCCACAGAAAAGCCAAAGGAGCTAAAATCCCTGAAGAACGTCAGCCGAGTCAAACTCCCACGGAAGCCATTCTGATCGAACACCCATGGGACAAACAAGTCTGAGCTACGGAGGACCCACAGCGCCAAAAGGATCCACTGCCAAGATCCTGGTACTAGACACCATAGCACATCCCCAAAGCCCCCGCAGAAATGCCCTGAAGGGCCGCGGCTGCACTGGGAGCACAAGAACAACTCGCATAATACTGTAATAATCATAATAATAATCATAATAATCAGCATTGTAACGTTATAGCAGATTGGTTTATATTATGTCACTTTTATAACTGATTGACAAAACCTCTTTGTCAGATCTTTTTGGTGGAAATGTAACATGTCGAATCCGAACATACTTTTGAACCGAGTCACTGCATCATAAAATAAACATCTTTTTTTTTTTATTTTTTTATTGTGCTGCCCAAGACTTGTGCACTCTCCTGCAAAAATACTACAAAGTTGCAACGAGGTGTTACTTCAGTTTCCACTTTGTATAAACATGTACTGTATTAAACGTTCTGTTAAAAGTTTAAACAATCAATCAATCAGGCTGCTCCATGAACTGAAACGGGATCCATCTAAAGTCCAGTTCAAGGATTGTTCATGTTGTCCACACAACCTTGGAAATTATTGTAATTTAAACTTGACAATAAGTCCAAATAGCTCAAGTAAAATGACCCCGTTTTAGTCAATTCTCTGGAAAATAATCAAGGATTTGAGAGATAAATAAAGACAGAACACTTACATGAGCCGGTGATGAGAGTCAGAGGAAAAAAGCGTCTCAGAACTGAGGACACCGAAATACTTGGCATGCACGTTTATGGAGCCACTCCTCACTGATTTGATATGACACACACACACACACACACACACACACACACACACACACACACACACACACACACACACACACACACACACACACACACACACACACACACAGGAAGAGGAGGGAGAAACTGCACATAATAATTAGTAGTTCATCCTATTTAATCTTTAGGTTAAGTAAATTTATATATCAAGTTAAATGTTTCACCTCATACACTTCATATCGCTTATTTACTTTGTTCCCTTCTTTCCTCGAACCGTCTTTATAACTTTGATCTCTTTGGGATAAAATGCAATATTAAAACGCAGCACTGTTGAACTCTGTGTGCTGATTGTTTGGAAGGTGTCGAGATTTACCTTGTGATTTCTCTGTAACAAATCTGCTTGTATTGTGTGTGTGTGTGTGTGTGTGTGTGTGTGTGTGTGTGTGTGTGTGTGTGTGTGTGTGTGCACGGTTAGTGTTCTCTTAATGTATGTTTACAATCCTTTCCCTTCATACAGTCGAGGAATGTTCTGGTGTTGTTGTGTGATGCATTGCTTACATTAAGTGCATTAAGAGTTTTTGTGTGTGTTTCTCTCTCTCTCACACACACACACACACACACTTCCTCTCCTTGTTAAAAAAAAAAAAATTAAGTGGAAATTATTATAAATTATATATAATATAATGAAATATAATTTAAAGAAATTATATTTAATCATTTTATATATTATATATAATAAATATAATAATTCAAACAACTATTTACATTGTTTTGTATTTTGACAAAAAGAAAAGTCTTCAGTTTTGTAACGACAGCTTAACATTTAAACCATAAAAAGATTGATTGTGTATGTAAAGTGATGAGGCAGATTCTCAAAAGATATACAGAGACACCGGATGCTGAAACCTTTTTATAGAGTGTGTGTGTGTGTGTGTGTGTGTGTGTGTGTGTGTGTGTGTGTGTGTGTGTGTGTCGATGTAAGTTGAAAGGACGTAGTCTGATGAAGGCCATGGTGGAAATGATGATAAAATAAGCGAGTGTAGCAATCGATATAGGTTTTGGACTAAACCTGGTTTTTCCAGCTTTTTGACACAATAACCGCATAAAAATATGACATGGAAATCTTTTTTTTTTTTCTCTCTTATTTCTATCTTTGCCTTGGCTTCCTTTAAGGCTTGGGTAAGGAGGCAGTTTATCAAACAAGGACTCGGGTTCTGGATAACCTCATGTCAGTGACTGTTACATACAGTGATACCAAGAATATCTTGCTTGAATTCGATGTCGGGTCATAACGGGTGGGGTCTCCGTGGATCGGACTCGTTTGACTGGTGCATGTCATGGGTGCGATCACATGTGTGTGATGTGGGAGGTTTGGAGGTTGGGTCGTTGGTTCGCGGTGGGCCGTGGTGCACTGGGTGTCCCGTACTTCTGTTCTATCATGACCAGAATTAACGTTTTTCATGGCGATTTTACACTTCATTGGATTTTTTGTGGGATCGGACCGGGCGGGTTGGCCTTTAGTCCCCGTGGGCATTGAGGGTGAGCCTTGGGTGCCCGTGACTCTGTCAGCAGTTTACTGGTGCATAATTCATGAACAATGTTATGAGAACGAAATATAAAATATTATGAGTCATGAGTCAGTTGTCGTGGAAAACCGGGTCGCTCAAACAGGAATGCTCTTTAAAGTGACTTTGAAATTATTAGCATATTTATGTATTTATGATGTCTGTTGACGTGTTTTGTTTATATTTCCCCCGACACTGCTACCATATTTGGAGTCAGACCGTTAGTTTAGCATCGTGCTATCGCCGGCGGGCGTTGTTTAGTAGCAGCACTTTCACACTGACGTTTTCTAAACACTTTTTCGGTTTTCGGGTTGTGTTTGCACTGAAGCAGCACGTTCCAAATGTTTCCTTTACGATTTGGATTTAAAAAAAAAAAAATTTATTTATTTATTAATCTGTGACAGAAAAATCAGGCTGTAAATCTAGTCGTGCAATCTAGTCTTGGCTTAAGAGTAATTTCTTGACACAGTAAATGTCATGCTTTAAGCAAGTTGTTGGATTTTTTTTGTGGCATGATGACCCTGACATAAGCACTCCTTTCATTCCAGTGCACTTTTTTTATTATTATTTTTTTTTTATAGAGCTATGTGTAATAGAAACTTTCCATTTGAAAAAAAAAAAATATATATATATATATATATATATATATATATAAATATGAATATATATATTATATGAATATATATATATATATATATATATATATATATATATATATATATATATATGAATAGTTTATGCCGGCCAGACAATGGACAAGTACAAACAGTCTAAATACTACTGGATTAAAGGTCAGGTTGACCTTGATATATATATATATTTTTTAGATAATCTCATACTAAGTAACTGGGAACCATTTAAAGTAAATTTAATGTAACAATTCGGTGGTGTGATGCTCTGGGCGACGATCATATGGATGTTATTTATCACCTACATACATACAGTACACATGCTTTGATGGATCGGTGCTGTATGAGACAGTATTACGCAGGCTGTATTAATGCTCCGTCTCATCGGTGCTCTTACAAGATGTGATGAGCTACAGAGTCACTAACATTGGCCCGAGTATCTAAACGCACATGTTCATCGCTGTAAAAAAAAAAAAAAAAAAAAAAACGGACCGTGTGCCAGACGGCAGAACATTTTCCATTATGTCTATCCCACCAAGAATGCAAACTAAGTGTATTTAAACAGATGACGACTTCAAGCTGCTTGCTGAAAAGAGCGAGCCGTCCCGAGAGCATGACTTCCAGTTAAAGATAATGTTAATTCAACTTTACGACGTGTCAAACTCCAGGATTTGCTTTTCAACGCTGCGATGCTGCTCGGAACAAGACGACATTGACTCTAGCTCATGCGCTAGTGTCGCGGACGCTACGGCTTTGGAATCCCAAAGAGCTCATTTTTATCATTAACTCTCATCTAAATAAATATAAATGTATAGTACGTTTTAAAAATAGACTCTTGAAGGCCAGGCTGTGGATGAATAAGCTCAATCAGTGCTCCACCAGCTCCGGATTATTCAGCTGCGTAGCTTCAGGCTAGATCCTTCCAGTCTGAAGAGCTTTTCATATAAATATTTGTTTTTGAAGACGCAGTCCTGTGGAGATCCTCCTCGGAGACCAGGAAGAGGTCGAGATGCCTCTCGCTGATGATCCGCAGAAGGCGCTGTGATGGAGAGTTGTGAGGTCATTTCACCAGATGCGCATTGAGCCGAGTTTTATACTGTTTAGAAATTCCCATCTAGGAAATCCATTTTTGGCGAGGGCCGGGCGAAATCCGTGCGATTCGGCCAACGCGGCTCTGTATCAGACATGATCAACCGCTACTACTGCTGAACATGATAAAACCTCTAACGAACGCTTTTATTCTGTAATTTATAATAATCACACCGAGGTATAAACGGATTGGAAGTAGATGATGTTATTTAGCCAGTAAAAATGCGTAGTGGTTAATATGATGATTTATGGAAGGAGTCTCCAGTGTCAGGGCTTTATGTCGTAACAGTCAGAGGTAGAGTAGAAGATGTAAAGTTAAGTTTTTTTTTAAACGGCGTCAGAACATAGGAGTCTCGTTAACATGACAAGCTGTGATTTCTCTCTCAACTTCAAGCGAGAAAGAGACGAGTCTGATGAGTGCTGAAACCTGAAGCGCAGCAGGGTCTCGCTTATTTCATGAAACCTTTTTATAATAATAAAAGAAAAATGATATAATAACCTCTAATTAATATATTTAGTCTCATTACTGGTTGTGAGTTTATGTCAGTTGTGATTAATGTTTAGGAACTCAACTCTAATGCATAAAGATTGTAAACATTAGCATTCATCGTTGATTACATTACTGGTTACTGAAGTGCATAGAAACATGATCGACTAAAAGCCAGAGCCGGATCTCTGCAGTTTGTCACGTTCTAGGGTTTATATTTGTATTTTGTAGGAAAATGTACAAAGCAAGGAATCAGCTTTGTCTGTGTGTGTGTGTGTGTGTTTTTTTTTAAAGAGAGTTTGAATAATAACCTTCAATTCTACTCCAGTACAAATGCAATTACATGGCATTTATTTAAACAGAGTATCCGAGTGTAATTACTGATGATAAACTCCGTTTTAAATGTTAAATGCTCAGTTTTTTTATAACCTTATAGGCGAATAAACAAAAAGGAAGTAATAGAGAATTAACTAACTACACTAAAAGTTAATATGAACGCTTCGTTCAAAAGGAACCATGTACAGCAGCACCAGTGGGCGGAGTCAAACCGAACCGTTTTATCCAATCAGAGCGAGATGTTGCGTGAAGTCCAACCCAGAAGTCGACGGTGTATTATCATAACCACGGCTGATGGTCAGCAAAAGAAGAAAAAATGTGAGACATTTTGTGAATTTTATGAAATGAAATCAGCATTAAAATGGCTGGAAGTAAGGGATGAAATAAAAATGTAAATAAAATGAGATCAACTGGCTGTTATTGGTGTTTTCTTGCACTAGACAGCAAATGCCAAAACTGTTTCAGATTCTCAAAAAGTTCTTACAGATAATTTATTTAGAAATACCTAATTATAAAGTAATTGTGAATTAATGAGATTAACCAGTGAGGATTAAAGTATATATTGTATGTTATTAAATAATAATAATAATAATAAATAATAATAATAATAATTGGATATATATTGAAATAATGACTTGCTGTATGAATTAAAATAATTGCTTTAGAATATTCTTGGAAAGAGTTTTAATAACGGTCACAGCGCCTTGAGTTACAGCGCTAGTTAATGAAGTTAATGCTGTTACAATATAATATGAAATAATATCCATGTATTTGCATATGGACGTTGTTGACGCCGACGTGTGCTGTCTGTCCTACGCCCGAGGACACGACAGACGGAATGTTTCTCAACCACACCGGACCTCCTTCTTCTCCCGCACCGACTGCCACACCCTCCTGACCAACCTCGACCCGATTCAGCGGCGCCACTGAAACGGCCTTCCTGCTCCACGGGCTCGCACAACTGCTCCACCTCATCTCATCTCAGCTCATCTCAGTGACTCGTTCTCACAGACTCACCATCCCGGTGATCAGGTCATAACATGATAGTGATATCATTTTAGCATTTTAGCATCAAATGTATTTATATAGCAGGTTTTGATTCTGCAACATGGTTTAGGAGATAAACAGACGGGTTTGGAAGGGAATTATCATCGACGATCAGCGATCAAGAGGTCGCTTGTAAATGAGCGGGATTATCAGCGGTACAACAAATCAATAATGTTCTATCTGTGGATTTGTATACCGAGCTGCGTTTCATTCTCTTTCTCCCAAACCCTTAGGACCTCGTGGTCTTTCCTGTTTCCTGCTTACCTTCCTGTCTCCCGGATCAGCTGTCTGACTCGCGCTCGGTAGCCACATCGAGTCGATCTCAGTTGTTACCGGCGACATAAACAACTATTCGCTTAGTGTTTGGATGAAGTCGACTATTTATGTTTAAGTGAAGTGATTATAAATGGTGAACCTCGACAGCATCAGAGTTTTGTGTAGCAACTATTCAAACACAACAACAACAACAACAACAATAACGCAAAAACACCAGCGGGGTACCACCGCAGCACTGAAGCAGAAATTCAATTTCATATATTTAATTAAGACTAGTGATTAATGAGCACCAAAGTTTAAGACAAATGTGTATCAAACGTAGCGGTGGTTACAGCGTCGTCACTCTTTCTCTTGTTTTTTGTTTTTAAATCCGTTTATAGTTACATTTAACATCTGCGCTGTTCTCACTTACATGATCGCAGCGATAAACAGTCATTTCCCAACTTTTATTTCCCTCTTAAGATTCACGAGACCAAAAAAAAAAAAAAGTTTATGGTGTTACGGAGAAGAGATTGAGGCGTTGCTATGGAAACGATAATGTATTCGGAAGCTACTGTAGGAACATCGCTCCACACCTTCTGACCAATCAGATCGGAGAATTCTGCAGCAGTTGAAAATATGAATATGCCGTAAAAATAACGTGTTGTTTTAAAAAGTTTTTGACATTATTGCTTGTTGAAGCATCAAACAAATGAATGAAATGTTATTAAGTTCGGGCTCAAGGCTCACGAGGATAAAACTTTGCGACCTGCCACATCCTTCTTCCTAAATTAGAGGTGGTTTGGTGCAGACACCAACACTCCTACACACACACACACACACACACACACACACACACACACACTCACACACCGAGTCAGACAGATGCAGAGTCTCCAGTGTGCTGCTTCTTGTCCCCTGTGTTTACCGCCCTGGCAGGGTTCCACATTAGCTTATTCACACAGATGTGATCCTAAGCAGATGTTCACGCACCAGAAGACGAAGCTCGACCGACTCGTGTCTGAAACGTGTACCGGTGGACAAGTTACTCATCCGCGATGGTAAAATATGTCCACGTTGACACGTCCGATATACAAACGCGCGGTTGTGGCCGAGCCTTAGCGGATTTTCTCCCCTTTGTTTACCGCTGTGGGAGGAATTCTGTCTGGAGAGCTCAAACAACCGTATTTCACTCTCACGCTCACGTTCACACTCGCTGCAGCCCAGCAAGATCAGCACAGAATTTAACAACTAATGTACACACGTATATGTTTATATACAGTATGTGTGTCTCTGCGGGTGTTTGTCATCAGGACAAAGGAGGACCGTCCACTGTACAGTGGTGCTCAGGCCCGCGCGATGGCGCGTAACATCAGCTGTACAAACTGCAGCAGCGAGCTGGGCTGGAGCCAAGATTTCGCAACCTGGGGCCAGGCAGCGCTACAGCGAGGGCGTGTCATCCTGGAGAGGGCGCTGGAGAGAGAGAGAGAGATGGGTTTCAGGAGCTCGAGCCCTTAGACTTGCAGTAGAAGATGTTTCGGTGTTTCATATCAACAAGGCAAACCTCATCTCCGCTCATTCTCAATGTTCTCACAGAACACAGAACATGAGGTCAGAGGTGGAGATGTGAGCTTGGGCCACACAGCGGGATATAGTGGGTGCACACACACACACACACTGTGAGAACTACAATAAGCATCGAATTTAGATGAGAAACAGGTGTTCTCTCACCAACACCCCTGACTTCTTACTGTATGTTCCTCAGAATCTCGTCAAAGTGTAAACTTCTCTCAATCTTAAGGAGCATGACCCAAGGAAGTGTCTGTTAAAGGTATGTTCCCAGCAGATACTTGCGCAGTCACCTAAATAAAGTGTGTAGTTATTGTGCAAGATCAACACTGACCTGCCTGGTATCTTTAGAGGCTAATTTACAAATGTACATCACACATTGAGATACACACACGGAGCTAAGCAAGGTCTGTGTTTGTTTATTGTTGTCTCAATGTGCACCTGACCCAAGCCTCAATCCTCACCTCTCATACACTTACCCCACAGCATTAGTCCCCTGAGCCACCAGAGTACTCGGGTACCACTTGGTTGTCGTGTCTCATTCTGAACAATTTCTCAATGAAAGGCAACAGTAGAGGACAAAGTTAGTAAACGCTGCACTGTTTGTATCAGCCCCTGTGGCTCTCTAGGAGAATGCAGGTTCATCAACCATGAGGTTGTGGGTTCAAATCTAACCTTGTATATAATATAATATAATATAATATAATACTTTTAACAATTGACATCGTCGCAAAGAAGCAAGAATTCTGTCCGTGTGTATGAAATCAAAACGATAAGATTGTCCCTGATGAGCGAGCCGAGGACGACGGTGGCAAGGAAAAACTCCCTGAGATGGCAGTAGGACGAAACCTTGAGAGGAACCGGACTCAACAGGGAACCCATCCTCATCTGGGTGATAACGGACAGCAGGGATTGATCTGCATCATACTGTGTCAGGAGGCTGGACGCTTAATAAAACAGGAGATGTGTTTAAGTTGATACGGAGTTTCAGTTCATTATCAGAGAATCAGGTATAGTAGGAAATTCCAGTCCTGAACTATCAAGCGACTGCAATCACGAGTCCTCAGAGAACAGCATCGGCCAAGGCCGGGACAATATCTTTATGGTAAAGCGGAGCCGTCCCCAATTACCACACGCATCCCCGACAGACCACACGGGGCATCCATGCGACGAGATCTCCAACCAGAAGCAGGACACCAGGACGGTCAGCCAGAAGCGGGCAGACGGGGTCTGGATCACTGGCACCTCAGGAGCGACACGTATAGACTCGACATAAACCACAATACCCAACATTCAGGTAATGAGGTTTTTTATTTATTTATTTATTTATTTATTTATTTATTTATTTATTTATTTTAGGATTGATGATTTAACATCAAGGGACATTTATGGAACTTGGGTGGCATTTGAACTCTCAGCCGAGTGAGTCTGAATTGAAGAATGAAAGAGATTTAATCACATTTAGGATGTAAAAGCATCCTTGGAATTAATGATTAAGAATAATTCAGAGGAGACAACAAAAGAGCAAGAAACCTTGAAGAAGAAAAAAAAAAAAACTAGGAAATCAAATCAGCAATTAATAGTAATAAAAAAATACATGCACAAAGTTTGACTTGTTAATGAAACACGCCAACGTGTATAGAACAATTCTTGTGTCTTAGTTTATGAGCTCTATGAAATTGTCGTACCTGTGACCTCCATGTGGAGTTTCGCTAGTACTTTGTAAAATTCATGATGGAGAAAAAGCAAAGAAAACTGAACCCATTAAAACGGAAAAACACTTCAAACCTTTTTAAAACGAAAAAACCGAAAACCAAAATGCAGTTCATGATTGTGATCATGTAAGATGATTGTAAGTGTTTGCAACCCATACTGAACAAAAATATAAACTCAACACTTTTGTTTGTTCTGAGGCTGGTTGGATGTACTGCCAAAAATTCTCTGAAACGCCTTTGGAGACTCTTATGAACATTCAATTCACGAGCAACAGCTCTGCTACATTCCTGCTTTTCAGGATGCTAAGTACACGCTCCCTTAAAACGTCCGACATCTGTGGCATTGTGCTGTGTGATACAACTGAACATTTTTATTGTGGCCAGTCTGAGGCAGACCTGTGTAATAATCACGCGGCCTAATCGGCATCTTGATATGGCACACCTGTGAGGTGGGATGGATTATCTCGGCAGAGGAGAAGTGCTCACTATCGCAGATTTTGTGACCAATATTTGCGAGATATGGTTATGTTGTGTATGTAGAAAATGTTTCAGACCGTTGAGGTTCAAAACAAAACAAAAGTGTTGCGTTCATATTTTTGTTCAGTATATATACAGTATATAAAACCATCCAGTATTTCAACTCAAGCTGTTCTTCCCACCCTCCTTCACAGAGTCCGAGCAGATGATCTTGGGGGTCAACAAAGGTCTAAGGAGTTGGTGTAGTGCTCAGTATTACCGGATACTGCAGGATTAGCAGCAGTTTGTATATTATTGTAGTGGGTTACAGTTGGGTCAACTTTATCAGTTAAATTTCTTTGCACTCTGCCAAAACAGTGAGGGGGGAGAGGGGATGAGGGTGGGAAGGTTCTGCTCCCATGACCGCTAAGCAGAACCGAGTAAGAACTCACACAGAGCCCAAAAAAAATGAAAGGGGGGGGCAGAGTCAGAGTCAAAATACAAATGAAACATTACAAAATTTTGGACATGCCCAAGTACATAGAAGAGATAAAGAACCACAAGATACTGTACACCAAGACACCAATCAAAGATTAAGCATCATAAAACCGTGAATGGCAATGCAGGAGGCCCAAGCTCGATCCCCAGCCAGTGCCTGAACCCCAGCCACTGGATGCAGTACCGGACCCAAGCTCGGATAAAATGGGAGGGTTGCATTAGGAGGGGCAGCCGGAGGAAAACCTGTGCCAGAGCTGTGGCGACCCCTCGATGAGGGAGAAAGCAAAAACACACATTACCCACTCACCAGTACAATCAAATTACTATAAAACATGACTAGCCTGCATGCATGCGTTTGTGATATTAGCTGAATCAAAGTGTGAGGCCCCGCAACCACAAGTCCACACACCGAGTCCAATGGCTGTGGAGATCGAAACGGTACGGATAGAGTGACAGGATAAACAAGCAGAATGCCAAATATTCAGTCTCAATATCTTCTGTTGAAACCTGTTGAGGAACCGTTCCACTGAAAAGTCAGGAAAGTCCATGAGGAGCAAGAGGAGTGGCTGAAAGAGGTTGATACAAGTTGTTCAGAAGTTTATGGTTGCAAAGGAGCCTGTGGCCAACTGTATCATGTAGCTGGAAGCTACACAAGAAGCATATCTGCAAACTCCTACAAACTAGAGAGGACACCTCTGGAGGATCGTAGCAGAGAACACGGCCAACAGAAACAGGAAACAATGGTGTCTTTGGATTCATTCAAAAAGAACCTTCGCAAGTTCCAGGAATAAGACAGCTGTCGAAGTGGACAGGGCCAGCAGAGCTGAGAGGATGAGACAGAAAGGTCTCAAGACAAAAAGAGTTGTGTGAGAAGTGTGAGGGAGATCTAGCAGGGTGCCCTCTGGTGATTAGGACTACACATCATCATGTTCCTAATGCAGGCCTACTTTCCAGCCCATCTATGCCGCATTCTTGAGGTTTCGTGGAAACCTCAGACTTAACGCGATCAGAGGTGAGGAATCCTCCAGAATCCTCCAACTATCCTGACACCTCGGAGAAGCTGGCTACTGAGGCCAAGTTCAAAGAGAAATCAAATTACAAGGTTTTATAAAGTAGTATGAAGTCAATAATTCCTAAAGCCACATAGCCATGTATGGAACATGTATGTATTTTCACAATCGCATCCTAAATGTTATGCTGCGTTTCAGTTTCTTGTGGGTTCACATTCCTAAACATCAAGACTGTGAGGCAACAAAGGAAAGACAGGAGCGATAACAAGTTGCTTTGAAAAGACTGAGCGAAAAAAAACTAATTGGTCCTGGGAGCCACGTGACATTATTCAACTTTATAGCTCGCACCAAGTGATTTTCTAAGGAGTTCTCACAACTGATGCAAGAGCGCCATCTGGTGGTTATCTGGATAAATACCCAACATCATGTCAAAGACAGAGGAAAACTAAAGTTTAACAAAGATTGTTATTACTGTACAAGTCAGTTAATGAGTAAAAACTGCATAAGTGCTTAACTCGTCATTAAGCAAAACTAGGGCCCTGAGAACTACATACAGGAAGAAGAAAAAAATCCACAAACCCATGAAAGAAATTGTTATATACTGTAGGTAGTACTTTGGATGATTAATAGCGGTGGAAAATTCGACAAATTTACTCCATTACCTGCAACACACAAAAGATGTTGAGTGAAAACTATTTTAACTCTGCTAGTTTAACAAGCTCATGAGTTAAACACATATCTGAACCAAAACCAGTGTTGCGTCCCAGTCTAGGGTTGGGCCGTACAGCAAATGATTGGGTCGGGGTTCTTTTTTAAACTGTATGTTGAATGTGGGACACAGTGGTGTAATGTAACAAGACCTAGCCAGATGCGTAAATTTTATTTGTATTTCACAAAAATACATGCAAATGAAAACACATACACAACACCAGGCTCAGCTTCAGGGTGGACCCAGGCCAAAACAATAAACACAAAAGGGATCTGTATTTTAGCAGCTAGCTTGCCTAGCAAACAAAACACAAACAAAAATATTTCAAATTCTAATTTTATTTGTCACATACACAGTCATACACAGATATGCAGTGAAATGCTTAGACAACCGCCCTGACCTTAAAAAAAAAAAAAAAGATTATTAATAGTAATAATATAAAGTAAAAATATAAAAAGTTACTTATCTGAGAAAGAATATCTATAGGAAATAAATATTAAAGCAGAAGTAAATTTGAGAAAACATATATAAGTAAATTTAACTAAGAAGAACAAATTTAACTAAGAAAGAATAAAATAAAATATAAAATATCTGTATAATACAAAATACAAAATATACACTTATAGGAAGATATAAGAAAATATAAAAAATATATAAAATATACATAAAATATAAGAAAAATAAAAAAATCTAGCTTTACAAATAGAAAATATAGAATTGTGGGAGTGGAGTAAACATAAGAGAACGGAATTTCCAGGTGTGTGCAAATATTCAGTAAAGTGACGTATTTAAAGTGGCTTGTGGGCGTATTTAAAGTGGCCTGTGTGCATTATGTCCACGAGTGTGCAGTGACCACTAATGTGGCGAATGTCCAGAGTGAGTGCAGAAACTTGTGTAGATGTGCAAAATGGATCAATACTGTGTGGTGTACTGATTAAGAGACCGTATCGCCTGCGGGAAGAAGCTCCTCCTCAGTCTCTCTGTGTTGGCCTTCAGGGAGCGGAATCGCTTTCATGACCTCAACAAAGAGAACAGTCCATTGCTGGGGTGACTGAGGTCCTTCATGATCTTCCTGGCCTTGGTCCAGCACCGCTTGTTGTAGATCGAGTGCAGGTCAGGGAGCTCGGTGTGGATGATGCGCTCAGCTGATCGCACCACCCTCTGAAGAGTTCGTCCATCCTGCATGGTGCTGTTCCCGAACCAGGTCGTGATGTTTCCCGTCAGGATGCTCTCTATGGTGCAAGAGTAGAAGTTTCTAAGCACCTTAGAGGGCAGTCTAAAGTCTCTCAGACGTCTGAGGTGGTAGAGACGCTGTCGGGCCTTTTTCACCACGGTGTTGATGTGACAGGACCACGATAGGTCCTGCGTGATGTGTACACCGAGGTAACGGAAGCTGTCCCCTCTCTCCACTGGGCTCTCGTTGATGACGGGGAAGTTCCTCTTCTGTTTTGCACTAAAGTCAACTATCAACTCCTTTGTCTTGCTGACGTTTAGAAGGAGATTGTTCTCTGGCACCAGTTTTCCAGATTTCCAATCTCCTTCAGGTGGGCCGTCTCATTGTTGTCAGAGATCAGGCCCACCACGACCGTGTTGTCAGCAAACTTGATGATGGTGGTGGAGTTGGTAGAGGCTACGCAGTCGTGCGTGTACAGTGAGTACAGTAGAGGGCTCAGAACACAACCCTGGGGTGCTCCAATGCTGAGAGTGATGGAGGCTGAGACATGTCCGCCCATCCTTACTGCCTGTGGTCTCCCAGTTAGGAAATTGGAGATCCACTGACACAGAGATGAGCTGAGTCCTAGGTGCTCCAACTTGGTGGTGAGTGTAGAGGGAATTATGGTGTTAAATGCTGAGCTGTAGTCGATGAAGAGCATTTTAACGTAATTCCCCCCTCTAGTGTCCAGATGAGTGAGAGCAGTATGGAGTAGATGAGAGATAGCGTCATCTATAGAGCGGTTTTGACGTTAGGCAAACTGTAGTGGATCTAGTGTGTCTGGTAGTGAAGAAATTAAGTCCCTGACCAGCCGTTCAAAGCACTTCATCACCACTGATGTGAGGGCTACAGGTCGATAGTCATTGAGGGAAGCAGGATGTGGTTTCTTCGGAACAGGAACAATGATGGACTCTTTGAAGCATGTAGGGATCACCGACTGAGATAAGGAGAGGTTGAATATCTCTGTGAACACAGGTGCTAGCTGGTCCGTTATTGTCCTTAGTCCCTGCCACAGGCTCCTAGAGTCACTCTGTTGGAGTTGTGACTCTAGTTTCCTCCCGTAGCGCTGCTTCGCCTCTCTCAACGCCTTCCGGACGTTATATGCCGCAGCCTTGTCCAGGTCCATGTCCCCCGACGCAAGTCCCGTGTTGTAGGCAGCGGTGCGAGATCTCCGTGCGTTTTATCCACCCACGGCTTCTGATTGGGAAATGTTTTGATGGTCGTTTTCTGTACGGTATCATCTGCTAGTTTCCAGACGAATCCCACAACTGCTTCCGTAAACACGCATACGTCATCGGAGCTGTTCCGGAACATGTCCCAGTCTGCGCCATCGAGTGCGTCCGTCCAGCGCGCAACCTCCCTCTGAACTGGAACTTCCTGTTTAAGCCTTTGTTTATATTTTGGCATGAGGAAGATGGCGGCGTGGTCGGATTTACCAAACGGTGGACGAGATTGTGCCTTATAGCCGTCCTTAACTGTTGTGTAACAGTGGTCCAATGTCCTTTCGCCCCTGGTTGGGCAGGTGATGTGCTGATAAAAGTTCGGCGCGTTTGAGGTTGGCACTGTTAAAGTCCCCCACCACAATAAGCGCAGCTGGTCCCGGTGCTGTGTGAGAGCCTCATGCAGCTCGCATAAGGCAGTGTCTGTGTCCGCTTTTGGTGGTATATAAACGGCGCTGATTATGACCGATGTAAACTCCCGAGGAAGATAAAAAGGACGACATTTGATGGTCAATAGTTCCAGGTTGGGTGTGCAGGAGCATGCAAGGGGAACAACGCTCGCGCTGTTGCACCAGCTGCTGTTCACCATTAAACACACGCCGCCTCCCCTTGTCTTCCCCGAGTCCCGTGTCCTGTTCATGCGGTGAACCGAGAAGAACTCATTCGGCTGGATGGCGTGGTCCGGCACCGCTGGGTTCAGCCATGTCTCGGTGAAGCTGAGGAGATTGCAGTCCCCAATGTCTCTCTGGAACTTTATCCTGGCCCTGAGGTCATCCAGCATGTTCTCCAGTGACTGGACGTTGGCGAGCAGGATGCTAGGCAGAGGTGTGCGGTGTGCACGGGCTCTCAGCCTGTTCCTGACGCCGGCTCGTTTCCCTCGGGGCCGAGTTGCTGGTGTAGTGCCAGTCGGAAAACCTGGAGTGCATCCGGAGTGGCGCGCAACCTGGACACAACACACACACACACACGACAAAGCACAGCAACACAGACACCAAGCACACACACAGCGACCAAGATGTTGCGGGTTGTAACACCAGAAATAATTAAAACACAAATAATATTTAGAAATGAGTGCAGAATCTGCTTACCTCTGTCAGATGGTTAAGAATGTGCAAAAAGAAATAAAAAAAAAAGATTAGACTAAATTTAACCCCATAAAACCACCGATGTGTTTCACAATGTCCCTATACAGTACATGTCTTGGCTGTAGAAACAAACTTTGAACAAGATATTGAGCCAAACTTATTCCCAAACCAACTAAAATCTTAACATTTTTCACAAGGTTGGCTCTGCCAGAAGGTTAACACCGACACTGAAGGACATTTCCTGGATGCAGGAAAGAGTTATGTTAAAAAATAAATAAATAAAAAATAAGGATTAAACATCCCTGTTGTATTAGTATTAATCAGATAGCGTGTACTGTACACCTGTTGTCTGGATTCATGAGGACGTGCATGTGCACAAACCTGCGAAACACTCGAGAGCTTGATTCTGTCCAAAAACAAGCATTTAACTTCCTCTGCATGTTTCTAAAATATTTCTGTAATAATAATAATGATCATACGTTTAATGTACAAGCACCTTCGAGCACCCAAGGAGACTTTACAATGAGCATAAAAAGGTAAAACATTTAAAATCGCAGTTAATAAAGGAACCAAGAACCAATCATTAAAAGTAAAAATACAATTAAGAACAAGGTTGAATATACAAGTATAAAACATTTATCATTAAAATAATAAATGTTGATGATCCATAAATAAAAGTATGTTAAAACATGAAAGGATTCAGCAAGATTCTGCTTCGCAGCCGTTTTAAACAGGCTATTGAGGTGTCAAATATTAGAGCAATGCATTGCGTGTGAAAATGCTCTTACTTTCACTATTAAACATAATCCCGAGTTCTACTCTTTCCTGATTCGATTTCATCATGCTCATTCAGGGTGTTTTTCCCCCCAACCACATTTCTTCCTCAAAAGATGTTGGTTCATCACTATCCATTCAGGTTTTAATAATGCAGTCTTTAGTTCTTAAACTTAATTTTTGTAGTTTCAGGAAATCTACTTAGTTGTTTTCTTTGCTTGATGCAGGACAATAATTTGATCTTCTGAAACAGAATTAACATCTTTGTTTTTTAAGAAATGTTAAGCTCCTTGTATTTCTTTTCACAACCATAATGTGAGAAAATATTAATTATAAACAGTGGCGGTCCCAGGACAGAGCTCTGAGGCACACCCCTAGTGATACCACTGCTCTTGTTCTGTTCACGTGTGTGTGGTTATCAGTCCAAATCCTGCTGATAAGATAAGAAGGGAACCATTGATGGACTGTGACTTTTAGACCAATGCCCGAAATGTGTTCTAAAAGAATAGTATGGGATGTATCGTATTAAAAGGCGGAACCTTTGTCCAACAAAATGTAAAAAAAAAAAAAAAAAAGTAAACCAGAGAGTCAGCAGCACACAAGTGGTCATTAGGTATTCTAACAAGAGCTGTTTCACTGCCATGTCATGGTCGGAACCCAGATTGTAAAAAAAAAAAACCCGGAGATGACATTAAAATAACACGCCAGGACCTTAGAAACTAATGGTAAATGAGGAAATGGATGATAATTATTAAATTGCTTCTAAAATAGTTATGACTTTGCTTTCTAAAGGTGTGGTATAAAATTAATTGCAATTAATTAGGAAAAGCGGTTCATCTTCAGGTTAGAAGCAAGCTTAGATATTTCACATCTTGTTAGACTCCCAGGATACAGAGCCCTCTAGAGGATGGGTCTCCATGCCTCTATGCCTGTACAGTACATGAACTGCTGAGTCACTGTGATGTACACGGAGTAGCTGATGCGATTAACCTGACTGGGTTACATCCCCGGTAAGGTGCGTTAGCACAACACGCGAGGCTAAGGCATGCCGGTCATCGTGCATTAATTTTTCATGTTTAGGAACAAAAGAAATGTAGGTTTCAGAATCTTCTTTGTGCTCTTAAATAATACTTAATAAATGACATATTTATTAAGTTAGATAAGTTAGAAAGTACAAACCAAAGCTTTCAGATCAGAAATTAAACAGGAAAAAAAATTACATAAAACACCAGCATGCCTCATGTTTCAGATCACATTAGGTTAAATCACACTTGGTTAAATCACAACGATCACTGTGTCAAAAGTGTGGAATTAAGATGATGGGAGAAACCTTTGATATGAGGACCAGGAAAGAATCATCATACGGTCATAAGAACTCCAGAACAGCATGCTTATGTTGTCTCCATGGATACCGTTCCCAGAAGCGATACTGATCTCCAGGACATTCAAGCTCGGCCTTGTTGCAGAGGATTACCACGACAGCAGCGGAAATGTCTGCAACATAATCCACCTGGCTGATGCAATGGAAAAATTACAATAGTTCCATAATAATATGCACTGGTCCAGGAACAAGCATCAGTGTAGGCATCTCACCAGAAAGGGTTTCAGGAGAATGCTTCGGAGAGGTGACCCCCGGCAAACTCACCTACTGTAGACCGTGAACTTGTGAGCTTGTTTCATATGACGCATTTGAAAGAAAACAAAAAAGTAAGAGTTGAAGATTTTGAAACTCAGAGCTGAACTATTTTTTGAGCCTTTATCCTTTAACAAAACAGCCAAGGAAAATAAAGAGGACCATGCATCTTTAAAAAATAGTTTCTACTTAATTTTAAAAAATGAAACTCATTCTAGATTCACTACATATAAAGTGAAATATTTCAAACATTTGAATATTTTTATTTCAATAATTAAAGAATACAGCATCTCAAAATAGAATATATATACATACACACACACACACACACACACACACACACACACACACACACACACGTGCATTCAATACTTGGTCAGGGCTTGTTTAGCACCTGTGGCACTGCTTTGGCATTATTGAAGACCAGGCTGCTTTGATAGCAACCTTCAGCTCATCTGTATTGGAGGGTCGGGGGTTTCTCATGTTCCTCTCATGTTCTCATGCCCATCCTGAAGACATGTTTCTCCATGGGGTTCAGATCAGGCGAGGTGGCTAACCAATCAAGTACAGGATCATCACCATATGAAAAATTATGCCAGGAAAGGGAATCTGCATCTCCTTAAAGCTTGTCAGCATACAGAAGCATGACATGCTCCGAATCCTCCTGGTATACAGCTGCATACAAAATCACAGACCGTATAAAATTGACCCCACTTGGATTCTGCACCTCTCCACTCTTCCTCCAGACCTTGATTTCCAAATGAAATGAAAAAAAAAATGTAATCAACTTCTATCTAAAAAAGAGCGACGGCCCAATCCTTTTTCTCCTTAATCCAGGTATGAAACTTCTGATGATGTGTCCGATTTAGGAGTGGCTTGAAACTAGGAATTCCTGTCATCCCTGTTGACTGTGCACCTTTTCCTACCATACTTGTCCCTTTCCAGTTAACCTTGCATTAATATGCTTCAATAAAACACCTTCTGTCGATTAACCTTATTTTGCGGGATGCCAACTATGCAGTAATACTGGATGGTCCCCAAGCAAAGAGGTGGACATTGGGTTACACATGTGGCAAGACCTGTCATGCTATAAGGAGCTTCTTCTCTGATGATGTTTAACCAAAATGTAATCAAAATCCGTGCCCAAAATCAAAAGCGATTCAAAATCCTCCATGGAGAGCTCAATAGGAACATAATGCATCTCGGAGAGAATATTCTGCATTCAACATATAAGACCAAAATAGTCAACGATATTTAGTCGTTATACAAATCAACATTCTTTAAGTTGGAGGACTTGTCAAAACTTACAACAACAACAAAAAAATCCTCAAGGAAGGTTCCCCCCTTCAAAAAACACACGTGTCCTCTCTGGATGCGCTTGAAATAGATTTAAACAGGATGCAGCACTTTCATGCTGAGCAGGACGCGTGGATGGGAGAGACTGCAAAGAATGAAAGCAAAGATCGAACTTAAAGTCGAAAGGTTCTGTGGCAAGTTAAAAAAGCGTCCTGCGATTAGAACAGATTAACCTGGACTAATGAGACGGAATTAAAACTTGTGAAGAAAAAATGGCTAATTAACATCCCTGATTTGTGAAGGCTTGTGGCCATCGTACCATGTACACAGTGTTGGCTGTAGTAAGCATGGCTCCACTGGAACTGAACTCTTAACTTAATGGCCTACAGCAGGACAGTGAGCCAAAATGTACGTCTATAACATCTGTCGATTCTTCTTTCTTCTAGAAATGAAACTTGCCAGGTCATTCCCATGAGCATGCAGTGAGTGGAGCACCTGACCCGTGAAAAATGAATAGAAAAGGGTCATCTGGATGTGGGACCTGTGCGCAAACGCCTACGTTTCCGGACGCTGAACGCACCCAGAAAGCGCTCTGCCTTTAACCGACACGGAAGATTAGAGAGAGAAATAAAGGTCGAGTTGACTTGAACGCCCCTCATGCAATATTGTCCAGTCAAATATTCAGACTTGACGCGAACCCAGAGTTTTTCAAAAACGGAAGTGAAAATCTCGTGTACTGTTCAGTAACATCCTGAATGTTTATCCATACAGTTTTTATTTACTGATCGAGCTTCCAGTAAAGAACGACTTCATTAATCCCAAAGAGAAATTCTATCGTTACACCAGCCAGTTCACATAATATACAACAAGTAGCAAACAAGAACTGCAAGGAGGGAGGAGTGGGGAGGCAAAAAAAAAAAGAAGTGTTTACAGAGCACTTAATTTAAGGTGCATTAATGAGGTAGAAAAATGCTGTAAAATAATATGAATATGAAACTCTCATAAAAAAGATAGATAAAAAAAAAACTGTACAAAAGTCCGATTGCGGTTGGCAGTAAAGACTTCCTGTAGCGTTCCTCTTACTGAACGTGGTCCGCTGTTTAGCCAGCAGGTTGTGGAGGGGATGTGAGGTGTTCTCCGTGAAGGTTAACAATTTGAGTAACATCCGTCTCTCCACTACAAGCTCCAAACATTCCAGGGGAGTTGCAGAGTATTGAACTCGCCTTCTCGACGAGTTTGTTGAATTTCAAGAAGGCTAGCTTAATACTGGGCACTCCCCTGGAATGTTTGGCGTTTGTAGTGAAGGGAAGGATGTCTCGCAAACTGTTAACCATCAAATTACTCATTAAAAACATGTTGGAGTACCAGAGGTGGGTAGAGTAGCCGAAAATTGTACTCAAGTAAGAGTAGCTGTACTTCAAAATAATATTACTCAAGAGTTAAAAGGTATTTGGTGAAAAAGACTACTCAAGTACTAATTGTTTCATCGTAATTTCCGTTGTGTTTTTTTTATTTTTTTATTATTATTATCACGAAAGAAGCCTCCGAGTGGCGCAGTGGTTAAGGCGCTCGCCCTATCATCCGGAGATCGCGAGTTCGAATCCCGGGCGGTGCTGTAACCTCTCGCAGCCGGAGGTCTAGAGAGAGCTGATTGGCCGAGCTCTCTCAGAGGGGAGGGATGAGAGGTACATAGTGCTCCCACATTAATCACGGCTCTACAGCCAGTCAGGGGCGTCTGTGAGCTCGCGCAGCGGAGGGAGCGGATAGCGCCGTCCTCCGAGTGTGACGCCCCCCCAACGGTGCGCGAGCGAGCAGTTCGAAAAGATGCGGCCGGCTGGCGTCACGTGGTTCGGAGGAAACACGTGATAGTCTTCGGCCCTCCCGGCTGAGTGGTAGTAGTAGCCTTAATGTGGGAGCGCCCCCTAGTGACGGGGAGGAATTGGACACGACTAAATTAGGGGAGAAAATCGGGGAAAAATCCCCAAAAAAAGAAGCCAGAAATTTTGTAAGAACCCGGACAAAATGATGAAATAATGTACAAATTCTAACATTTCCAAATAATGTAATAAATTAAATAAATAAGTAAAAGTAAATATCTTTACAAAATGGCAAATTAAGGAACAAGAAACAAAAAGAAATCTTGTGGTCAATGTGACTACATAGTTACTGTGGCTGATTGATTGGTCAAACAGTCACGTGATTATTGTTGCTACATCTGATTGGTGAAACACAGTCACATGGTAGATCCACCAGCTGCACTTCTCTGGCAAAAAATGAATATATAATGTGTAGAATAAACGGAGAGTAGGAAAGTAACGAGTCGAGTGTAGCCGAATGTAGCCGAGTAAGACTACCGTTTCTTCACAAATCTACTCAAGGAAAAAGTATGGTGAAGTAAAACTACTCGTAGATGTAAAAAATTTTGTCAAGTAATTGTAACTCATTACTACCCACCCCTGTTGAAGACACACTTACAGGCCACATTATCAGTGACAAATTAGTTTTGGTGCGCTGTAGTTGTAGTCAGTTCTCTGGCAACCCAACATGTATACCGTACAGATCTGTTTTAAGGTACAAATAGACCCCATGAATAAATAATAGCCCTGACCTTCTACACATTACAACCTGCAAGTACCTCCTGTGTCCGCACAGTATACACATCTAAAACGTGAAAAGTCACACGGAATCCTGCGAAAAAGCTTCATTTCATTTACCACATGTTCCCCTTTTTTTTTTTTTTTTTTTGGTGAGAGAGTCATCCCACGCGTGGTCACATGCCTTACAAAAAGGAAGGAGATCCCGTGTCGGTCGGTGTATTTGTCCGACTTTCCTAAAGGCCTGCGGTTCTCGCGTGTCATCATGACGCGTCAATTCAGAGCAGATATCATTGTCATTTTATTATCTTTATATCTTTAAGACAAGTGGAATTGCAAACAAACTATTAGCATAATAAACAAATATGAATTTACCATTTCTAATTGCTAATTACTCATTTTTACTAGAAAGTTGGTTCACAGCACATTTAGGGGGGGAGAATTATTTTTATTTTTATTTTTAAAATTATTATTATTATTATTATTATTATTATTATTATTACTACTCCCACCCCTGCCATCAGTACAGTACACGGCTATAATATGGCTTTGACTTTGACCTCACATAAAAGAGGTTCTGTAACATAAAAGAACTAAAGTGGCACGTTACACACGTACGCATGAGATTATATAGCAGCATTTTGCACATTGGTCAGATCCGACACTCATTCCTCGCAGCGGTGGCATCACCACGCATCCGTTGATCCTGTAACAAGTAATAAAAGGTGGGAGATTGCTCCGTTTTATGATCAAACTTCCGTGACAAAGTCTGAAATCACAAAACTCCAGTTATTATGTAGCCAACACACTCATGCCGCCTTAAGCACGTGTGTGTACGAGAGAATCGCCGGCTTGAGTTAATGTGTGCTCAAGGTTTATCACCCACATCGCCTCAGTGACCCGAAAGCTCACGAACACACGTATGTTCCTCAGACAGCTCGGTTCACCTGGTGCTTTAGTTTCAGACCGGAGCCACGTGATCGAGTAATGCCATTCAAATGCACGTTTGCACATCAGATAAGCCAGAAAATACAAGAAAAAATATGGTGCATTAAAATTTTATTCCATCAGTAGTTGTGCGTTATACCGCAAAGAACCCTAATAAACGTCCATTTTAATGGCTGAATGTTGCGACTATGATTTAAAATGTGCATCTACTGAAGTTAAACCTAGTTTGTACAGATCAAATGTGTCTCTCACATAATAATACCAAACAATATCAAAAGATTCATTTAGTCAGGTCTTATTATTATAAGAAAGGAAAAGAGGATTCTGCAAAAAGAGAGATGTGGCACGGAGCACTGACGTTTGCAAAAAATGTAATAAAATAAAAGTTTGTTATTTATTACACATGGTACACTTAAAAAAAATATATGAATACAAAATGGTAGAGGAACAAGGCTACTGGACAAGTTAAACTGGTCTTACAGAAAAAGAAAAAAAGCTGCAGTTTATGGGAAAGTAAGCGATAGAAATCAGCTGCGTTGCAAAAAAAAAAAAAAAAAAAAAAAAACCCTACACACACTGGATTGACTGCAGACACTCTCGGTTTAGTCTACAATTCACTGGAACAAAAACTGTTCTTAAGCAGTATGCATTAAGACGTTTGACTTTTGGGCGCAAGTCACCTGACTTGTACTGCTAGAGTCCAACTCAACTTCCGTTCTGTAGAGATTACAATCATGTTTGCAGCTTTTTTTTCTTTCTTTATTACACACCTATAAAAACGTCCAGCATGATGAACGTAAACCTGTTGAACCTTTGCTCGCAGGTGACTCGGCCCAGAGGCTGAGTTAGCATTTTCCACAGCTACAAAAATGTCCCTAAATGACCTCAGGGATGACGGTTCCTCCAGGTACTATAATGACCTTTGCACAGGATAAAGCAGTGAATAAGTATGTATTCCACAGAAAAATACAGTAATAACGATATGCGTAATGGCCAACAGTGCAATACTGTTTCATCCCTTTTATAACCGTTGAAATTATAATCCAGGGGTACAAACCCGCCTCACATCCTGGTGTTCCTGGAGATTGAAGAACGTTTCTACTGAGGACGTAGGAATGAAAATATCACTGCATGAACATTACAGTTGTAATAAAACAAATGTTTAAATAATTCTTAAAATAAATTGTTATTAACAAATATAACCACCGCTATCATCATCGTCCAACATCCAACTCACAGCCACGGTAGCTGGGAATGAAAAAACAAGAACATCCTTAGCATATCCTTATTAATATTTTCTATATATAATTTATAGTAGATGGTCTTTCGGCTGCTGCTGGCATGGGGTCGCTCTGGTTAGCTCTGGTGCCTGTGCAGGCCATGGGAGATCTTTAACTTCACTTTCACGTTCATCAAACCACTCTGTCACCAGTCCTGCTGTGTGTATTGATGCATTATCGTCCTGAAATCCTAAATTGGGGCCAGTGTTTCATTCATTATATTTATGTATATAACGATCTGTAATTGCAGCTACATGTATATTGCACACAATGTTAATATATTTTCCTTCGGGGTCAGAGAGACCGCGCATCACTCACGAGCCCAGGTTCACGCGGCTACAAGCAAGTTAAAAAAAAAAAAAAATTATTGCATATATACAGGGGAATACACATGTATAATTAATACTAGAGCAAAATCATTAAAACGGACTATTATAACTACTCCTAACTAACTACTACGCATATGTATTAAAACGTGTCACTTTGTTGCCACAATTTCATCAGTTGTGATCTGCCCATCTATATAATGTCAATTTCTCGGTCTCGTAATTTATTTAATTAAAGTCACCAGATGATTATACACAAAACACTGTAAACCTCTGGTAAGATAATCACAATTATTTAAATATTTCAAAAACATGTTAAACAGACAACAGTATAAATGTGTGTGTGTATACACTACTGTAGCATATGCTGGCAATTTTTTTTCCTAATGGCAAAAGTTCGGAATAAGAACCATCAACATGGAACCATTTCAGACTTTGTATAACAGATTAAACTGTATTTACAGTATTTGAAGGTAATATTTGACTCCATGAGCCCGAGTTTGTAAAATCAAGTGGATATCTTCTAAGTCTGGGATAAACAAGATCCATCAGACATCGTTTTCCCCCCAATAAGCTGCACTTGGACCATTTTAACAAGACGAAACCCTATAATAAGCTAAATCTGGGAGATTACCGCTTGGTTAACATCACTCAGATGGCAGAATCTACAAAAACTTCTCCACACATTAGGAAGGGACCTTGAAAGGACCAATACGCGCAACATCAAGACTTACAATACGGTCAATTGGGTTCGGTGCTCGTGCAGGCACATGACTGCTGCTTTACAACAGACTTGGAATATTGTGAACTTCTCCTTCCATATTTATTGAAAGAAAATGTAAAGCTTTAATACTGAATATAACTGGTGTGCCCTGTTTGTGCGCGAGTGTTAACATTTGTGATGTGTACGTGTGTTCAATAGGCCGGAGATGCTGGAAGTCAAGCATCAGTCAATGTGATGTCACTGAATATAACGTCACTCAATATAATGCCACACAAAGTTATTAATCATTTTTCGGTGTAAGTTTAAGACATTATCACGGCTGACCCGTTTGAGATATCAAAAATCCCTCCGCAATTTTGCATCCTCGATGTCTTTTGATCACATCGGCCTGGTTTGGTAGCGATGGTATAAATTCTTTAGGAGGAGTATATCAAAATCCATCGTGTGCATTTTTGCGAACGACCCAAAATAACCGGCCTCCTGTACAGTTGTGCCCAGGACATCCAGTGCGAAAGATATTCGGCTCTAAATTCGTACCGAGTTCCGTGTGCCTACATGAACGTGTATATGAGCTATCCAGCTAAATCTCATGTGGGGGGGGGGAGATAATAATAATCATAACAATCCTTAGGAAAACAAGAGGGTCCTACGCACCCTATAGTGCTTGGGCCCTAAATATAAGTTCCAGAGAATAAAGTTTTTTATAGAACATCTCATTATTGCAGTCATCCTTAACATCCCTTGTCAAGAGAAAGTAAGAGAGTGCACTTATTCACCGATTTCACATTTGTATTCACTTACGTCTTACTCTTTAATGAGTTCTGGTTCCCCTGGGTACCCCATCACAATGTTCCTTGTCATGTTGATGCTTGGGTTGTTTGGGGCCTGAAATGGCTAAAGGAAAAAGCATTCTCCAATATCATGTTATTGTAATTAACAGCGTAGTTAGTGCAGTAACTTTCCCTCCAAGGAAATAGATTGCAGGATGAGCTTTACACTGAAGTAATAAGTACGTTTAGGACCAGAAGTGTTCAGACAGTGACAATTTGCGTGATTTTGACTCTGTACACCACCATAGTGGATTTGGAATTAAATGATCAAGATGTGCTTAAAGTGTAGACTGTCAACTTTAATTTAAGGGCTTAGTTTTTTTTATTTTTTTAATGGATGAACCATGTAGGCTTTACAGCCGTTTTCTTACGTAGACCCTCTTTTTCGTTGTCTCAAAAATCTTGGGATAGCCTGCTCCTCGGCTGTTCCATGGCCAGGTGTGTGATATTTCCTCGAGTTAATTTAGAAGTCAGCAGATCAAAGGTCTAGAGTTCCATTTGGAACCTGTTGCTGTGAACCGCCAATGTGTTGAGTTTTAGTCGGTAGAACTCAGTTTTAATTTTAGTCATGTTTTAGTCCATGTTTTAGTCATAGGTTACTGAGAACTGCCTCTCTGTTTTTCCACCGTCCCCAATCCTGTTCCCCACCTTGCCCTGACTAAAGAGTTGTCTGGCTAAAATATGAGCTAACTTAAAAGCCAAGTGAATAGTCTAATGCACGCTAAACCCAACTAAAAGTAAACGCAAATATAAGGTTATTCACTTCAACACTGCAACAAAAACAATACAAGCGCCATCCTGGAAAAAAATCCATCATGTTGTAACATTACTACACAGAGTGAGGGTCCCGCTCTAGGCACTGTATTGTGGCCTGTCTTCAGGTGTCATTTCAAATTGGTTGTGGTTTTCCCACCCAGATCATTTGGACTGCATTCTTCACGCGCAACCATGAACTGATTCAAATCAAGATGTCCATTACACTCCTGTTACAAACACACAAACCGACTTGTCGCAAATTCAGCACAAGGAAGTTGACCTAACTTTAGCGTGAGCATGATTTCAGTTAGTTAAAGACACTGTAGTTAACAAGTGCTTAAAGTATGTTAGCTTTTAACTTTGGCAGTTCATGTGCAATGAATTTAACTAATGTTAGTCTGTCAAATTACATTAACACCATCATTGCTACTCCAGTAATGTGCTTAGAATAGTATTCATTAAAAATGAGAAAACGTCTTACCTTGAGGTCTTTATTCGGAATGTGGCAAAGACACCTGTGCGTCCATGTGGCACGATCCAGGCAAAAGTGGAAGTTAATTAAAACTAGAGAGTCTCTTGAGTGAAATCCACCCTTTCTACTCAGTATATTTTGTCTTAACAGTTAACAAAAATTGAATAAAATACATGAACTATTTATTATAATTTGCTGAATTAAACTTAGTGTTTTCAAACTAGCTGCACTCAACCATATGTGGTTTAACCACATTTTCTATTAAATCTTCATCCCAATCTGAGTTTTTAAAAAGTATTGGTATCTGGTGCACTGCAGTGTATTTTTTTTTTCTACTACTAAACCCTCATTACACAGGGTGCATTCCCACATCATGGCCAATGTTCCTGCAAATAAAAAGAAAAAGGACAAAAAAAAAAAAGAATGAATTATATTTTGCTGAAAGTAATGCAACACTTTTGAGCAATTTACTAATTACTACTTTTAATAATTATTATCCCTAACATGCAGGGTGTTTGCACTTCATATTCCATTCTTCCTGGAATCCACTCAGACCCACCCAGGACAAATCAATAAGCAAAAGAAAAAAAAAAAGAAAAAAAAAAAAAAAATATATATATATATTATATATATATGTGTGTGTGTGTGTGTGTGTGTGTGTGTGTGTGTTTTATAACTAAAATGGTTAGCGTTACCACTACCACACTGAGCTGGATACCCCAGGGCATATCTACACCTCTCACCCAGCGTTCAGCTCCAAGACTAAAGAAATGAACAAACCATCACACAATTTCAGACAATGCTATATAATTAAGTTAGTAGTACATTATGCAGGTGATAGTACATAGCCTTTTAAAGAAATAAACTCAAATACAGGAATCATTTTAAATCTATAAGCAAGTAGTTTTCTTTTCTTTTCTTTTTTTTGGCATTTTTACATTTTTATATTCTAAAATTGTTGCATATATTAGACTGATCTCTGACCTGTGTAATATTTTTCCTGTAGCAGGAAACAAGGGGGTGAGGATCCTGTCCCATGGAGCTCAGGACACATATGGCTGTATGTATGAACTTTTATTACAACAAGCATCACTCTCCTAGATTTTTTTTTTTAATATATATTTATAGACACACAGTACTTTAATTGAAATAAATAAAAGGTGCACATTAATAGAAAATTACCGCCATGCGCCGTTACCACGGAGACGAGATCAGAGCGGGACGCCACAGGGGAGGAGGAGGAGGAGGAGGCGGAGCGTGCATGGCGCGAGGCGGTGCGGGCGCGCCTTTAACCGGGTCGTTCCGCGCGCGCTTCGCGGCACAGCACAGCGCGATGGGTCGCTACAGCGGGCAGACATGCCGCCTCATCTTCATGCTGGTGATCACGGTCATCTTCTTCGTGGCCGAGATCGTCACGGGCTACCTGGGCAACTCGCTGGCGCTGGTGTCGGACTCGTTCAACATGCTGTCGGACATCCTGTCCCTGTGCGTGGGGCTGGCGGCGGGCAGACTGGCGCGCCGGCCCGCGTCCCCGCGCTGCACCTTCGGCCTGGGCCGCGCCGAGGTGGTGGGCGCGCTGGCCAACGCCGCGTTCCTGGCGGCGCTCTGCTTCTCCGTGTCCGCCGAGGCGGTCAAGAGGCTGGCGCGGCCCGAGGCCGTGGACGAGCCGTTCGTCGTGCTGATCGTCGGCTCCCTCGGACTCGCCGTCAACGTCGTCGGGCTGCTCGTCTTCCAGGACTGCGGGTGGCTCTGCCGCAGGAAACGGGAGCGCCGCCGAGACAAAGCCGCCGACGGCGACGGGAAGATCGTCGTGAACGGCGAAGCAGGTGCTCTTTATCGTGCTGCAGTCACGCACCGTGTACAACACACTCGCACGCACACTTCATCATCATCATCATCATCATCATTAGAAAGACAAAGCAGCAGATGGGCTCGAGGGGGTTAAAGATCAAAGGGGTTAAAGATTTTGCACGACTTGTTAAAAGAAAGTGTACAAATGGCAGTTATTTAAGCTTGCAAAGACAAAAAAAAAAAACCTAACAAAAAAAAAAGCGGTGTGGGATTAAAGGGAGCTCGAATTTCAGCTACAGTCTCGAACTCTCGAATTTACACTTTTACCATCATCACAGTCACAGTACAGTGAGAGACACGAAGTAACAAACCGGATCAGAGGCTCGGAAATAAGTTAAATACATTTAGTTAAAATAACGTGTAGAACTTGTGTGACGTCATTAAGGTGTTCACCACTGAAGGCAATGTAGAGGGGTTCTTCAAAAAAAAAAAAAAATAAATAAATAAAAGGTGGTTATGGACTTGAAACATTTGTCGCTATTATTTCGTTTGCAAAGACAAAAAGGATCAGGAGTGTGGCATTTTAGAGAAGGATCAGGATCACCACTACAGGTTTAGTTTGTTTTGGGTGCAAGGTTTTAAAAAAAAAAAAAAAAAAAAAGGACCCATTGGCACAAAAAGTGTATTTTACTGAAGTATACATGTGTATTTATACGACACGTGGCCATAAAGCCTTCACTAACATTTAGCTAAGCTTGGACCAGAAGATTATTGTAGTAAAGCGTGTTTAAATTGTGGAAATTCAGCATCGTCATTGTGAGTCAGCATCTTTGTTTCCACTTTCCAGGCCCGTCACTGATGCGCTTTAGTCCACCAGCTGTATTTAATTAGTCACACAGGGAACAGTACTAACGAGGGAAGAGTCATGTGACAAACATTATGTATCGTAGTACATCTGAGGGCACAGACTCGATATTTCAGGCTCGTCTGATACAGCTTTCGTAATACACTAACAAGTGATGCTAGTTTCTGGTGTAGCCAATTAACAGGTGTCGTACTGGAAAGTTTTTGCTTCCATGGGGACTAGAAATCTTCTGGGGACTCGAGCTAGCTCTAGGGTCCTCCGCCAACCTACAGTACTGTGAAGGTGATGTGGTAGAACAATCCTGTTATGGACAGGCGTCACTGAAGTGTGGATGATTTGTTGTGCCGTTACGTCATATACGCCTGCTTGGGTTTCCAAACTGTGCATTAGTTAACACCTTGAGAGTGAACAGGGAAATTAGCTACATTAACATTAGTCAATTTTAGTCCATTGCTGTTGACTACCGTATGTGAGCGTTAATGTTTGCGTTATTTAAACACTGTCAGTATTTGAATTTCTAGATTTCGATTGAGGCATACTGATTCGTTGTAGGGTAAAGTACAGTCATATAAACTGTCAATGTACACAATTTCTATTCTATAGTATGACAATTTGGAGACTTGTATAGCTCACGCCACATGAACGGATTATAATTGTGGCACTGACCGCCCACCTGGAAAAAAAAAAAAAGCACAACACTCTTTAATAATGAATAAAAGCCAGAATTGAGATGGGAAGCTTCATATTACCAGACAGCCAAACTAAGATCCCCGTCACAGCGCCATCCTCAGTTACACAAGGTGAAGGGAAGCTGCTGGTGGAGATTTTGAAGCAAGTTTTATAATGTTAGGTGAACTTGAGTGACTAAAGGAAATCTTTTGTTGTTGTTGTTGTTGTTGTTGTTGAAGCCCAGTACTGTGCAACATTCTGTTCTTCAACTGATCACACACACATTAATCTAAAAACCATACTTTTGATAGTAGGTGAATAAATGTCTACACTAAGTGACACACTGTAGTCAAAACTCTCAGAAACGGAGCGCACACACACACACACACACACACACACACACACACACACACACACACACACACACACACACACACGTGAGTCCAGTCTCTGAGCTCTGTAATCAGCACACTGCGTGCATACTGGTCCACCGACACCCAAGGAGTACGCCTTATCAGCATCGACAATTGGCATGGAATGACGAGACGTTTTCTGATACAGATAATATCGGAGCATTTCAGTCTGTGCTACCCGTACCCAGCCCTAACTGTACAGCTTTTATCAACAAATGACATTACACAAGCGGTAGTGTGTTAAAGGAGGATGGGATTGAGACCATGGATTTGTCCTAGTTTGATCATGAGCTTTGAATTTCATATATATATATATATATATAATATGCATGCAAGAAAACTGCAGCCACACAGACCCTTCTTTGTCAAGATGTTATGCTTGCTATGCAGTTTTTTTTACACGGCCCCTGGGCCCAACAGTTTGTGCCGCTCACCTGGCCTGACTGGTTGTTTCTGTACAAGTCATAAAGAGTTAAAAGGACAACACATCCTTAGAGTTTAGCAGTCTGTAAATGGTGCAGACGTGTCAGTAATCTGCTTAAATACCACAAAGACTTGAACGCATTATTGCGAGCGCACATCTTTCCAATATAAAGCAGCTAAATACCCAGACTTGTGCGATGATGTGTAAAAGAATGCATGCTGAAAGTTAGTAGCAGTAGTTAACCCTTGTCAATGTATGCGTGCACATGTCCTCCTCCCTCAGCTCCATGTAAATGGTGCAACTCCTGCGTGATAGCGGCAAGTGCGCTCAGCACTCGTGTTCTGTCCATCCACAGGCTCGCATCAGGCTGCTTCACAAGACCAGGAGAAGAAGCAGAGCGACGGACCGCCACTGAACATAAGAGGTGAGAGCGTGTCGGAGACTCCCGTACCGTACCGTACACTGCCAGGCTGGTTCAGACCGGCTGCACACATCCATCACACTGGAGCTGTACATGCGCTACAATACATTTACATCGTTTTCTTTCGATTGTGTAAAAGAAAGAAGGTCAAGGAAGAGCCAAAATAGAATTATAATGCCACGAAAGAAAGTAAGAATGATGAGAATGGACAACAGAGAAAAAGGGAAATGGAGTGAAGAGATAAATAAATAAATAAAAAAGAACCTGAACAGCTGGCTAATCAGAAAGAAAACTGATTAGAAACATCAAAAGATAAAAGAGAAAGGAAATAACAGATCAAAGGATAAGGGGGAAAAAAAAACAATCGAAAGAATAATATGGAAGTATAGCGGTGCCAAATTTCTCCTAAAGCAAAATAGCATGTTGAATTGAACTGAAGGAAAAAAAAAAACTTGTTGCAATAAATGGTTTTTCTGCAATGCAATTTAATCTGAATCGAAAAAAAAATCTTTGCAGTATTTACAACAAATGCATGACATTTTTGGCACTGCAATTTATTGTGGTTGGATATTTCAAATGCAAATGTAATTCAAGCATTTACAATTCAATGCAACAATATTCAAGTTACTAAATTGCCATTTAAAAATATTCATGTGTTAAAAATACCATCTTCATTATTTTTCAGCTTCACAAATACAGGTCGAGTAAATTCAGGTTTTCACATCCGGGGCATTACAAGAGCAATGGATTACCGATTGCCACGGACCATGCCGCAGTGTACTTTAACGTGTGCCCTTCCTGCTCTCTGTGCAGTTCACTTCTCAGGAAGTACCTACTGATCCAAATGCAGCACTCTTAACTAATAGACTAAGTAGACACCATATTGGTTGTTGGTCTTTTGGCTGCTTCCGTCAAGCGGTGGTCGCAGCAGACCCTCCGTTCCACACATACAGTACAAGTTTAGCACAGGTTTTACGCCAGATGCCCTTCCTGATGCAACCCCTCCCGTTTAATCCGGGCTTGGGACCGGCACAACATCCATAACCGGTGTTGCGCGCTAAAGTGCCTCATCCGCTGTAATCGCTATATTCAAACACTGCAGCACGGACCGCAGCATTCGGCAATCTATTGCTCTTCCTGCGATATCCTGGATGTAATTTTTTTTTTTTTTCTACCCGAATTTTCCCGACCTGAATTTGTGAGGTCGAAAAATAATTAAAAGATTGTATTTTTAATTGTTTGAAAATATTTTTGAATAGCAATTGAGTAACAAATATCCTTGCATTGAATTTTAAATGTACCAACCACAATAAATTGCAGTGTCAGAAATTTCAAGCAGTGTAAAAAGGATTTCTTCAATTCAAGATCAAAACTGCGGTGCAAAAAATTCAAACATTTGTATTGCAACAATATTTCTTTCAGTTAGTGTAATTCAGCATGCTTTTTTGATTTGGGGAATTTTGGCACCGTTATACGTCCATGGAATAAAAGATGAGCAAGGAAGAGAAATGAAATGGAAAAGAAAGATCGTGAAGCGCTGACTAATTGGGGAATACAGTATATACAATATAGTATACATTTTTGGGGAGGTGTAAGAAAAGGATGAAAGAGCAAGCAAAGACAAAAGTGATGGAAAGGAAAGGAGAAAGATGATGAACGTTAAAGCAAAGAAGAGATCATCCTTCCTCCTAGAAACGCAGCAACTAAATGTAGAGCACTGATGAAAATATAAGATTCAGCAAAACCCTGTTCAGTATACTTAAGGTTCTAACAGGTCTTGTGCTGGTGCTGGTAGCCTGGGGCTCTTGTTCTTATTCTTCCTGTCCTGCCTGTAGGAGTTTTACTCCACGTGCTGAACGATGCTCTGGGCTCAGTCGTTGTGGTGGTGGCCTCTGTGCTGTTTTACGTTTGGCCCCTGCCACCTGATGCCCCCTGTAACTGGCAGTGTTACGTGGATCCTAGTCTGACGCTGATCATGGTGGCCATCATCACGTCCTCAGCTGTTTCTCTGGTGAAAGAGACCACCAGGATCCTGCTGCAGATGAGTCCACCTGATGTGGACGTCTCCATGATCTGTGAGTATAAACGGCTGGTGTTCCAAGTCTGTGTTTTGTCATTTTACCCCATCGCCCAGGCTGACGCACTCCCTCTCCATTATTCTCTCTCTCTCTCTCTCTCTCTCACAGTGGAGAACGTATGCCAGCTGCCTGGAGTCCTGGGTGTCCATGAAGTGCACGTATGGGAGCTGGCTAAGGATCGGAACGTGGCCTCTATGCACATCAAAGTGACCCCCGACCTGGAAAGCTCGAAAGGTGAAATCAGTAAACTCCATATGCGGATCAGAGAGATGTTCCATCGACTGGGAGTCCACAGCGTCACTGTTCAGATGGAGTTCACCAATGAGGAGATAGAAGACAGCCACTGCACCACTCCGTGCATGTCCTGCGACTGCTTGAAGCAATCCTGCTGCCCCGCCGACCCCAAAACTCACAACCACACCGATCTCCATAAAGTCAGAGACTCCCGTTCCTCTGGAGGAGTGGTTGTGGTCCTTGGGGATGTGAGCGAAGAGGAAGCAAAACAGTTGACGACGCCGTTTTAAACCTGCAGGTCCAGTGTCTCCGTCTAAAGTAAACTTTAACGGAGTGTCCCACGGATGTCCAGACAATCGGCCATATTAAATTCCCTCCTAAACCCAGCCGTTGTGGCTAAGGGACGGGGCTCTAAATAATGCACTACAAGCATACACATCATTCACCTGGCGCTCATTAAGCTTACCTGTTAACTTAGTTTCCGTAACGTTGGCGCTCATTGTGGTTAAGATGGCGCAACAAACAGTTTTTCTAGGATCGAATTTGGCGTTTTGTGCTTTGAAAAGGTGCAGTATAACTTTCACATCCGATCAGTTGAATGATGTAACTAAAACTTTTAATAAGTACAAAGGTTAAAGTATTTCCAGCTCAATCACTATAGTTAGTCATCTTGCTAGGCTCTTTGCTAACTACATACTAGGTGATCGTTTTAGGAAGCTACATATTTAAAAAAAAAAACGTACCTTGTTTTAAACCAGGTTTAACGTTTAGACATCTTTTTTACATGAAGAGACATTTCAACCCTTTGCTCTGGCTAAAACCCATCCACTGAATAAACTTGTCAAAAAGAAATTCTATCAAACCATGGAGTTTGGTTGGTGTTAGTCTGGAGAATAGAGCGCTTGTATTTCTCCAAAAATACCCTCAAACATTCCAAATTAGCTAGTTAATTAGCACGATACTCACTAATTAACTACATACTGAATAAGCTAGCCATGTGCAAAAGCTGACTAGCGATCGCCGCCCCCAACCCCAACCCCAACCCCAAACAGTTACTTCAGTCTGAATTCCAGAATCCATATCCTCATTCTGGTAGCTTTATTTTTATCTTTTCATAAAAATTCATTTACCTCAGGGACTCGAGGGACTTTCTGTACGTGTGCAAACTATTGTATTTATTTATTTAATTCTCTCTGCTGCAACTGTGATGCAATTAGTTTCCTCTGGACTCTTCAGGTTTGTGTGCCGTTCCCACCCTTTTTGGGGAATGGCTAGTTTCGCAAAGAGCGATCGTACTACTGAGACTGAGATGTTGTGATATTAAACCTCATGGTGCTCTTCATTAATCCCGGTGAGCACCGACTTGACAGAAAGCTGTGAACTGTGCTTGGGAAAATATTTGAGGTGTCATTCATTGCCAGTTTTATCTCAACTGTTTTGAGCCATTCTAATAAAATTAATCCAGTACTGCTAAAAAAAAATAATAAAATAAGAGCGGAGAAGTTATTCACTAATATTTATTAACAGAGGCCGATTAGTTTGTTAGGGGGAAAAAATATATATGTATGTATATATATGTATATGTGTATGTATGTATGTATGTATGTATGTATATATGTATATATGTAATATATATATGTATATATATATATATATATATATATATATGTGTATATATTATATATATATGTGTGTGTATATGTATATATATATATACACACACATATATATATAATATATATATATATATATATATATATATATATATATGTATATATATATAATATATATATACACACATATATATATATATATATATATATATATATATATATATATATATATATAATATATATACACAGAGAGAGAGAGATATGTGTGTGTGTGTGTGTGTGTGTATATATATATATATATATATATATATATATATATATATATATATATATATATAGCTGCAAAACAATGCCATCACCACCCAGGTGCACCATAAAGGAAAGACAGTGGACACATGCGTTTAAAGGGGAAATGTGTCTATGTGATGCAACAGTAATATGGCAAAGGCGTTCCTCACTCAGTAACGTCACCAGCTTTTATATAACCAAGGAAGCCATTAGCCACATATCACCATAAGTTTAAGCCATCGCCACGGCTGAACAAATTCCTTATCAATTATGCTTAAAGTCTTGAGATCATATTGACTTGGTTTGGTGGCAGTTATACAGGGTATATTAAATTCCATTGGGTGCGATTTGCAAACAACCCAAAAAAAACTAATTTCCTGACGTGCATAGCGAAAGTTCCTCAGTTCAATGAGATCCAAATGCGCACCAGGTTTTACATGGACATGCGAACGTGTCTATGTACTATGCAGCAAAATCTCCTGAGAAGGCATCCTAATAGCAGCAGGTTCCAAACTGTGTGCTGGTTTTCACAAAGTTTGTTTTTAACATGTCAAGATCCCCAAAATGTCCCAGATGCTGGGAAAAAGATCCTTAGAAGCAAATCGCATGACATCACTATCAGAGCTATGACATCATAGTGGTGACATCATCGTGCTTCAGCCCTAATTATAATGAATGGTGAGCAAACGGAATGGAAACAAATTAATATTCACTAGTACATCCAAATAATGAAAAACCATGTAACTACTTGTTTTTCCACTCCGTTTAGAGCTTCTTTAACCATAGGCAGTCACATCTTTTAAACACTTGAGTGCTCACTGGGATTATACTGGAATTTACTGCTATGGAAAAATTCCAAATGGAATTGCAATCAAAATAGTTCTCATTTCATTAGCTGGTTAATTCATCCAAGACTATATATCTTTCTAGCATATCAGCAATTAAAAAAAAAAAAAAAAAAAAATCTGAAGTTTTTGATTTTTTTTTTTTTTTTTTTACAATGTTATTAATGCATCAGAAAGTACAACGAAATCGACGTTTCCATTTTCGTTTTATCGTTGAAGCTCTATGTTCTTGCCTTAAAAATCATGATGAAGGAACAGGAATCGAACAATCACTTTTTACCTCAGATACAGGAAATGTGTTTCTCAGGCATTGTTAACTCTTATGAAGGAAGAATCACTCTTCACATTAAAACTGTAAACTCCTCTGTACAGTAGAGTTACTTAAAAGAAATTTGCAATATGATATTTATTTTGAAGAGCTCCAGTTTGCACATCACTGTGACTTCAGAATGTAATGTACACTCAAAGTGCACTTTCAAGGAACAAAAAAAAGTCACTGTAGCAAAAATCTTAAAAGTTAAGGTTAAGTCGGACAGAATGCCCTGCCTCGCGACTCATCAAAACCACAAACAAGTGCTAATACGTTGTGTGTTAATGTACCTGAACTAAAAGAGTCTTCTCACCTTCAGTCGAAATGTAAAGTTATATATAAATAACATCATATCATAATTTATTTAAAGATTTTTTTAAATATAAAGCAAGCTCTACAGTAGCTAATAAAAAAAAACAATAAAACCAAAGGCTGTAGAGTCCTGAGTCAAACGCGTTCTTCAATGCAAACGTTTGGGAGAGTGAATACATTTATTTAAATATTTGTATATGTTGAACCTTGGGTACCGACGTTTTTATAATATTAAATTTCAGAATTTTAATTCATCATATGGAAAAGCAAAATGAATCCAAACCCTGAAGAACAACTCCGGACCCTTTCAACGATTTTACAGTACAGTTCATTTTTATGGCATTTATTATTAGATAAGATTAGGTGGTGAGTCCACTGTACAAATCCTTGGGTGAACTGTTGCTAAAAGCACTGTGTCTTAAATTGGTTTAGTCTTTGGCCTTCATTTCAAGGAAACACTCGTAAATCCCTGTTAATTATTAGATGAGTCTGAAATGATACTTAGACTTGTGCCTGACTGTGCCTTTGTTTGTTTTTTGTTGTTTTTTTAAAATAAAAAACATATGTCATGTTTGATGGTTTATTTTCTTCATAAAATCAAATAAACAAACTTGTTGTGGTGAGTTTTTTTTTTCCTTCTCTCCCAAACTCTAATCGCTTAAGCTCATGTGAACATGCAACCCTGACAAATACAGCCATGCATTAGAAATGAACTCATTTATTCAAAAGAATTTTCTTCCTTGACCAGCTTTACACTATTATATATGCAGACTGTTAATCATACGTTTCAAAGCCTCGACCCTGAAAAGGTTGAATTTTTTTCTGCAGTTAAAATGCAACAGTTCAGCAGAACCTAAAAGCACAAGTTCACTACCAGGACCTGTGTGTGTTTCTCTAATTCTGTGCCAAATGGTGGACAATGAACAGGAAATTTTATTTACACAAAAGTCTGGGTCTAAAAAACAAAACAAAACAAGATAACATCCAAAATTACATGAAAGTATAAAGACTTGTCCTGAATTTTATTTGTGTAATTCTCAAACATCGTCTTGTATAGAATTTTTATTTTTTTTTTCATTTTTAAACATGCGCCTTCCTCTGTTCACATTCATAATGTTTTCATACGTCTATTTTATTTTTACACAAAAAATACTAACAAAAACTGATGAGAAAATAAACATTCCCAGCCTTAAGGGAGAAATAAATGTTTAACTAAAATCAGCACCATATCAATAATTATACAATATTTTACACCCCATTTACATGGAAAGTCCACAGTACAAGTCTCCGTGAATGAGCTGAGACTAAAGAAGCGACAATATATTAGAATAGACACGTAACAGAAACCTGTGTTAAATTATACCTAGAACTACCGTCAGAGGCACCGTTTGGAAGAATTGAACATCATTTATCCAATCAGAATTCAACAGCATTGTTAAATATTAGAGTGGACACTTTTCCACTAATTCATTATCGTTTTAATAAATCGTGCACACGATTTCGTATAGGACCCACAAAATATGCCTAATACAGTATACAAAGTTAAAATGATCGATTCTGGAATAAAAACAAGTTGTCACTATTACTTAAATATTAAATCAAATGTTGATAGCCAGTTATGAGGTTATATTTATGGAAGGAGTCTCTATTGTCAGACTTTCATTATATATTATATATACAGCACATCATTTATCAGTAAATGAAACATTGTAATTGTTGACATTGCTGACTGTCACATTTGTTTTAAATTCTGATATTAAATAATCAAACAGCTGTTTATAGAGAATCATCATCATCATTTATCACGGAGAGAATTCTTCCTCAAACATGTTTTACACACACACACGAAGCAAAAATTATGATTTGTTTGTTCATTATGTTTGCTTTTCACCATTTTTGTATCAGATTTTTTATTCTTTTAAACAGCTGTTCATTATTGACTTTTTAAATATTAATATATACTTTTCAAATATTTCAGAAATAACCCCAGTCGTCCACAGTAAGGGCATTGACGCTACTTGATGTTTAATTTGCTTCTCTCGTCCTTTATAACTATTAATTAATATTATATATTAATATTAATTAATTTTACTTTCTTAATTAGTCCCCCCTCCAAAGAATCCAGATTAAACCTCAAAACATTTTCTAGAACTCATGAACGACTTCAGTATCAAATCAATGCATGACCATCATGAATACATGGCTCCTTTTCATAATAATAATAATAATAAGAAGAAGAAGAAGAAGAAACTTCAGAGCATGACAACTTCAGAGACAACTTTTGGTGTTGAGGCGGTTAAACTGCAAATGATCTTCTAGTCAAAAATTCAGTACAGTGTGTAGAGTGTGGACATGATTAGATAACAAGCTGACTGGACATGCAGGTGGACTGAAACCTGGTGATCTGGATCACTGACTACCTCACAGGAATGGCACAGCATGTCAGAACGAGGGACTGTATCTCAGAAACTCAGCACGGGAGCACCTCAGGGTACGGTCCTAGGCCCCTTTCTGTTCACTCTATACAACCATGACTTCAGATACATCTCGGAGTCATGCCACATGAAGAGGTTCTCAGATGACACTCTCTCAATCGTGGGGCGATGGACACAGGCCTGGTCAAGGACTTTGTGGCATGGTGCAGTCTAAACCAGCTACAGCTGAGCGTCACCAAGACCAAAGAGATGGTGATGGACATCCACCAGTCCGGGTCTCCCCTGATACCTGTCTCCTTTGAGGGAGTGGACGTTGAGATCATATGAAATCATGCAAATACCTGGAGCTGGATGACAAACTGGACTCATCAGTGAACAAGAAAGGTCATATATATAGGCATCTGAGAACGGACTGGAAGTGTTGCATATTATTGGTTGTCACTTTCATGCTGTTCTTTGTTGTGATTATTACTATTTGCACCGCAATCATAAATGCAATCGATCACAGTTTGCACTGCAGTCAATTTCCTTTCACTTATTTGGAGTATTATTTTTTTTCCCCCTTCTTAATCATTACTCAAGACTAATATGCTTTTATACACAGTATATAGTTCATGTATATTCTTATAGTTCTAGTATAGCACTAGTAACCTTTGGTCAGCTCTCAAATTTGTCTACTGACTGTATGTAAGATTTATATCACACCTATGAACCTGTCTTTTTGTTACGGTCTTCATTGCTACTGGACATCTGGAATTTTGTTCAGGATCCATCCACCCACCCATCCATCCATCCATCCATATTGTAAGGGTTGGAGCAGTTTACTTCTCTGCCCAGCAGATGGCGCTAAGAGACACAAAGAGAAAAAACACATTTGTGTTAGGACCGTAGACTGAAAGTACTCACACATCTTTCATTATACATACATTAGACATACAAGTCAAATAAAGATCCATTTGATTTTCCCAAGAAATAATCGATGTACCTGTAGGTGCTCACTCATGTGGTAACCCTGCCTTCATGTCTTGGAAGGAGTCTCCAGTATCAGTGCTGTGTACCGTCCATAAACAGACAGCATGATAAGCTGAGGTTTACATGGAACCTAATCTCGGTTAATAATCTGAACAACAGCTGGATCAAAACTGTCGGAATAAAACTGTTGCGTCGTGTAAACGTTTTGATCTGAGTAGGTAAGAGTGGTCACAATGTGTTGTGGGGATGCGCAGAATTTAGTAAAGCAAGTCAAAAACTAGAAAGCCTTTCACGATTTTTCTTTTTAGAAAAATGATAGATAGATAGATATGATCTTAGTCATCTGTCTGTTCTTTAAACCTTAGATAATAAATGGATACTATAACAATAAACATTTTTAAACTGGTTTTGTAATTTGAATATAATTAGAATCCAATTTTTTTTTTTAAAGCATCTAAATAAATCACGACAAACAAGAGCTCCAAGGAGATAAGACCATGAATGCAGGAGATTAAAAATGAAAGTAGAAACAGAAGCAAGGAGTGGGCTGGTGAACAAAAAAATAGAGTCTTTAAACAACACATGGAGAAGAAAAAAGAAACAAAAACCAGCATTCATACATAAATAGTAATGGGATTATTGTTGGGAGTAAAGGAAGAAGAAGAGGAAAAGGTTATTAATTACAAACAAAAATATGAACATTCACTGTACAGTGATTAGCCATAATATTAAAACCACTTAACCATTACACACATTCATATTGATTATTAAGTCTATATCAGTAAACCGGTGACAGGATCGCGAGACACAGAGTCCAAACTCCCCAGATCCCAACGCGATAGAGCACCCATGGGACACGCCCGACAAACTAGTCCAAGAAACACCCAGAGCCCCCGTGGAGACACGCCCCTAGGGACCAAAGCCATCCAGATGGCGTAAGTGGAACCCAAAACCTGGGTGCTTTTAAAGTTCTGGCTGATGGAGCTTTTCCACAACGAGAAACTGGATATTTCATTCCACTTATTTACGAATTTCTGAACATTTCAACTGTTCGAAAGAGAATAACCGCGGAAACATTTCTCTGAACCTTCACACGCTCTACAATGAAAACGTGTCCTCAGGTTCTTCTTGTTGCTTTAATACGAAGCCTCTTAATCCTCAGTGTGTGCTTTTTTTTTAGACCAACAACTTCCTAACCTTTTTATGAACAGGTGTGTCAGGCCTGTGAACCACACCACGAGGTCAGGTTTATAAGGTTGTGTTATTGTGACTTATTTAATGTTTCCTTTTTCCGAGCGCTCTCGAGTGACGGCTCACACCCCGGTCGGATTTCGATCCTTTCTGATTAAATCTTTCTGTCGTCTTGGAACGTTTGGACGCAGGCTGAGCCGAGTTCTGCAGTAACAAGACCAGTATAGAGCAGCAAGAAAAGCCATTTTAGGCTCGAGGTTTTCTGTGAGGAGATGGCGATTTATTTGTGTGTTTATGTAGGGAGTCTCCGGTTTCGGTGCTTTTGGAGCAAATGGGAAATTTTCCAGCAGACATACCGACCGAGCGCTGTGTGGTTTCTTGGCATCATGACACACACACACACAAAAAAAAAATCACGATATGAGAGAGAGAAAAAAAAACGGGTATATTTTCAGCTACAGTAACAATATAAGTGAGAACAGGAAGTAACATACTTTTAAAATGTAAAACAGATAAAAAAAAATATGTTGTTGGCAAAATACCCTACTACAAAAGCAACACTTAATTATTTTGACACCACAATCCATAAACAAACATTTTACTTTAGGAACGCTTTGGGGGTCATCTGAAGGCAATTGTCTATGGTGTGAAGATACGATATGTGCAGCACCTGAAACTACGGATACTGGAAGCCTGTGCTGGCATTTCTCCTGCGGTGTTGCCATCAGTGTGTGAAGAGTGGGAGAAGAGGGTTGCATTGACAATCCATCACAATGGGCAGCACATTGGACACATTTTATAAGTGGTCAGAAACTTGTAAAGAACTCATGAAAGAATAAAGTTACGTTAAAACCAAGCACACCATTATTTCTCTTGTGAAATTCCCAATGAGTTTGATGTGTCACATGACCCTCTTCCTATTGAAAAAACAAAAGTTGGATCCAAGATGGCCGACTTCCAAATGGCCACCATGGTCACCACCCATCTTGAAAAGTTTGCCTCCTCACATATACTAATGTGCCACAAACAGGACGTTAATATCACCAACCATTCCCGTTTTATTAAGGTGTATCCATAGAAATGGCCCACCCGGTGTATATATATTTTTTTAAAAAGTGGTGTTCAAGTCAAACCGGGACTGGATTAGATTAGATTTGCTGTGTGGAGCCATTCCGTTCAAGCATAAAGGTCAAAACTCCGTTCCCTGAGGTCTCTGCTTCCCTCCTCGATGTCAACGCAGATGTGTGTGTTTTTGAGAGAGAGAGAGGGGGGGGAGGGAGGGGGGGGGTAGTACACACAAACTGAGACACAGTCCACCCAGATTTCCATCAGGAGCAGAGAAAGAGTGAAGAGAAAAGCGGCGAGGTATTGACATCACACATTCCCAGGCAACCTGGGAGTCCGTGGTAGTTGTCAAGGCAACAGTGTTTCACCTTGAAATGTCTCCTGTCTCAATGTGTGTGCGACCATCACGGCGAGATTCCATGCTCCAATATCAACATACTGTACACACATTCGCAGCATTGTGCCGGACCGTGCATTCACGAGAAATGAGTGTATAAAACCTACAACCACGTGGAAGAGTCCTGAATGGCTACAATACCCCGAGACAGCTCAAAAGGGTCAGGGACAGGATGTGATTTGGGAGACGCCCACAATGTTTGTGGCCGTCTCGGGTTGAACTCACTCATTGCTCAATGGCAGTGGGTTGTATGCAGACTAGAAAGGAAGGTCTGCGGTTTGGGACACAGCCACAGTACATCGTCAGGGCAGTGATGATTATATGGTCTGGGTGCCTCAGCGGCTGAAAACTGATTTGATGATAACGCCCATAATCAAGCAGCGTTAAGACGTTAATGTGATGATTATGCATGAACATGGTAGACATTGAGGTTTGGGACACTGTTTATATGGCCTACAAAGTTTGCTTCGGGATATGTTTGCCTTTCTAAACCAAATGGTGAGACGCTTGTTTGGCTTGGGAGACATTTTGAGATGGTGCTTCTCCAACTCGTAGTGAACACTAAAGTCGTGGCCAAAAGTTTTGAGAACGACACAAATATTAGTTTTCACAAAGTTTGCTGCTAAACTGCTTTTAGATCTTTGTTTCAGTTGTTTCTGTGATGTACTGAGATATAATTACAAGCACTTCACACGTTTCAAAGGTTTTTATCGACAATTCCATGACATTTACGTATGCAAAGAGTCAGTATTTGCAGTGTTGGCGCTTCTTTTTCAGGACCTCTGCAATTCGACTGGGCTGCTCTCAATCAACTTCTGGGCCAAATCCTGACTGATAGCAACCCATTCTTTCATAATCACTTCTTGGAGTTTGTCAGAATTAGTGGCTTTTTGTTTGTCCACCCGCCTCTTGAGGATTGACCACAAGTTCTCAATGGGATTAAGATCTGGGGAGTTTCCAGGCCATGGACCCAAAATTTCATCGTTTTGGTCCCCGAGCCACTTAGTTCTCACTTTTGCCTTATGGCATGGTGCTCCATCGTGCTGGAAAATGCATTGTTCTTCACCAAACTGTTGTTGGATTGTTGGAAGAAGTGTTGGAGGGTGTTTTGGTACCATTCTTTATTCATGGCTGTGTTTTTGGGCAAAATTGTGAGTGAGCCCACTCCCTTGGATGAGAAGCAACCCCACACATGAATGGTCTCAGGATGCTTTACTGTTGGCATGACACAGGACTGATGGTAGCGCTCACCTTTTCTTCTCCGGACAAGCCTTTTTTCCAGATGCCCCAAACAATCGGAAAGAGGCTTCATCCGAGAATATGACTTTGCCCAAGTCCTCAGCAGTCCATTCGCCATACTTTTTGCAGAAGATCAATCTGTCAAAAGTTTGCTGCTCTTCTTGACACCAGGCCATCTTCCAAAAGTCTTCGGTCCACTGTGCGTGCAGATGCGCTCACACCTGCCTGCTGCCATTCCTGAGCAGCTCTGCACTGGTGGCACTCCGATCCCGCAGCTGAATCCTCTTTAGGAGACGATCCTGGCGCTTGCTGGACTTTCTTGGACGCCCTGAAGCCTTCTTAACAAGAATTGAACCTCTTTCCTTGAACTTCTTGATGATCCTATAAATTGTTGATTTAGGTGCAATCTTAGTAGCCACACTATCCTTGCCTGAGAAGCCATTTTTATGCAACGCAATGATGGCTGCACGCGTTTCTTTGCAGGTCACCATGGTTAACAATGAAAGAACAATAATTTCAAGCATCACCCTCCTTTTAACATGTCAAGTCTGCCATTCTAACCCAATCAGCCTGACATAATGATCTCCAGCCTTGTGCTCGTCAACATTCTCACCCGAGTTAACAAGACGATTACTGAAATGATCTCAGCAGCTCCTTTAATGACAGCAATGAAATGCAGTGGAAAGTTTCTTTTGGGATTAAGCTAATTTTCATGGCAAAGAAGGACTATGCAATTCATCTTTTCACTCTTCATAACAAAACCTGAAATGCCCTTTTGCGATGCCCTTTGTACGATGTACGCCGTGAAAACTGCTTTGGAGAAAGTCCATTATTAATCCAATACCCCAATAGCAAGGTGTTCAGAAAAATAAGCTTTAGTCTTCAGGCCTGCGTACGTGTACAGCAGACCTGGATACCTTCTTTAAAACCCAGAACCCGTCCGACTTTTCCCAGTGCTGCTAACGGATCTCCTAAAAAGCATGAGGGACGAGACACGTGAGGTTGAAAAGGTAGATATTTATTGCAGCATAGATCTTGAACAGCATGAAGAAGGTGAAGGTGACGGAAAATGAAAGTGTACCTGAGGATAGCGAGAGACCTGCGGGCAAGAAACACGATGCGTAATCGAGAACAGAAATTGAGGACGCGTGTGCATTAGGACCCGACCGCCATCTTACTGTACATCATATGATGCACCCGTAATGTCCTATAGGAGGTCTACATTCATACACACGATGCGATTCTATATGACCACGGAACAGCAGGTAGACCGGACGCTGCGCCGCTCAGAAGAGTGACTGCTCTCACATACAGTAGGTGTGTGTGCGTGTGTCTTAGAGAGCGATGTTCATTTGCAAGGTGTAATTATAATCTATTGGACGGCGGTGGCCTCGTCAGGACCAACGTTTTAAACCCCTCATTCGTCGAGCAGTATTTTATTTCTATATTCGTGTATAGTTAAGCGTTCATGCTACTGCATTACTATTGTTATTATTATGTAGCTGATGTGCAAGTTCTCAAATTTCTTTACTACTCGTTCCCTGAATATGAATAAAGCTGCGTTTGGACGACTAGGGACTTGATCTTGACAACATGCAAATCTTACCCTTTCAAACTCTAGAGAAAGTTCGACCCCGTTCATATGAAATTCTCACACACACACACAACAGAAAAATAGCTTCATAATATTTTCACAATTTATGAAGAAAGAATAGTGCTTGTACCCCGGTGCCTCTATTAAAGCAAACATTAAGAAATGATATCTTGCGATGGCGTATGATTATAGAACATTCTTTATCACAGTGGCTGGATTCAGATCGAAATGTGCTGCACTGGTAAAAACATGTAAACTTTAAACACTCCTCAAAATCTTGACTTAGTGTAACACACAAACACACACACAAAGAAAAACAAGCAGCTTTGAACGGATTGTCGTTGTACACTCAGGAAAATATTAGAGCTTTGTTGATGGACGGCAAGGAAATCTACAAGTGTTTTGTGTGTGTGTGTGTGTGTGTGTGTGTGTGTGTGTGTGTGTGTGTGTGTGTGTGTGTGTGTGTTACCCTGTAAAACTCCTCTGAAAAACCCTTTGATTTAACGGAAACCTCATTTATGACGCATTATACAGGCTGCAAAAAAACAAACAAACAAACAAACAAAAAAAACGCTGCCTAACATACAGGTTCAATATCAAATCATCAGACGCTGATATCATTAGTCTATACTTCTATAGGGAGCAGAGCTGAGGTTTTCAAGGGCACGAAGTATCCTTATACACCAATAAAGTAGAGCACTTACAGGCTGACGATAATATACTACACTATGTATGTAGGAGCCTTTATTCCTGAATGATGAAGTGATACGGCTCGATCCCAAATGACTCCAAATGCACTCTGTAAGGAATAGAGTGCATGTTTTTTTTTTCTCCTCTGAACAGTTGATATTGAGATGTACATCTGCTACTTCTGCTCTGTAAAGCTTCATAACGGCTCTAATCTGAGGTGCTGGTTGAGGTTAATTGGTGATTTCTGAGGCTGGTGACTCTAAATGAACGTCTCGTCTGCAGCAGAGCTAACGTTCTGGTCTTGCTTTCTTGGGAAGGTCTTCATGAGAGACAGTTTCATCATGGGTTTTCATTGACGGGTCTTCCGAACGCACTCGACACAATACTATTCTTGTACGAAGTCTTCCAGAACAGCTGACTGTTGATGTTGCTGTTACTTAATTTCCAAAATCTCCAGTATTGTTCTAGACTGTAGAAAAGAAATGACTAAAAGAAATTTGCAAGTGATCGCAAACTTTTGAGCGGTAGCGCATGTATACTTGGTAGAGGCCCAAAAAATTTCGCTCTTTTGTGCACGCCACTCCAAATGCTCAGCTTTAACTAAGCATTAACCCTTGAGAGTGTAGGGTATAAGGGTATAACCGTACAGTATGTGGTACATTAGTATTACGGTACACGCTCTACTACTTCACAACCCTAAATAGTAGGGATGGAAGAGCGGCGAGAATTAAAAAAAATTTAATAAAAAAATCGATTCAGTTTTCAGATGCATCAATTTACGTATCCCCACACGACTTTTGTTTTGTTTGTTTATTGATTTATGACAGAGTATTTATAAGTTTGGACATCTGAAGTGCTGAAATCTTTTACTCCAACGGTTCAGATTTGAAAATTAACCATGTGTCGCGATAACATCGTTTCAAATAATCAACTCCTTAATGATTTGTTAATGTCCAACGTCCAACATCAAGAGTAATGAGAACTTTAGCGTTTAAGAGTCCAAAGTTTCGTACTGTTTGGACTGAGATGCTGAATCCTGAAATCCACACTGAACATACGTATAGGGTACAAAAAAAACACGGCGGAGTCATTTGGGATGGAGCCTTCACACCTAGGTTGATTTGTAGACATTAAAAAAATTTTTTTTTTTAAACCAGTCGACACTGCAGCACCATGCAGAAACACAGCTGTCAAATATGTCCAGAGTGTAATCGTACAAACTGGACTGTGTGTGTGTGTGTGTGTGTGTGTGTGTGTGTGTGTGTGTATGCATATACACACTATACACAACCTATATATATATATAGCAACCTTCTTATACAATGTTTAAGGCAATGTGCATATGTAGAGCTGTCCTGTGCGCTGTTCGTCACAGCGAATGTCGTTACTCGTAGTGCTTAAGAATCAGTATTTTCAATCTCAATCCTTTCCTTTGCTCATAATCCAGCTTTGGGTCCCCCGCCCCCCCCCACACACACCCACACACCCATACCCACTTGTTTAAATCTTGAAGTTTGGGACGCAGCCGAAGATGAGCATCGTTACATTCGCTTTAAATTCTTTTTTTTTTTTTTATATATATATATACGTACATCTGACAACTATAAGTGCTTTTTTTTTTTTTTTTGCTCTTTCCCGCCCATTAATTTGATTGGCTAAATCAGGAGCATGAAATGGATATCAGTGCCAGCTTTGTGCTTGGGGATCGGTAATTATAAAATTAATATATTTTAAAAAGTGGAATAGGAAAATATGACTAAAATAACCGCTTAAACACGAACATAAAGATAAACATATGAACACAACGTTAAACGATGATACACAAGATAAAAATGTATACACACACGCACACACACACCACATTCCTCATACAGTGAAAATGATACACATTTCCAGCCCTGAAGATTAAGTTCGTCCTAGGCAGCTAGGAATCAAGCATACTCCTCCTTTATCCCTTCCAACTATGCAGTACACATTTGGGTCCAGAAGAGAGTGCCACTTCCTTTTCAGTGGGGAAAAAAAAAAAAGAAGCTGAGAGATCAAACACTCAGACCTCTCAGTCTTTCTTTCTTCCTGGCTCATCATTCGTTCTTTTCAGGCGTCGATGGCACGCCAGCTCGATCAGCTCGACCCCGCCCATCACCTTTTGCTGAACCAGAAAGAAGGTCAGCACCACCAGGAAGTAGATGCGGAACGGCATCCAGAGCCAGAGTCCTACGAAGGAAAAGGCGATGAAGGCGTTCCAGTAGCACAGCGACGCGACTTTGATCAGCGCCACCCTCAGCTCGCTCTTGCAGGGCGGGATGCGAGCGTCGGCTTTGTCGAAGCGCTGAGAGCCGTAGAACGAGCGCAGGCGCTCCTCTTTCTCCGCCCAGCGATCCTGGCACCAGGCCTGGAGGGCCTCGTTCTCCTCGGGCAGGGAGGACACCGGGTAGCGGCGCACGTGGAAGTGGATCTGACGTGGGAAGGTGCCAGCCAGCAGGTGGCGCTCCGTCTGAGGGGCGCTTTGCGGGTATGCTACGGTGATGTCGTGCAGCGCGTCCAGATTGTCCCCTGTGTAACACACACACACACCCACACAAAGAGGGAGGTGAAATTCTCTAATGTGAAACTTTGCGCTACATGTATGTTTATTTACGCTCAGGTCCTCCATTTCATTCACAGTTTCATTTAGTACTAATTGCATAAACACATTAAAACGAGAATGATCCAGTACAAAACGTTTTTTTTAATTATTTTTTTTAATAAATAACCCATAGAACAGAAAGTTGTAGTACTGGAAACTTAAATATAGAAAATAAGTTTTAAAGTACTGAAATAATAAATAAATATATTTTTTTAAATCACAGTACTTAAAATTTATTAATGCAAAGAAAATCAGGCAGCTGTTTAAAAGCTAAAAATTAAAACAAACTGGGGGCGTTAGTTAGTACAAACATGAATTACTGTGCCGAATGAGAGGCGCTAGTTAAATTTTATTTATTTAAAAAATTTGCAAGTAGTCTCGGACGAACGAGTTCTGTTCCGCGAGCATGTTTGTAAGTCGGATTTGTTCTCAAGTCCGGCAAAGTGAGCCTTAAACGCCTTGAACACAAGTATACGATGGAAAGCATAAATTTGTCCCCTTTCCCCACACTGTTCATCACAGACAGTAGTACAGAAGTGTTGAAATTAGACAGCAGTAATTTAGAACATGGACAATCACACTGCTGCGGACACACACGCACACACATCATTATTAGTCCATTTCATGCTTCATGTCTCATCATACTGCTGCTTTCATTCCCACACACCATATTACACTGTTAAAATAGTACCTTTCTATTTGTACTTTTTTTTTTTTTTTTTCAATTTTATTTTATTGGAAATTTATATTTTTAGTTAAATTGTACTCTCTAGTGTACGCATATCATGCGGTATACTGAAGTATTGAGAAAACTTAGCAGTATTACTACTTAGACTATTTCAGGTTTTAAAACTTAGCTCTGTGTTATGTAGCTTGCAGGTACACATCTTAGGACCTTTAAAAAAATATTGAATGTAGCATTAAAATGTTCAGGACTGAAAAGTGTCCAGGTATGATGAACTATGGTAGAAAAATAATTTCTTTAATACAACTAGTCTGTTTTCGGTGACCTTAAAACTACATTTTATATTTTAAATCTACTCACTGAATTTTATACGTGCAAACTACTGGCTAAATTTAAGACTTAAAAGTATAAATGGTAATACTACTACAGAGTGTAACTAGTAATACAATTTATAATACGATTATAAATATAATTAATACAATTAAGTTCTTATTCTACTGATTCATCTTCGTAGTTGAGCATGTTTGTAGATGTGAACAAATTACTAGCTCGCTCGTATTGTGCAAAAAATAGACACTGCGGTGCATCAGATACCAATATTTACAATGATGTACGATATTTTCAGTGTGTAAGTGAATAGGCATTTTATACATTCACTTGTCTAAAGTCTGGTATATTGTTCGTGTGTGTGTGGGGTTGGGGTTGGTGGAGATGGGGCGGCGGGAGAAATGAGTCGGCCTCACCAGTTTCAATGAATCAGTCCGGGAGCACGATGGTAGAAAATGTCTGTCCTGTAAACCTGTGAATAATCCTAATTTTGGAAAATCCTCAACAAAACAGTGGAAAACAGCTCTGAGACACAATGGCGCCCGGGATTCCGCTTGCGATTTAAAGGCGCGATTTAAAGGCAACACTTATTTTGGCATGTGTGAGATTCATTTTCTTAGGCGTGGGTACGGTTTTTGGCCACATGATGGCAGTGTGGGAAAAGGGGCCAGAGATTTAGTCAAGTGTATTGGTAAGATTTACATGGTATATTCGTGTCAAAGGTGTACAACAGTCACTTTGTCGGACTTGAGAACAAATCCGACTTACGAAGGAGTTCCGTTCCGGGAGCCCGTTCGTAAGTCTGATTTGTTCTTAAGTCCGACAAAGTGAGTGAGGACTACCAGTACTTCAATACTAATGACAATTTTTCAGAAGCAATGTTCATCTATTTAGATAGAAAAGATACCGACTACAACCCTTTTAAGTACTTCAAAACTACTGACAAAATTTGAGTGCTTTCAGTGCTATTACTTCCTGTTTTACTACATTAACACAACTATTACTACTTCTGAAACTACGGATTCGGTTCATTTTACTGACTATTTTACAAGGGTTTAGAAATCTACTTTAAAATAAACGACCAACAACCTACTTGCTCAACCTGCAACAAACACCTGCACCAATAGATATTTATAAGAAAAGCTAAACTGTTTATATATTTGTAAATATTTTTACTAGGATTAGTTCACATTTTCCCGACTGTAATTTTCAGCAGTACATGTGATACTTCAAAGCTACTGACTTAATTTTAATCCTGCAGACTGCTGATTAACTGACGAACTTTTAATACTACTAGCTTTTCATTCCTTTACATCTACTGACTACTTTGTATAATTCAACAATCGTAATATTTATTATTTCTCCTTCATTCAGATAGAAAAGACACGGACACTTTCCAGTACTTCGGTGATGCTGACTACTTTCCGTGCCTCTCTTGAAAGATGTCTTTTACTTTCGCCGCATTAAAACGTGTACAGAAGCACTGAGGATGACGCAGTAATACTGAAACCAGTTACAGTCAGGATCTTTTGAACTGTGTCCAACCTCCATAATTCTGTTTGCTGAGTCCCAATTAAAATTAAAACACATGCATCAGCACCGCTGGGTTTGTCACCGCAATGTTTATTTATAGAAAGTTTTTTCCGATTATCGCTTGAGCCTTTGTATCATCAGCATGTCAAGTCGCAGACTTAATATCCGCTCACGGCCCGATACCATCAAGCCCTCGCTACGTTGTCTCGCCTGGTGAGTCAGCCTCGTCCCCGAAGACACGCGCCTCAAAATAAGGCGTACGTTTCAATGGCTGAGAGAAATGAGCTATTGGCTGCAGGTTGCCAAAAAAAGAATTACGCTCATCAGGGTGTATTTATGGCAAAGTGCCTGAGCGTAACACTCTTTAAATATAGCATGCTTATCTCCACCAACACACACACACACACACACACTTTAGGCTGCTTACAGAAGAGAAACCTGCCAAAATCTAAGCATGGCCAATGTGTTTATTGGATGACATGTCTGGATGCGGACACGCACACACACGCACGCGCACGCACACACAGTTACTGGAATAGGATCTCTTGGATGTGACGTCAGAGAGTTTGACACCTGTTTAGTGGTGCATTAGTATTGTTCAGCTCTATGGCTGCCAGGTTTACCGCATTGCAGTTTGTGTGTGTGTGTGCGCGCGTCTGTGTGTGTGTGTGTGTCTGAAATGCCACTGTGCTACAATTAACACTACCTGGAATATTGAAGTGTTCTGAGGAAGGGAGAAACAGTTTATCCTAGTTATTTAAGACAGACAGGACACAACAACATCGACAAAACAAATATGAATCGTGATTTAGAGCCAAACAGCCGGTTAGCAAATGTGTAAACGTAATACATCACATAATTTATTATTTATATTCAGAATTTAATGAAACTTTGACAGTAGTTTTTTTTTTTTTTTTTTTTTAAACAAGGGTTGTGAGAGCAAAGGTCTCCGCAGCAGTCTGAGGTGAGGGTGTGTGTAAAATACCAGAACTGAGAGCTCGGTGTTATGCGCTAAAATCAATGTTGACTGGAAGTGACGAGCAGTGACTGTATGTGCCAAAGTTTGTCACGGCATCACGCAAAACTATCTGGACAGAAATGAATGAAACTTTGCAGTACCTAGATATCTGACTGAAGTGGTGGATTTAATAATCTACTTTAAAATAATCTACTTGCTCACCTGCACCAATACATATCAATTAGAAAAGCAAAACTGTTTAAATCTTTGTAAATATTTTTAAATGGGGTTAAGTTCATATTTTCACTGCTAAAATTTTTAGCTTAACCTTTTAACTATTTTTCCTATCGGGTACTAACACTATCTATCTATCTATCTATCTATCACACTATGTAGCACGTATTTAGCTTTTTAAGTATTTAATCATATTTAATTTTATTGCGTTAGTTATAGCGAATGTATATAGTATATTTTTTTAATCCCCGGTTCACTGTTCACTCAGCTTGTTAGCTACTTAACTAGCACCGTTCTTTTCCTAACGACTCCCGCGACATCCAAGTACACCATCGCACAACTTATGCCAGTTTGCGGTTTCTTTTTTCAGTTAATAATAAATAAATAAATAAATAGCTTTCTTGTCAAACAGCCGGGTTAGGACCCTGGTACAGGACAAGAGAAAAAAATGGCGATTTGTGTATTCCCAGGGCATGATGGGAATTACCTGGGGGGTTGGTGAACTCGGATCATTAATTAACACAGAGCTTAGAGAAACAATGGAGTCACGAGATGGAGACAATCCTTTCAACCCAGTTACACTGGGGATTAGTCTAGGGGCTTGGCTAAGGGCCGCACGTTTTAATGTCTAAAAAAATAAGTTTAGTTTCAGTATTTATAAAAATGCCATATTTAACACGGACAAAGAAGGTTTTGCTACAGTTTGATCAATGATTTTACAAAACGCCTCGCAAAAATTTTCAGTCACACAAAAATAAAGATTTTAAAATATTAAATAAATATATATATTTTTTTAAAACTTAAAAATCTTCTAGTTGAGAAGATCAGTTTCATTAATGTTAAATTAAAGTTTTGTAAATGTGTATAGAAGTATTGAAAAATAGTGAGAACTATCAGAAATGAATGAAACTTTGCAGTACCTAGATATCTGACTGAAGTGGTGGATTTAATAATCTACTTTAAAATAATCTACTAATAGAACTATCGAAAGAGTGAAATGTAGCCAAAAACAGAGAGGCACTAAGTTTGCAAGTAGAATTAAAATAACGAATAGCATAATTAGCATAACATCCTGGTATACTCAAGTACTGAGGAAGGAGGAAAAAACAAAAATAAAAACTACTGGTACTGAAAACAGCTAACTGAAACATGATCAAGATTCATGAAGTATGGAAAATTAACAAATATTACTAAAGTGCTCATACGTAACCAATACAAGTACTTAGAATAAGTACGAACTAAAAAAATTGCGTAATGTACTAACGAGTAGAAAATGAGTATTAAAATAGCCAGAAGTTCTATTTAACACAAATTATGCAAGTAGCATTAACGTACTGAAATAGCAGTACTGAAAATTAGCGTACTGAAAAATGAATGAGTTGTTCTTAAGTACAAAAAATTGAGTAGTTTTGTTGGCTGAGGAAAAAGTCAGTAGAAGTCAACAGCACTAAACAGTCAATGAAGAGACAATTGTTGTACTGAAGATCACCCAGCTGTAGATAAGTACTGAAAGCTTGTCAGTAGTAGTACAGAATCAAACATTAGCCAGCGGTACTAGGAGGAACGAGGACCCGGGGACCATCCTGACCTTTACGGAGCTGTTCCACGATGAAGGTGAAGCCAGTGGTGCGCGGGTGCAGGACGTACTCGTACTTCGGCAGGCCGTTCTTCTCGGCGAACTCGTCACTCCTGGCACGAGTGTTCTCTGCACAAGAACAAACGAACGTAGAGAGAGAATGCTTAAAAACATAGATCCTCACCTCTGTAATGTAAGGTTTTAAAAATAAAAAAATAATTAATGTTTGTTACCATCCTGGGATCATGTAAAATTTTAGTATACAACAACGGGCATCATAACCTTCTGGTAATAAATAAAAAAAGAAATAAATGTTGAGCAAAACCTTTAGGTTTATAGTTACTTTATTTAATATGTTTTAATCCATCCACATATTAATGAGAGAGAGAGAGAGAGAGAGAGAGAGAGAGAGAGAGAGAGAGAGAGAGAGCACTAGGAATACTGCCTTACATAGCCATCGGTTGACTGAGGTCACTATGATCACGCGCTGACACAGAAAAACACGCACGCACACACACACTTTGGCAGTAATTAGATCAGGCCTTACTGATCCCCTTTGAGCTCGGTACAGAGGAGATTATGTGCTTCAATCCTCCAGGCTACAGAGAGACAAAGAGAGACAGAGACACTAAATCCACTAAAATGAAGATGGTCACCGTTGGACAGGTCTCAAAATCTCTTCTGAAACCAGGACTAAAAATAGCATCGGACAAGCGCTCGGGCTTCACGTGCAGCTTTAAAATAAGAAAAAAAAGCTGCAGACCTTCAGAGCCATGTCTATCTCCAACCCTGACCATACATAACTGTAAATAAATAAAAAAAATGTAATGCATTAAATGTAACTTTTTTTTTTTTTTTTTTTTTTTAAAGAGGTTTTAGTTGACTAGTGGGTTAGAGTGCAACCAATTGGGAGTGTTTGTGCGTGTGTGCGTGCGTACGTGCGTGTGTCTCTCTCACCGGTGAGGTCGGTGCCCTCAGGGAAAAGCAGCAGCTGCAGTGGTTGCCTGATATCACAGAAATACTCCAGCATGTTGGTCAGGTGATTCTGATCATCCTCCCACTTGCGATGGATGAAGATGAATGATGCCACCTGCATCGCCCAGCCTACGTGCGCGCACACACACACACACACACACACACAGGCACGTACACCAGGTAACAAGGGTATCCAAATGAGTCGTCATCTTTCATCGATATTATGAGCGATAAGGCTATAAAAGTCGATAATAAACAATATTACTGTCGAATACATGCAAAAACAAAACACATGCAAAAACGCACGCATACACAACGGACCACGTCGAGAAGCTCAGATTAGAAAGGAGGGAAGAGACGATTCAATCAGAGCCTTCATGTTTCCTCGTGAGCGTTCTCGGACAGAGAAGCGACGACATGAGGAAGGATAATTTGGACGAGACTCGAGGATGCAAAAAAAATGGACGCCAAACTAAATCGGGGTCTTGCTCGCGACGCACTCGCCGCTGTAAGAACCACATGGATTACTGGCGACTTGCTCGGCTGTATCGCTCGTCGCTGCGCACGGCCGTTACACGCTTGAGGTGGACGTCTAAATATTGGCACCTGATCACATGACATGCTCGGTATGTTTTCAAAGAAATTCGAGCAGGAAGGAATAAAACACTTGGCTTTTGTATGAAGAACTTGAGAGACGATGATACTGATGGCATTAATTAGTTACTCCACTCATGTCATCACATCTAAAAACGGCCAGACGGCTTCGATTCGACGGCTTGCTGTGCGGAGTGTGTATGCGCTTGTGGCGGCTCGCTAACCGAATCCAGGCACGGCTTTGAGAGCCGCTTTGAGGCAGATCTTCTCCAGACGGAGGTAGCTGTGCCTCAGCAGGCAGCACCAGAGGAACATCCAGTCCAGCCGCGTGCGGTGGTTCATGATGATCACGCTGCGCTCGCCGGGAACGAAGCCGTCGCCGGTGATGATCACCTTCACCCCGAACACGATCTCTAACAGAGCCTGGGGAGAAAAATAAATAAATGAATAAAACGGCTGTAACGTCAGTGAGAACAAGAACTCACCGAACACTGTTTCGTTTCTGGAACCAACATGGCTCTAAGCGAAATAAACTAGTTTAAAAAAATACCATACACTACTTTATTCACCTATAAATACTTCTTTGTAAACTGGCTCGCAGTTGTTTCAAGCGAAATCTGGGCCACAATCAGGTTTAGGGTCACACAGTGAATTCCTGACGGGTCAGTGGTTTCGGTTGCTTTTTTTTCTCCCGCCTCCCAACATCAGTGTGTTCTTGCTCAGATACACTGGTACTGGTTTCTCTTGGTAACACGGTGTTGCGTAAACACAAGTTGCTCTATTTATGAGTTAAACATGTAACATTTAAGTTTCCACATGTGGGCAGGAGGATGTTTTTAGGAAACATCAGGAGTGGACACTCGACGTGCGCTTTCACAGATCAGACGCTCTATTGCATCGCATTCCAGTCACATGGTCACTGGTGACCGTTGTAAATCATGTTATGTACGTTAGAACGGAGGGGGAAAAAATTTAATAAGGAGCGGATTTCATAAGTCCAGATCAGGAGGAAGTTTATAGGAACAATTAGCTTAAAATGTAATAATATTAATAATAATTAAATAATAATTACAATAATAATAATAGTAATAACAGCACAGACAGTGCTGATAAATGTGTGTGCGCGCGCGTTTGTGTGTACCACGGGCAGAGTGAGCCAGGTGGCCACGATGCGGTCCGTTAGCCAGCGGTACCAGGCCGGAGACAGCAGCATGATGGGCAGCGCCGGGCCCAGCATGATCACGCTGCCGAAAAAACTGCTCAGGAAGAGCGTGAGGATGAAATACACGCCTCTGATGGACACCGTCGCCATGTCTGAGAGAGAGACAGAAAAAGAGAGAGAGAGATTAATCTGTTAGTCAGACAGACCTCAGCGAGACACGCTGACTGAATTATTGACCTCTGAGGGAGAAGTGGGTCATTTGGGGTGACGGAGTTTTCGTGGAAAGAACACGAAGAGCGTGTTGATTTGGAAAATCAATTCTGGGTCGGTCGTTACACGAGGTCCACAGAGTGCTGTAATGACTGGAAAGCTTTAATAAACAATAGAGGGGGAAAAACTGATTGTTTTTTTTATTTTTTATTTTTTTTTTTTTTTTTGGATTTTTCCCCGATTTTCTCCCTAATTGAGTCGTGTCCAATTCCTCCCCGTCACTAGGGGGCTCCCACATTAAGGCTACTACTACCACTCAGCCGGGAGGGCCGAAGACTATCACGTGTTTCCTCCGAACCACGTGATGCCAGCCGACCGCATCTTTTCGAACTGCTCGCTCGCGCACCGTTGGGGGCGGCGTAACACACTCGGAGGACAGCGCTATCCGCTCCCTCTGCTGCGCGAGCTCACAGACGCCCCTGACTGGCTGTAGAGCCGTGATTAATGTCGGAGCACTATGTACCTCTCATCCCTCCCCTCTGAGAGAGCTCGGCCAATCAGCTCTCTCTAGACCTCCGGCTGCGAGAGGTTACAGCACCACCCGGGATTCGAACTAGCGATCTCCGGATGATAGGGCGAGCGCCTTAACCACTGCGCCACTCGGAGGCCCAGAAAAAACTGATTGTTGATTCATTGTTGATTGTTTTAATCCTGCAACGACCAACAACCTTCAACAACAACCTTTCGATTTATTATAATTTTTTACTGCTCCCAATCATTAAAACGAATAAAATGTGCATAAAATAAAATAAAGAGAAAAAAAAAGTCTAAAGCCTAAAACATTTTTAATGATTAAATACGAAAGCTTGTTGACAGACAGACAAAGTGTATTGAAAAGCAAAAAGATTATGTTAAAAAAAAATGATTTTTTTTGTCTTTTTTAAAATCTAATTCTACAGTCAGAGGGCGGATAACGTTTGACTCAACCTCGTTTAAGGTTTAAAAGCGTACACTATGATTCAAAGACGCTGCAATGAAGCCAGGGAGGAGTTTTTTTTTCCCTCCTGAATTTATTTCTATTATTTATTTTTCTTCATCTTGCTGAAAAATCTGCTCTTCATTTAACAGCTATTAGATTCCAGTATTAATAGGCATAATCATGATGATTCCTTATGGTGTCCACTGGGGGACTGGAGTCAGCTGGGATCACCTGATACGATATGACGGCACTCTGATTTTCACTCTGGTCTCTGATTTAATTTGTATTGAAATTCTGTAAGCATCACATCTTGTACAATTCTCCCAACTTAAATTTAGTTACAATTAGTATAAAAAGTTTAAAAGTATTGAGTAATATTTTTTCAAAGTATAAGTAAAAGTTAAAAGAATCATCATTATTAGCAGTAGCAGTAGAAAAAAAAAATTCAAAAGGTAATAACATTTAATTAAATACTTTAATTAAATAAAATCGCTACATTTCTACTGTGATGTGTCATTCGCCATAACTTTTAAACAAACTTCGCTCCTGTCATACTGCCGTTCCTGACGTATAAATGGTTAGAGCGCCACATGTAGGATTCATGATGTTTCTTTTTTTTTTTTTTTTTTAAGATGTTTTCCATTTAAATTTCAAATTAGCATATCTCATTTTCCTGTTGGGAACTGTGATGATACGAAGCCTGTGTGTTACCTCAAGCTCGGCCAAATACATCCCCATTAAAACTCTTCAGTAGTTTGTACATGATGCGGGCAAAAACAAACAGATAAAAATTCAAAAATCATCTCGATGTGTTCTATTAATCATCTAACGTCCATCAAATTTTTTTTCCATAAATATCTTCAATGTACAGACTTTACAGTTTCATTATATGTATAGTTTATTGTATCGTGCCTAAAGATTTCAGATGTTGCTTCAACTTTTGGTGCTAAAACGCCTCCTGAAACACATTTGCACAGCCTCGGCTTTCTGTTTAACCCTGACTCAGGACAAGACGCGGTTACGGAAATCAGTCAGGCGTCTCCCGTTACGGCGATGGAAAAAATGAAATCCAAGAACGAAGGCTATGATGACTCGACACAAAGTGATTACATTCCCGCACTCGCTGATGTGTCTGAATGTTCTCTCTCACACACACACACACACACACCTCTGGATGGTGGTTTGTCAAGTGGAAAGATCGTGTTTTTGTTGGGTCTGCATGAGGTCGGAGGGGGGGAGAAATAGTTTCCACTATGAGAAGAGGAAACGAGCCGGCAGACTTACAGCTGACTCCGCATTCTCCGGCTCGGGCTCGGGTTGCTTGTGCGATGCGCCGCGGCTGCGCCGTGACCTACATCGGCGTTTCTCGGCATGTTAAACTAATTACCAACAGCTTTGCAAACCTGAGGCGGAGTTTCTGAGCGTCTGCAGTGCTCTTCACTGGATCGAGATGAGTGCCAAGCTTCTGGTTGGGACAGAGTTTATTCTAGTCGGCGAAGTCATTCACAGAGTTCGGCTACAGCGTGTATTTCAAATAAATAAATAAACAAATAAATAAATAAATAAAATTTTGTCCTAGGCAAGTGAGTGTTCCTTGATTTTGTGGCAGCCACTTCCGATCAGGTGTCCACAAACTTTTGGCCATATTGGTGTAGTTACAGCATAATTTACAGAAGTTGTTTTAATAAGCCTTTGTTGCTTTGCTCTTACCTAGTGGATGAATTACTTTGTCTTGTTAGTGTTTTCAGGATTTTCACCACAGGTGTAGTTACATCATAGAGATGCTTCACAAAAGGGGGCGAGATGTGCTTTTGTAGACTCTAGGGTGAGAAAAATAGAGCAAACAAAAAAAAAAATACAAAAAACTATTAATTATAAGAGAAAAAAAAATATCCCAAGTGTCCTAAAATGACCTAACTCTGTATTAGCAAGATTTAAAAAAAATATATATATATATATCATTTAAGAAGCGTATTGGTCACAACCCTGGACTAAGCGTACATAAAAAAAAAGTACATAAAAAAATTAATAAATAATAGGACAGTCGGTGAGACTCAGGTAATAGTGAGGGTGATCTGTTCTGCAGAGGCACCTGGAGCTATTCCTCTACAGTATGATGAACCGGAGTCAGGAATCTGAGTTTCATTGGTTCTTTCTCTGCACTAATGTTATAACGGTTCTCAGTGCGCGATTCATCAGCTACAAAGTCAAATGTCATAAAATACTGATGGCCGTCTCTTGCAGCGTAAAATTCATGTCGGTGATCTGTTCACTCAGCAAGTTAGTCGCTGACTTGGAAACAATTACGGTGTTACAGTATCTCGGAAGATAGACGCCCCGCCTTACGAGTTTTCACCTTAAGAACTGAAATGTTGAAAGAAATTCGGCCTCGCAGAACATACCGAGCCGTTCAAAACGTCAATGGAAAGCCAAGCGAAGCGAGTTCACATATTTTTTTGTGTTATTAAAAGATTTGTCTATTAAGAACGGTTCACAGAATCGTAAAAAAAAAATTAAGAAAAGGAATGACTGAACTTTTTGCTAATGACTGTGCCGTTACTGTTCTGCACTCATTACCTGGAAATTTTACATTTCAAACCTTTTTTTGTTTACAGACTTTTGAATTTTTTTGTCATTTTTATGTAACAAAGCAAGGTTGGTGAAGTTACCATATACTGTTACGTTTTCTTGTCTATCTACAGTAATAATTTGAAATTTACATATATAACGTATTTAAAAACATTTTTAAAAAATCGCGAGGTACTGATTTTTAGGCACTTTAAATCAATACATGTTTTAAACTTTTAATTATTGCTCTTTTTTTTTATCTTGTACATACTTATTCTTTTATTCTTATTATTATTGGTGTTTTTTTTATTTATTATTTCTTAATAATCTGCACAGTCTGAAGTTTGGCGCAATTGCATTTCCCTACTGTTGTACAGCCATGTATGCAACAGATACAATTCTTGAATCTTAAGTTATTAGATGTGGTTCTTTTTCTCCCAAAGAGTCCGTAAGAACCCACGAAGACACGGGTGTCTCCTAGCCTTTAAAATGTGCCGGAAAGTTCCTTATTCGGCTTTATCTTTGACTTTAACTCATGAAGTCCCTAAATGACATGTAATGATCATCCTGCTGCAGTCGTGTGACAATCTGTGAATCTGTGTACCCATGACATCAGCTAGCACATATTATAAAGCTTGTTTTTGATACTGAAAGTGAGTTTCATTCTATTTAACAACTCTATTGATTTAAAAAAAAAATCTCAGATTTTATACTGAACCTGTTCGGACTGAGCTTCTTGAAGAAATCGATGTAAAGCACATTAAGAAATTATTCATGCTACAAAGGGTGGAGAAAATGTCATGTGACGGCTTTCGCAGTGTATTCCACGCGCTCTGTTTGGTTGTTATATTCCACGGGTCTGGGCTCGCGTGGGTTAAACGACTTGATGCGCCTGGATACGCGGATCTAGGTGTGTCTATTTGTCTATTTTTAAAGAAAGAAAGAAAGAAAGAAAGAAAAAAAAAAAGAATAAAAAAAAGGTGTGTGACTTTGTGCACACTCCTTGCGCGTTTAGAAAATTATGGCTAATTTGCCAGTGTTCACAAGTTCGTACAAGTTTCATTCAAAATGCTTCACTGTACTGACAGTGTACCGAACTGTGACCTCACCTGAGGTACGTACTGAACCGCGACTTTTGCAGAAGACAGCGAGGAGTATGGTTTACATACAGCATTTCTTTCTCTGGTTATCTTACAATAAAAGTAAAAGAACACAAATCAAAGGATCAAACTAATGAAAGGGGGAAAAAAAAACCCACATCTGTTTAAACTTGAGCGCTATGCATGCTTGACTCATTTTATCTTAAAATATTATATTTATTGTTGATATATTGTTGCCGTGGTGATGAGACTGTTTAACCCAGAGAGTAATAAAGGGGTCATAATGTTTGAAAATACAAAAGATGACTTGATGGAAAAATAAGGAATCTCCCAGGGAGAAGTCTAACAGGGGTCATATGAGGTCACGGCGATCTGCTGGACAATAGCGGGAAGAAAAAAAAAAAGAGACTTTGTCCTTTTTTACCATCCATCAAATACACACACAGAGTTAATTACTGTCTGTGCTGATGAGGGAGGGCAGTGGGAGGCCTGGAAACTCGGCTTTGTTGATTTATTTTTTTTCCACCCAGTTGCACAACAATATCTACCTTGTGAATGAGCTGTCAGGACACATACACACACACACACACACACACACACACATCACATTTGCGCCTGTGAAGATTAATGATTAAAGTGCTGTATCATTCACCAAGTCACGTACGCACCTTGTTAAGGGTCACACGTTGGGAAACGCAAGGTCAGGGAAGAAGTGTGAAAGTATCCTTTATGCGATTTAAATGTCTTTATTCTAAATCTAAAACAAGCTGAACTACTTCCTCTCCATTGAGAAGTCACATCATTGAACACAATTTAACGACACTCTCGAGGTTGGGCTGCTGGCTGAAAAGGCGCTCGCGTGCATGGTGCTTCCGTCCAGTATGAATACGTAAGATAGAGAAGAATGTCATTTCAGGCGAGCATCACGGCAACGAATAGTCTGAAGGGCTGCCCGGGTCACTCCCAGTCAGAGTTCTGGAGCTGGAGAAATGAGCCGGCCTCACCGGTTTCAATGAATCAGTCCGGGAGTATGATGAGTTCACAGTCCAATACAGTGGAAAACAGCTCTGAGACGAACTGCCGCTCCTCTCGCGATTTAAACGTGCAGAGACAAGACTGTTACATTTGATATGCGATATTAATTTCCTTAGGCGCGGTTACTGTTTTTGGCCACATGACGGCAGTGTGGGGAAAGGGGAAAGAGATTTAGGTCAAGTGGATTGGTCTGCTTTACAGTGTATATCCGTGTCAAAGGCGTACGAGACTGTCGGACTTGAGAACGAATCGGACTTACAGACGTGCGCCGGAACAGAACTCATTTGTAAGGGGTTGCGGTGGACATACAGTATATACACCGGGTGGGCCATTTCTATGGATACACCTTAATAAAATGGGAATGGTTGGTGATATTAACGTCCTGTTTGTGGCACATTAGTATATGTGAGGGGGCAAACTTTCCAAGATGGGTGGTGACCATGGTGGCCATTTAGAAGTCGGCCATCTTGGATCCAACTTTTGTTTTTTCAAGAGCAAGGAGGGTCATGTGACACATCAAACTTATTAGGAATTTCACAAGAATAACAATGGTGACAATTGGTTTTAACGTAACTTTATTCTTTCATGAGTTATTTATAAGATTCTCTTTGTTCAAAGCCATTGACATCCTGTACATTTAAATAATACATTTTTAGTCAGTGTGGCGGTAACAGAGTAGCAGAGTCAGCAACCATTATAATCAATAATCGTCATCGTTTTGAGTAAACCCATGGATGACGAGTACAATGCTTCTTGCGGTCTTAGTACACACATGTATATCAACTAGGATTACTTGCATAAGCACGTGTCACTGAATAAATTTACGTTACAAACGCATCACCGCTGTCGAAGCGGAAGAACTTTGCCATTGTAGCCCAACTACAACGGAATTTACCATTGTACACACACTCCTTGTGACAGAAAAAACACTAATTTTAGTAATAAATTACTGAGCTACGGCGCATCTACAGACTCCAGACGTCTTGTTTTTGTTCACGCTCCAGTCACAAGCCGATTCATCTTTTTACCTTCCCCCCACACCCCTTGTTTGTTTCCATTGTACAAGCCACAAGTCATAAAGTTCCAGTATATCTTTCTCATAAACTGTAACTCAGCATAAGATCGGGTTCATTTATCCTGCCCCAGATTTCCACCTTCACCGATGGAAAGTATGAAATCCAAGAACGATGACTCGGGACGATACGGGTTTATTGCATTACTGCGGGGCGGACCGCGTCAAAGTGTGTAATCGGTTATCTGACCAAGGCTGCGTACAGTTCCAAAAGTACAGTACTAACAAATAATGTGTTTACACGGAATAAATCCAGGTCAACTCGAGTTCATGTCTTCAGAATGTTTCCGCTCCTAGACTTCATGATCGTGCAGTTTGTTATCTAAATTTCTTCTTGCAAATGTTCGCGGTGTCCGTTATTTTCACATCACATGTCCATGCCCGAGACATAAAGCCATAGATGTCTTATGTAGTAAAGTAGTAAACTGGACGTACTCGGTGCACTCACGGCATGTTATATAGCGCTTACAGCTGTAGTCCGTCAAGGACGATGAACTGAAGGATCAGCAGTGCGAGTGCTTTTCTAAACTGTTTTAACGACAGCACCAGGCTTGGATAAATAAACACAGAATAGTGTTTACTATAAAAATTTTATATATTTTTCTGACAAATTCCATCTTCTTCCTTATGACTGCTTGCAAGAAATCTATAGAATTATATTGGTTTGTTTCACTTGTAGTGTCCAATATGCTCGCGCTTCTTAAACCCCTATCGCTAATCCAACAGCTGGAGTAAAACATACAGCCTGTATAAAAGAAAAGAATGTGACAAACCCTTTATGACGGTCCTCTGAATAGCGGTTTTAAAGCTCTAATGCAGGAGCTTTGGTGGTCGCGATCCTAACACCGGCTAACCCACAAATGGACAAATGAACAAGAATGAGTCTGGCTGTTATGAGATTAGCCCTATCTTAGCTAAAATGCTATGGTGGCTAACTTGAATTCGTTTGCTACACAAATTATAATCTGTGCGTCATCCATCCCCTATACGTCACCCGTGTCAACTCCTAGATTTCTACAACGATTCCAGTTAGCTAAAGCAACGCATAGCCAACATCTAGCGGTTTGACACCTGTATTGCAGCTGTCACTCAATTCAGCCACATATTTAATTTGTAAGGCTTAACATAATTTTAACTCATGAGTTACATTAAATAATAAAAACAATACATGAATAATAATTGTAAAAATAAATAAATAAATATGTAAAAAAAAAAAAATAATCATCTAAAAATGCACCCCTGTACAGTTGTAATGATGGGAAATTTAGATTTCAAGGCAGAAAACTTTTTTTTTTTCACATGGGAGTCTACGGTTACTGACTCGCTTTTGAAAACAGCCCCCCCGGTGAACATTTGAGGAACTGCACATTTTGGAAATTCCACATTGGCTTCATTTTTCAAGAATCAAGTTCAAGTAGCCTTTTATTGTCATTTCAGCCATATTCAGTTCAGTACACGGTGAAATGAAACACTGTTCCTCCACGACCAAGGTGCAACATACAACATAAATTATGAAAACTCTATACAAAAGAGACGACAAAGTGCATGTGCAATTGTGCAAATAAGAGCGACAAAGTGACATCATGACAAGATGACACATTTCAATACTTTGTGGCGATGAGGTAATGAGTTGAGGTAGTGGATGGAGAAACCGTAAACACCAGAGGTTTGCCCCTTTGAGTACGGTCAGTACAGCTCAGGGGTCGGCAACCTTAAACATACAAAGAGCCATTTGGACACGTTTTCAACAGAAAACAAAATCACCAGGAACCACAAAACCCTTTTGATATCCAAAATGAAGATATATTATGCATTAAAAACTATAATGGTTTGCATTTATGAACTCAATGAACTGCTATAGAAAAAATTTATTATTTCTGCATGCAACAAAAACACATTTTGATCTAAAAAAAAAAAAAAAAAGATGCGAAGTTGAAGGTTACTTTCAAATAAAATACTCAATGTTTATTTGACATGCATCTTTGAAATAAAAAAACTTTATAAATTTAAATTTTCCACCCGCAGCAAACCAAAAACCATCTGCTTCTGTGTGCCGTCATACTTTTAACCCGTGTACTGAAGCGTGCAGTCAGTACTCACCCTGAATGAAAACCGGGGGTCAAAAAGCTCAATATATTGTGTGCCGGCGGGTCAAAAATAAATTAAAATGAAACACTCGTTATTTATTTTCCAAAGCCACAGGGAGCTGCAGCAGAGGGATTAAAGAGCCACATGCGGCTCCGTACCCGCAGGCTGCCCATCCCTGGTCTAGTCTGTAAGATATACACACATATACAGCTTTCTGCAACCAAACAATAGCAAAGTGTAATTAAATGCATAGCTAGCTTAAAAAAATAATAGCGCCCCCTGGTGGTTGATGACCGTTTAGAAGCGTAAAGTAAGAGAATTACGGAGTTTGATTTTCTCTTCGGAACGATCAGAATTTAAATCTATCAAGAGCATCAAGCGTCTTTTTCCATTAATCACACTGTCTCATTATAAGAGTTCCAACGTTTCAACTTCACAATTTTAAAGATATTGCAAATCTGATATTTTGTAGTAAAAGAAAAAAAAAACAGTTACACATTCGTTTTTCTTTTGATGATGCAAAACTGCTTTTTATAAAATGTTCAGTACAGTATGTTCGCATGTGCGCTGATAAATAATGTTGCCATTCCTCTATAATCCTGCAGGTGGCACGCTCTAAACTATTCACACATTGCCAGGTAGCACAACATACTTTGTGGCTGGAGCAAATTATTTGCTAAGTTTGTTTAGAACTCTAACAAAATTAAAAACAAAATAATATCAAATCGACAATATTTGTAAAAGAAAAAAAGAAAACTAAATTTGAATTGGTACCTACAGTACGTATCGTGATAACATCGTATTGACCGGTCCCTGGTGATTACCATCCCTGATATTTAGTATTCGCAAATTCAACATTTAGTTCAACAAACAATGAACGCCACAACATAAACAGAGGCAGTGTTGTTTTCACTCGCAGACAAACCCTGCAATTACAAAAATTTGTCTTTTTTTCATTTTCGAGAATATAACAAGCAGAGAGGAGGTGAAATCTCATTTACGGCCTTTTTCCATGCAGTCAGTTAGCCCCGCTTGTATGATGATGCTGCACTGATCGTACGTGTAATTGTGAAACCGGAACGGTTTCCATTTGGCTGATCTGTATGGGATAAAACCTATTATCATAATGAGCAATAAGACGACAATAAAACGCTGGGAGACTTTAGACACCTTACAGAAATCAGGCACGACGTGTACTCGCCAGAAAGCAAAGTCAAAAATCACTGGAGAGCCATTTATTCATTCAGGCTCTAACGTAACTAGACATCAATTTAAACTGTTTATTAGTACGATGTTGCATTAATGAAATGGATTTGTCCTTGGAATACGCTTTATCCTTAACACAGCTCTCATTAACACAGAATAATGGGAACGTCTTTCAAACTTACCAACAAAATTACAACCTTATTTATGCTCCAATTCTTGATTCTGAAGTATTAATTGATTTTCTATTACAGCAATTAAACAGATCATCAATTATGGATTTTAATTAATCTTTTGTAGTTCGACTCCATATTCTTTTTAAAACAGGCATATTTTAAAATTGATGAATTCCTTAAAAGAAATGTACCGCAGCTTTTGCAGAAAATACAAACCGCTCGCATCTTCGGAAAATACTCGCATTTTGCTAGAGCATGACTGCTACTTCTTCTTGAATATATGGGCGGTTGGCACAATACCACCCCCTATTGGATTGAAGTGTGAAGCAGAAGATGTGTGAAGTGTGAAGGCAGGAAAACAATATACAAAAATAATCGCTTTGTACAAGATGCAAGTTTTTTTTTTAAATCAACACAATTTACACATCGTTCCTTAGGTATATTTTTCATAGCATTTTATACTTTAATACTTTTAATAATATGACCTGCAAGAAATATAGCTGCTTGAAATAAATCAGACAGGAAAAGTTTTGATGTAGAATCTGATCAAATATCTATAGTAATTAAATAACTGTTTCTATAGTAACAGCTTGTATGTACCAGATAACCACGGGGACTTCTATGAGGAATGCTCCACTTAGTCTAAAAACTCATTTTAAAAGAGCGTTTTTGTTTAGAAAAAAAGTAAAAACAAACATGGCAAACCTTTTCTTTTTAGTTTCAATTATGGAAGGAGTCTCCAGTGCTAGAACTTTATAAAAGGTTACAAGCAGGATTTACGCCAAAGGGTCTTTAGCAAAACAAGTGTTTACGCTTTCATGGATTCTCACTAACATGACAAATTGCATGTTTTTTTTTCTCACAGAGAGAGAGAGAGAGAGATGAGGAATGACAGATGGATGTTCCACAACAGTAAGTGTAACGATATACAGTGTCATTCTATAAATGTTAAAACTAGTAATAATTTGAGATTGCAAACCGCTCAGTAAATAAAGAATAAAACACTCCAGGACGTCCTATTATCAGAACAACAATCAATTCAGGGATGATAAACTCCACTAATGATTATTTCCTAAAACCGCATCCTCCCCTTTCACAAATACTGTTCCCACCCCATATTCTTTTCCACAAGATAAAACGAAATAAATAAATTTCTGAATTGCTCAGCGTATCTAAGGAAACACTTTTCAACAAGATCCCAAGGCGAGTCAATTCAAATCATCCACCCTATTACCTACAGCATCATTACGACCCGTTCCTGACCTGCACCTGCAAGCGGTATTCACAAAAATGAAAACATCTGCACTCCCAAACCGGCCTTGTTTATTTTAGTTAGTAGTTAACGAGAGTGCACGAGCCATGACAAGGTTTTTCCTAAAGAGCGTCTCGTTTTTTATCTGGTCTTGATATCGGCTGCAAGCTCTCCGTCTCCGATTCCGGTGGAAATTTTGGCATCAGCGCAGTTTCACCGTCATCGCCTCTTTACAAAAGACGTGTGCATTTTTCAATTTCTCCTACAGAGAAACAGAGGTTGAGAGACTTACTGAGTCCTGAAACATTACTTCATGGTCTACTGTTACCCGTCTTATTTCTTTTACAAAGATAATTGTTTTTTCATAATTAATATGGAGGAAGAGTTTAGATATTGTGCATTTATAAGGACATGACTTTCAAGTGAATGGTGCAGAAAATGGACGAAAAAAAAAAACTGCAGTCATTACAATTAAAATAAGAGCTAACCTTTTAGAATAATTTTACTGAATTGGTCACAGATGAAGCTGACTTCGACAACAGAGCAACCTGGGTGGCGTACGTAACAGCCAGCACGTAGACCGGTGTTGCTTTAGGCTCATAGACTCAGGACGTCGTCCCATGCCCTATATTTTGGAGTTTTCTTGATATACACCACAATGATAACCACATCTTATATTTTTGCTGTCATGCATTCTGTGATACTGTGCCTGAGATACGGTTTCTAGAGATGGGCGAGTGGTGCGTGTGTAGGTGTTGGATGATCAATGTTCAATGCTACTTTTGTAAATCAGCACACAAAAGAATCATGATTAATAACTGAATCCATTTTTCCCTCTCCTCTACTACTCGTATATCAATGACGGCCTGCTAAAAAATACAAATATATATATATATTTTTCGTACTCTGGAATAAGACTGCAATAGAAAGACGTGGTCATAACAAATGTCATAACAATGACAAAATAAAAAAAAAAATTAAACAAGCAGTGAGTGTAATCATACAGTAGCTGTAGCCAACTAAGCTGCTACTCAATATGACCTAAAACTGATGAAAAACACACCATGCATAAAGTATACAGCGCCATAAACTTGAAAAGACACTAGTTCTGATAATTATGAATGGCTGCAACACTTGGACAGAAAGTAAGGAGCGATACTGGTTTAATACCAAACCTGGTTTACTGTTCAGCTGCCAAGATTATTAATTCAGCAGAGATAGGGGAAAATTATTCAGTTATGAATTGCGATTCTCTAGGACTGACTCCAAAAATCGATTTAAAAAAAGAAAAAAACTATTTTAACCTTTATAATAGAGATAAACCGGTTGACCAGAATTGTCCGATTTTCAGTGTATGATGGGCCGTGACCGGTGATCGACCAATCAGCCTATATGAGATAGCCTATAATCAGATATGAATGATTCTGGACTGAGCGCAGAAGCTTCCGAGTGGTGCAACAGAAACGCATTTCACACAGCCACTCAACCCGCACAGTCACGGTCAAGTTTCGAGAAACATTTAAGGAGGTAAAATGTCGCCTTCTTTAAAATCCTACAGGTGGCGCTCTCCGAAATATTTACACATTTTAATCCCATTTAATCCCATTTTAATGTGGTAGGAGTGAATTATGTGACAAGATTATAATAAGTTAATAATGTAACTTTATAATAAGAAATAATAATCATGCTGAAAATTTTGCTTTTTATTTAATTTCATTTTAAACTCTTGTATTTGAGGTTAGTTTGTATTGTTTAAATGCTGCACTTGGTGAGAAAACTAATGTTATAAGGAGCAGGTTAGATTTAACTGAATCAAGATGCGTCTCTTTTTTTATTTTTTATTTTAATCCGGATACTTACAGAATCGCAATTCATATCGGCACAGAGATATCAAATCGCAAATCATATCGGCACAGAGATATCGTGGTAATATCTTATCGGGAGGTGACTGGCGATTCCCATCCCAACTGTATACAATGCTGCGAACTTGAAAAGGCACTAGTTTTTGTGATTATAAGTGGCTATAACACTTGTACAGAAAGTACGGAGCAATACTGGTTTAATACCAGACCTGTTTTGTTTGTTTGTTTGTTTGTTTGTTTAGCTGGCCAGAATTTTAATTCACAAGTTTAATATGGACTACATGGTATAACAGCCAAAAATTAAAATTTGGTTAGACATTTTAAACAAAGTAAAACAAACCTGAATTAACTTAAACTATAAACACTTATCTCTTAAACTAATGGCAGTGCATTTAAACCTCTCTGTTTGAAGCCCACTATACTATTCATTAGTGTCCCAATTCCCACCACACTCACTACATCTGAGGCACACTTTAAAAACAATGCACTGCTGTCTCGACCCTTATATGTAGTGCTACCGTTCATGTTGTTAGCGCAAAACTTACAAAAACTTATGATACACATACTGTCAGCGTTCCAGTTTATTTGAAAGAACGCCTGAAATTTAGGTTAATCTCAAGAGACTGAGATACGGGTGTAAGCGTTAGTGTTAGCCTAAAGCTAAACAAGTACCTGGGAGGCTGAGGTAACGGTAGCTAAGCAGCCCTTGCTAAGGGTAGCGTTACAAAGCAAGTCCAAACCCACATAACTTAAGGTTTTATCTATACAAAGGATACAATTATCCTACAACAATAATAATAATACTAATAAAAATGTCTTAGACTTACCTTAATCTGTGAGCTTTTTTTTAACTTCCGGTTTGATGTTTGTAGCTGGTTAGCTAGGTGCTTAGCGTCGTAGCAGCTAGAACGGATTCCACAGCCTGCTTCACATAAATATCACAACTAAAACACATTCAGTACAGTCTAAACGTGAACGAAAAGTTCTACCTCAACAGTTTACTCCATAAATTGACGAATAAAAAGGCACTGGCTTTAAAATAAACGAAACGTACAGTAGCATCAGGCTAGCGAGTCACCAATTAGCCAGGTAGCCTAACGGTAAGCTGTAACGTTAAAGCTGATTCGAGCATCTTTTATCGAGCTCGCGTTCGGCTAAACACGCTTTCATCTTTCCTTTCTAATTTTGTAAAGTGTCAAGAAGATGTAAATCTCGAAGATGTTGGGCTTGTGGTGGCCGCCATGGTCTTTATCTCCGTATTAACCGTGCAGGGAGTCAGCAGGGGCCGCCGTTTGGTCACTGGTCAAGTCCAAAAATAATGGCACCCGTCGTCTCCTTCGGGAAAACCGGGAGTCGGGAGTGTTGTGTAAAGTTGATCAATTAGACACAGAAATGGGAGGAATGGATTGAGAAGTTGACATGACTTTATTGGTGCCAGAATGCGATATATAATAAATGAATTAAATGGTTAATTAATTAGTTTTTTTGATTAATTAATGTCTTCATTAATTAATAATTTTATTCAATTATTCATTCACTCATTAATTTGTTCATCCATTCATCTGTTTGTTAATTTCTCCATTAAATCTGCCATTTCTTTATTACTTTCTTCATTCAAACATTAATTTGTTCTTTAATCCATTCATTTGGATGATGATGACGTATCTGTTTCTCCAACACTTGGACTAAAAAAATAAATAAATAAAATAGAAAACTCTTCCCAGTTGTGTTTGACTAATGCCACTTAGTTATTAACCTAGTAACCCAGTGTAAGTATATATCCAGTGATGTAAACTTTAAAGCACGTTTTGTAAGTCGCGCTGGATAAGAGCGTCTGCCAAATGCCTAAATGTAAATTTATTGTTCATTCATCCATTAATTCAGTAATTTGTTAATGAATGATTGAATTAATTAATTAATTAATTTGTTCATTCATTAATTCAAGCATGTTTTCATTCACTCATTCATTCAAGCATGTGTTCAGTCATTCATTCATTCGTTTGTTCATTAACTTATTTGCTCATTAATTTTTCATTTGTTAATTTCTTTCATTTATATCCAGTAAGCTCTTTATTTGGTGGTCAGGGTCATCGTGGGAATTCCTGAGAATCCTGTGGATTAGTTGGAAATATGCTTTGAATTAAAGAGCAGTCCATCACAGTGCATTATGCACACTCAACACTTGAGAAGAGATTTTGAAGACCAACAGACATGGGAGACATGAGACATGGGAGAACATGCAAAACTGAAAATCTGTAACCCTGGACCTTTGAGATATCCACCTATCCTCTGTACTGGACAACCAAACCCAGCACCAAGGTATTTCAGTTCTAATCCATGGTTGCCTCTACCAGGAGGTTAAGACTTGGGGCAGACTTGAAAGGGGGGTTAAAGGGTCCGTCTCTGTGCCAACTGTCACGTCAGGTGACGGATACTCCCCACCCTAAAGATATATCTAGGTCTTCTGTGTAAAGTAAGGCAATTACTTATGGGGCCGGGCTGCCAGTTCGACACCCGATTGTATCTGATCACATGGGGGTGGAGGAGCTTGGTCAAGGGTCCAATAATGGCTTTGTAGCTACTTTTAATGTTGTGGAATGGCTGTAAGAGAAGTTAGTTTCAGAGACATAAGACATTGCCTGTTGCTTTCGGAGATGAGTCGGTAAAACATGCTCCAAAAGTCACGGAAGTCTATATTCTTTCTATGACCACGAAAAAAGAAAGAAAAAAAAAAACAGCTTAAAAAATATAGCTTTGTTCTGAAAACCCAAATAAACAGTTTAACACACACTGGCAGCAGGTTTCTAGATAAGCACATAGTTATTTTAATCATCATTGGCTATCCAGTGTTGCTAGCACATATCTGTGCCGCTTGTATTTTAAGGCTTAAAGTTGGCATTACAGGTCTTTTCATTTCCAGTCTCTCTTTTTTCTTTCTTGAAGCTAATAAGACTACGATTGCAGCTTGTCATGTTACAAAGAAAACTCAACCTTGTCTGTCCTGAACACTTTCCTGTTGTGAAGAACTTCCTGACCTTTTAAAGCACTGACACTGGAGACTCCTTCCATGAACATTAAATCTCCATACAGAAAACTTCACCATATCAATGCTAATGAATACTGATGATGGAAAATAATCAAAGACAGCACTCTGAGCGTTGGCACTGTTTAGATTAACAGGTGCTCACGTAAACTCCCTGAATGTGGTACATCGCAAAACCTCTGAACTCGGAAGTAAGACGTTTACGAGGAGAGGTTAAAGAGTGCCATGGCATTTCTAAAAAATAAATATATATCTTGTTGCAACGAAAACACGTAGGTACAAACATGAGTTCACATTTTTCCCCCTTCTTTTTCATTTTTAACAGCATCCAGAAGAGATCATGGCACGTGTGCTCTCGCTTTTAAGAGAGTGACAAATGTGGAAAGGTTCAGGGGAAGTGTATTAAAATTACACTTGATGAATGTTGAAAGGGTTAGAAAAGTCTATTAACTAGCCTGTGCAGACACTGAGCAAATATTTTCTTGCGCTGTTCTCCATCTCATCCAGAGAGCAAACGGAGGACTGGAAGTGGTTGTATAACCGGGACCTCCATGAGTTATCATAGCACTCCATTTAAGGGCAATGGAAAAATGGACAGCTCGACAAATAAACCCTTTTAATAGGGACCAATCCTGCCATCACATTATCTCAGCACCAAAGGATGTATGCGTGTGTGTATGTGTTAAGTCTGAATGTCCACGTGTACACGTGTGGCCCGAGCTCTTAGCCAGACTAAAGACTTTTCCATGACCTGGTCGCTTTGGCATGTGCTTTTATCTGAAGGGGATTGAGACGTTTATCTATAAACCACTCTAGGGTCAACATTTTGTCCCAGGAGGTCAAATCAAAGTCTGACAGGTTTAATGTCGGCCTGTGCCAGTACAGCGTCTCTCCTGGAACAGGAATGCGCCAAAATAATGAACAAAAAACAATCCTTCGGGGCTAAAGATTGTTGACGTTCAGCACAAACGTTACCAAATATGGTGTAATAGCAAGCGGTATGACTAAAATCGGCTTTCCGTCTTACCTGTTTTGCATTCTGTCTCAACGCATAAGCATCATAAAAGCATAAATAATGCGTCTTGCGTACGCAGCAGCCAACCGCGATTATGCAAAACGGACGCAAACGATAACACAAGCATATTTTCTGCTGTTTGCCTCCCCCCCTCTCACATACTGTTCAAACCCTGATGGTTTGTTTCGCTCGAGTCTGCAATTCCAGCTCGGTCTTGCCGTCTGGATGCGCGGCTCATCCCGTGCGAGCAATCATTTCATCTCTGTCATTTCCATTCCTTGCCACAACAGCGACTCCGCTAATGAAGTACGTGCAGACGACGCCCAAAGAATTCACAACATGCACTAACATTTATTATCGTAAAGGTGGGAACTTGGGAAAGAAAAGTTTTAAAGAACCCAACTTTTGGGTTCAGGCTTGGGAAACCTAGGAACTCACAAACTAAAAAGCCCAAGTTTTAACCACCCTGCAGAGGCAACTAGGTTTCTGCCTGATATATTCAGATACCCAGATTAAAACGTTTGTACTTTTAAATCCTGGCCTTGATGATATGAGGTGCGTTCAAGTGAAACTGATACAAATGTTTTAAAGAAGGCCGTACTGTATGTCTGTGAATGACAAGCCTAGCTGAGCAGGTGGTTCCGTGGATATTCAGCAAGTGGAATGCAAAATCAACAGATAACTAGTCGAACTAGAAGTGATGCATCTGTCTATGGGAACTGTCTATTGACAAATCTCCAGTACAGTCCTGACCTCGCTCCAAGCTGTACCTTGAATTCCTGGGAGGCCAGGGTTTTAGACATGACGCAGGCAGTCCGATCATGAATCAGTCGTACTGAGAAAACTTTCTACCTTGATGGTGTCCAAGCACTAGTGAAACTCTGGGATGAGTGCTGTAGTGTAGCATGGGATTATATAGAGAAATAAAGAGAGTTTTTACTCTCATAACTATGTTCTGTTATTGTGCATAATCAACGGTCCCGCTTTGGCTCGAACTCCCCTTGTGTGTCTGTGTGTAGATGTACAGTACTGTCAGCTGCATTGGCATTCAGAGAGTGAATGGTTATGAGGATGTGGAGAGTTTTTTTTTTTTTTTTTAATTGTACGGATGTGTGTTTTAAACCCACTCGGAGCATGAACTTAAGGCAATGTAGACAGACTTTGTGTGGTTCTAGATGCACATGGACACAAAGTGTGTGTGTATGAGGGAGGAAACGGCAGAGAATGTTCTTTTCAACTTCGGACATTCTGTCGTTGGTTTATTTTAAAAACAGGCTATAGATAGCACTTTAATAAGGCTTCGTCGGAAAGAATTTGGTGTTTTTAACATTCTCGTGACCTTTGACCTCTCTCTCTTTTTTTTCTTCCTTGGAAGAGAAGAAGAAGAGAAGTGCACTTGCAACGTGCCATAATCTAAATTTATCTTTACTCTTTAATCTGCATTCCAATCTGAAGTATTCCATTTCTCTTCGGGTCCTCAGGCTAGTGTGCGTCTGTGATGTTCGACCCGTTTAGTTTGGGTTTAATATCCGTTCACGGCATGAAGCTATTCAGGTAAAAGACCCATAAACTCCCCCCCCCCCACCTCCTCTCTCTCTTTCTCTCTGTTTCTTAAGGGCTTAGTTTTTCCAGAACATTCTCCAAGCATAAATAATCAGCAGTCGACGACAACGACTCCCTATTTATATCAGCGTCGGTAGAGGAAGTGTGCAGATTAGAGCATTAGCATATTAAAACACTCACGCGAGCTGTGAGATACACCGAAGAATAAAAAACAATGGTTGTAGGAAAATTATGAATAATGGGTTTGTGTGATGATGTGTGAAGTTGATTATTTTCCAATGTCTGCACATCATTACGTGTTTTAATCGCGTAATACCAGAGTTATGCTAACAGTTTATTTCTAAGGCTTTGTCCCTTTTATCCTAGGCATTGCCACATCAAAGGATTTGATCTTAAATAAACATCTCCTTACAGAAAACCTCATCATACAACCTCCCTAACAATAAAAATTTTTTCATATGTATTTTTTATTCAATGTTAGAATATTCTTGAGTTATAAGTTTACAATTAAACACTTGCGTTGTTATCGGAAAACAACCTGCTTCCTAAAACATCACACCCTGAAAGGTTTTTATACAAAAATTCCATGCATAGTGTAAACGGGAGGAGTCCAGCACCACCCAGGTGAGGAGTTGTATTTCGAATCATATAAGAACCTAGGTACAAAAACAGGAACATAAAATGGTGTAGTCTGGTGTAGATGCCAAAGTCTAATTACTGTACGACCCTAATAACCGAAATCACTACAATTTGACTGAAACGTAAAAAAAAATGAATCCACTTTTGCTCGTGAAACTCATTCAGATAACAATTTACTGTACAGCCCAAATAGTGCTCTAATCCGCTACTTATTTACAAGTTTTTCCACTAATAAATCAACCCTTGGCATGTGGAAAAAAACTGTAGGAGTGAGTGACACGTTAACAAGCTTGTGGTCATTTCATCTGAGAGAGAGAGAGAGAGAGAGAGAGAGATGCTGTCAGAATCAGTAACATCGATGAAATAAAGTCTATCAATTCAACCCTTAATTATACAACCTATCATTAAAGATAGAAAGAGAGTAGATGGACAGATGGAGAGAGAAAGAACAGAATTTATAAAATTTCAGAATTTATAAAATGAGAGAGAACAAGATAGATAGATAGATAGATAGATAGATAGATAGATAGATAGATAGATAAAAAGTATGCTAGACAGAAGGTGAGAGAGAGAAAGAAAGAGAAAAGGAGAGAAAGTAAAAAAAGAGAAACAGAAACAAAAAGGCAGTCAAATTGTATATGTAGTGCGAGTGTGAGTGTGTGGCCAGCAGCACCTATGTATATAAAGCAGTACTTGTGGTGAACGGGTGCCGGTCTGTGTGTGAGGACAGCTCAGGGTGTAAGTGTGTGAACACGGATGACAGGTTGGAAAGTGTGAGCAAGAGGGCGTGTGTGTGTGTGTGTGTGTGTGTGTGTGTGTGTGTGTGTGTGTGTGTGTGTGTGTGTGTGTGTGTGTGCGTTGAGAGACAAGGATCAGTGGCAGATTGTTTCCACTGGAAAGAATTCTGGGAATGAGAGAGAAGAGCTATCAGTGACTGAGCACTATGACCCTGAGAATAATTTAAAACACACGCGCACACACACACACACACACACACACACACACACACACACACATATACGCACAACCTCCTTGTCCATGTGGCTCAGAAACCACACAGAAACTGTCCACATCCTCTTCACATGCACACACTCCTTTGTCCGTGTGGCTCAAAAAGCACACAAAGACTCTTCACGCTCATGCACACGCACATACACACATAATTAAGATTAAAAGCTGGGAACATTTGAAAAGGAGGTTTATAATTACTCGTCGGATTGATTATTGAGCGTTTTGCGATCAAGTTTTAATATAATAATAAGCAGATAACAAAACTCCATATTTTAGAATTTCAATTAGAAAGTCATCTATTTTACCATTGTTATTCTGGGGGGGAGTAGAGGGGGGGGGGGTGCTGAATACACGCTACCCGGCTCTGTTTCAAATGTTAACATTATGATGAGGTGATGTTGGTCTACCTGAGTGAACTATAGCACTGTCCACTGCATAAATAACTCAGCTCTGCTGTGCGTGTGCGCTTTGTGTGTGGGTGTGTGTAACCAGGAGATGTCTTTATCGAGGTGGAATGTCCACTCACTGTTTCCAGGAAGTAACCTGAGGACCTCGGCATGGAACTGAGTCACTCTTCAACTGATCCATCTCACTAACCTGTTACTTAACCACACACACACACACACACACACACACACACACACACACACACACACACACAAACACACACACCACTATACATTTTAACAGAAAGCTTACACTTACTATTTACCTCATTTACCTCACACATTCAGAACTATTTACTAATTTCACCTCACTTGTTCATTTGTACAAAAGGCTAATATTTCCTTATTGAACCTTAAACATTCATTAAAATATTAACTACTTTTATCTCATACATTTAAACAGGAAGCTTACTTTTTGCCTTACCTCAAATATTAATCAAAAAGCTTACATGTGTTACAGTTGCATATTTTACCTCACAAACTCATATAAAAGCTTAAAATGTATCATACAAAAAGTTTACATTTACTAGTTTTACAATACCTCACTTATTTGTGTATATACACTATATATATATATATATATATATATATATATATATATATATATATACAGTATATATATCCTACCTTAAACATTCATACAAAGAGCTAATACTGGCTACTATCTCATACATTTAAACAAAAAGCTCACATGTAAAAGTTTTACCTCATATATTAATACAAAAAAGATCACACTTGCATGTTTTACCTTACATATTCACACCAGAAGGTTACATTTGTACCTCAAACACTCCAACAAAAGGCCCAGCACCTTAACCTCCAAGCCACTCCTGCCCCCTACTAGCAATAGATTTTTTTTTACCTCAAGAAAGGTACTACATGTAGTTTTACCTCAAAAATTCACATAAAATGTTAAAAATGTCTCATTAAAAAAAGGATCACACTTTCATGTTTTACCTCAAATATTCATACAAAAAGTAAAAAAGTTCTTGTTTGACCTCACACACTTATTTAATAGTTTTACCTCAAATATTCATGATTCAGGGCTTACAATTATTCATTTTGCCTCACTCATTTGTATACAAGTGATGCAATTACGTTTTACCTCACAAATTCTTATAAAAAGCTTAATATTTCTCATTGGCACTCACATTTAAACAAACAGCTGATACTTGCTAGTTTTATACGTCACATTCATACATTCATATGTATTATTTATACAAAAAGCTCATGTAAAGGCTTGCATATTCATATCAAAATATCATATTTGATTTTTTTCCCTCTCAGAATCAGTAAAAAAGGCATATAAAAAGTTTCACCTCATATAGTGGAACCTCGGATTACGAGTAACGCGATTCCGCAAGACGAGCAATGATTATTAATTCATTTTGATGTGAAAAACGAGCAAGTCCTGCTTTAACCCGGAGCATCACATGATCACATCTGAGCCAGTGGTTTTTCTCGCTCTTGCGCTGCGGAATTGTGGTTAATTGTTTCCCCTGCTCGGTCTTAGTGCGCATCTCTCACTGGTATAATCACCATCCGTGCGCACGTGTACTGTTTACTATAATGCTGTGACCACATGTGTGCGCGTAAAACATGTTTTATTTTGTATTCGTGTGTATACAGCGTTTGAGTACTGTTTATTGTAACACACGTGTGTGCACATGTAAAGAAAAAGCAAGTCTCATTAGAGAGGTTAAAGATCCAGCCTGCACTTTGTGTGTGCTTGCGTCACTCTGCACCGTGCCCCTTCACACACACCCCTCCTCCTCTCGCCTTCACACACACACATACACGTACACACACTCTCTCTCTCTCTGTAATGAAAACACTGCTCTGTCGCGATTCTTTTTAAAGGTAAAGTGCAGGTTAATTTCTTTTATTTTTAATATTTATATTATTTTTTTGGGCTGTGGAATGAATAATTTGAGTTTCCATTATTTCTTATGGAAAAATTCGCTTTGAGTTACGAGGGTCATATACGAGCCAGCTTCCGGGATGAATTATGCTTACATTTACTAGTTTTACCTCTCATATTTACACAAAATGGTTACGTTTACTATGTTACACACTGATAGAGAGATGGCTCACATTTACTAGGTTAACCTCATGCATTCGATAAATAAATAAAATTTACTTCATATATCCACTCAAAAAGCTTTTATTTATAAGGTTTACCTCACATATTCACAAAACATGTCCCTCTTTAAGATTCAACCTCAGATATTGACACATACAAATTACAGAATGTTGTTTTAAAAAAGTCCCCAAATCAGCAAATCTTATATATTATTTGTCTTAAAAATTTTTTACTTTGTTTATTATTAAATATAGACCATGTAGCGCATATATCATGTTACATACACCAGGGCATTAGAATGATATTAGTATAAGCCTGTGATTTAAATTACAGCTGATTCTATTGTCTGAGGTACAGTTATAGAAAATGTATCAACCAATCAGAACTGTGACTGCAATAGGGCGGCAGTATAAACACTTTTGGAACTTAAGAATAAAGAATATATATGAATAATAATGATATAATGAAGAATAATCTGTTAGAAAGGTAAGTTTTTATTCCTTTCGCTTCGAAACATTGCTATTCACAACTAAGGTGATAATTGTCTAGCGCTCCTACTCTGAAGTTGGAGCACAATCAAAATGGGACTTTTTAAACTGTAGGTTTCTGTAGTTCTTTACCCCTACAATTTTAATGGATTTTAATTTCAAGCTGAATGCATTCACATGCATGTTGTGAATGACAAAAAACCTGATAAATCTGTAGAAATAATATATAAATCAGGCAACAAAGAGTTCATGCTTGTTGATATGGCTACCAAATTCCGCAGATCTCAATCTGATCAAACATCCATGGGATATTCTGGACAATCGATAGAGGCCACAATTTGCAACTTACAGCAATTAAAGGGTCTTCTGCTAACGTCCTGGTGGCAGACACCACAGCATACCCCCTAGAGGTCTTGTGGAGTCATGCTTTTAGGGTTCAGAGCAGTTTTCATAGCATGGGGGAACCAAGAACCTAGGTGTTTTTAATGTTTTGGCTAATCAGTGTATAAAACAATAGTAGCGACTAATGTTTGTTGCATAGCAAGATACGAGTCCAAGACAGAAACAAATATAAAGTTGAAACACCATAATGAATTTTAGTGAAAAGCTATAAAATACAGAAATGAAAGGAGCAAATATTTATATACGCATCACTCAACAGAGCCAATCAATTCAATGCTTTTTCCTTGAGGTGGGCATGGTTATATGCATCACTCAACAGAGCCAATCAACGTGATACAGTACTGTAGTTTACTGTGTATACACAGAGTATGCGGAAGACACAGAAACAACCATCTACTGTTACAAGCTGCCCCAAGCCTCAATACACATATATGACTCATCATGGCTTACTTAAAAAAAGAAAATAAAAAATGAGGCATACACTATGAAAACTGAACCTTGCACCATAAAAGAAATCAAAATGTTGAGTAGAAGTGAAGTTATGGCCAGTTTTGTGCCAGATTATAAACCACAATGTGTGCATGCATCGAACTGTTATAACTTTACATTTTTTTTTGCAGTACTTAGATATCTGCCTGTAGTTTAACCTGCACCATAAGTGAAATCAAAATGTTATACTATTAATACTAATGCTACTACTAATGCTATACTAATGCGCTACTTGCGGTTTAAGTGAATTTTAACATACTGGAGTTGTTTTCAGACAAAATGTAATCTTTATCCATTCTACTGCTATTCTACTTTTACTCTCATCTGTGACTCACGCTCCGATTACCAAACAGGGAATGTATTTGGCCGACAACAAAAGTTAGCATAAACAACTTAGCGTTAACAAGGTGTATCATGAGATATTCAACTTTACAATTTTTTTTATTTCTTTGTATTAATAAGTTAGACAGAGAGTTCTGCCATACAGAAAGACGGGCAGTTTAGCTTTAACCTTTTAACTATTTCTAAAAATTCTGTAACCATCAACAACGGGTATTTACATCAGGGGATCCTAAATATGTTTAACTAGTGTATCTTTTTTTTTTTTTTTTTTAATATACACATAGATTTTTTGATTATTATAATATCACAAACTTGTGCATGCACCATTTTAAAGCAAAAAGATTTCTTTAGTTAACTACTGCATTTCATCTAGAGCTGACAGATGACCTCTGGTTAATGCCCTCAGAAGAAATAAAGACACGCGAATGCGAAAGCCCTCAGCTTGCACAGAGGAAGTATGCAAGGCTCGAGGTAAGTTTGGGAAGGCAGGAAGGCACATTGCGGTTTGTGCAACTAAATACAGTATGCATTCAAATACCGTGCACAGAACACACACACACACACACACACACACACACACACACACACACACACACACACACACACACACACACACACACACACAATGTTTTGCAGGAAGTCAAGCCACATTGCTTTAAAGCTGCAGCAAAAGGAACTGAAACCAAAAGTTTTTTTAAGTTATATTTGTTTTACATGAACAGAACATAAAGAAGAAAACAAAGGGGGTGAAAATTGCCCCGTTGTCTTAAAAATGACCTCTAAGAATAACTATTCTACCTCACACATATACATCATTCCCACATTTAAATAAACCGGTCCCATTTACTAGTTTTACCTTGTATATTCAAAGAAAAGGCTCATTCAGAGAAAATGTTACAAATTCATGAGAAAAGCTGCCTTCTGCCTTAGCCTTCTGCTGCACATTCACATAAATGCTTATATTCATTAGTTCTACCTTAGACATTTAACCAGAATGCTAGAACTCATTGGTTCTAACTGTACCTCACAAAGTCAAACAGAATGTTTACTTTGACTGGTTTTACCCGACAATTACACAAAATGCTTATATTTACTAGTTTTACCTCACACATAGACATAAAAAGCACAAGTTGACTAGTTTTATCTTACAAATTAACATAAAAGCTAAAATTGACTGGTTTTACCTCATACATCACAAAAAACTACAACTGACTAGTTTTAATTCACATTCACAAGAAAAGTCAACATTCCCAAGTCTTATGTCACACATTCACACAAATTACTTGATAGTTGTACCTCTCATATACACAACTGAAGCTTAAATATATATTTTTTTGATATACACACACACACACACTTTTACCTGACATTTAAACAGAATGCTAAGATTTACTAGTATTCTAGTTTTACCTCACACATTCAAACATGATAAACTTGACAAGTTTTACCTCACATCTTCACACAAACACTAAACTTAAGCAATTCTACCTCAGAAAAAAAAATGGTTTTGACTAGTTTTACTCCATAATCACCAGAAAAGTCAACATTCCCAAGTCTTATGTCACACATTCACACAAATTACTTGATAGTTGTACCTCTCATATACACAACTGAAGCTTAAATATATATATTTTTTGATATACACACACACACACACACTTTTACCTGACATTTAAACAGAATGCTAAAATTTACTAGTATTCTAGTTTTACCTCACACATTCAAACATGATAAACTTGACTAATTTTACCTCACATCTTCACACAAACGCTAAACTTAAGCAATTCTACCTCAGAAAAAAAAATGGTTTTGACTAGTTTTACTCCATAATCACCAGAAAAGTCAACATTCCCAAGTCTTATGTCACACATTCACACAAATTACTTGATAGTTGTACCTCTCATATACACAACTGAAGCTTAAATATATATATTTTTTGATATACACACACACACACACACACACACACACTTTTACCTGACATTTAAACAGAATGCTAAAATTTACTAGTATTCTAGTTTTACCTCACACATTCAAACATGATAAACTTGACTAATTTTACCTCACATCTTCACACAAACGCTAAACTTAAGCAATTCTACCTCAGAAAAAAAAAAAATTGGTTTTGACTAGTTTTACTCCATAATCACCAGAAAAGTCAACATTCCCAAGTCTTATGTCACACATTCACACAAATTACTTACATTTACTAGTTGTACCTCATGTACCCAGTTAAACACTTACATTTACAACAAACAAATAAACAGAATGCTAAAAGTTGATAGAAGTTTTTTTTTTTTTACCTCAAACATTCACACAAAATGCTCATATTTCCTACCACACACACAAAATGACAATACAACAGAGTTTTAAAGTATGTTCCAAATGTTTATTTACAACAACAATGGTAAAGAGGGGAAACGTATCATAACCAAGAAAAAAAGAAAATGGCAGCTATTCTCCCTGAGCTGTACACAAAATACAGAGCAAATCTACAAGCAGTTCACACAGAGGACCCTTACACATACTTAACACACTTGACCCTCTTAACACCCGCATACACACATACACAGACTGAGACCAAAGCCTTTATACATAGCCAGCAAGTAGACAAGAAACAGACCAGAAATGAAAATAATGGTTAGACATTGTGTCAATATACAAAGGTGCTCTCAGTGCCAAGGTGACCTTCTTGTAACCTTTCCACTGAGGGAAGAGGATTTATTCCAATCACACTGTGAATTCAAATATTATTTTTTTTACTCTAAATGCAATGGATTATTTATAAACAGAACATGGGGGGGGGGGGGGGACACAAAGGGTAAAGAACATGATTAGCATTAAACGCATGCTATTTGTCAGCTCACTGAAAAGAAACTGATCTATGTACAGTACAAAGACAAGCAACTACATGCAGATATTCACAGTGAAAACGACTACTTCTGAGTACAAAAATTATTTACATACAGTATTAAATGGAAAACTGTTCCAAAAAAAGGGGGGGGGGGTGACAAAATGGTAACTAGGCTAAACCAAAATTAGCAATAACATCCTAGACAGTTTGGAGCTTCAGTGCGAAATCAGCCTCATGGCTTCATTTTGCTGTTTGTTAGAACACACGGCTTGAAAATGAACTTATGAACTGGTGTGTTTTGGAAATTTATCCTTCACAACAGTGAAAAAAACAGTCTGAATGCCATTGCTGTTTAACCCTGTATAGTCACCCAACATCAATCTTCAAAATCAATCAATAAGTTTATTATTATTATTATTATTATTATTATTATTGCAGAAAAAAAGCAAACACTCTCCGTGTACAGTATGATCATCTAAAAGTCTATCACGAGGGATATTGCGCTTGTTAAAAAAAAAAAAAAAAAAAACCAACAACAACTGGCAACCAAAGTCCTCCCCTCAATCACCGACAAACATATGCGGAATTATATATGGATATTAATGTGTGCGAGAAAATGTGCGTGCGAGAACAAGGAGTGTGAGAGCGGGCGAGAGACGAGAACGTGTCATGGCGGGTGGCTACGCTGGCTTGTGTCGAGGCTTAAAAGGAACTCGGTGTAAAGTTATCTTGCATGACGTAAGGGTATTAATAATAAGCGGGCTGTATTGGTAAAGCTTTAATTTAGCACCAGGTGTAAGATCAGCATCAGCCTCTTGTCACATTCCTCCTCTCATCCCGTTCCCAATGGAGGACTCTTAAACCATGTTTGTGCATATGCGCGTACACATTAGTCCTTTCTTTGCGTTTGTTGTCCCTTTTGTACGCTCCCATCGATCTCTTCCTCCTCCTCCTCCTCATCTTCCTCTTCATCTCCATCTCCCCGTCTGATCAGGAGCTCCTCGGGGGGCCAGCGCAGCTCTCCGCTCTCCACCTCGCCCTCGGTTGCCTCCACTACGATGGACGGAAGGCGGTCCTTCAGCTTACAGCAGCGCTCGAAATCAGATGGATCAGGAAATATCTGCGAGAGTGAGATGGGGGAAAAAAAAAGACGTTTATTTTTCCATTTGTGCTTATCAAAAGTGTCACATTTTAAACAGTTCCAGAACCAGATACTTTATAACAAAAAGTTTCCACATTATACAGTGAACTGGTGTTGGATCGTTATGATAAATTGAAACCATGTTCATTTTCCAGTTTCAGTACATTGTAGTGTCAGGTTACACGTTTATTTATTCCACAGTGCTGGTAAATTCCCCACTAAGAAGGTGTTGGTTCGTTTACTAAGAGCAGCCCTAGCAGTAGACATTTTTCTTACTCATCATGAATTGAGAAATTGCTGTATAATTGTTCCAACTCACTTGGCTTTGTTATTTTCATTCTTGCACCTTTTCGTAAAAAAAAAAACCCAAAAAGGAAATACAAAATATTGTTGTTTTATACATTTTGATACTTTTTATATATGGTTTTATACATTTTAAAATATAAAACATCTTTAAGTATATTTGTTATAGCTGCAGCTCATTACAGCTTCCAGAAGGAAAGCATTAACAAGGTAAAACGTTAGTCGCAGGAGAGGAAAAGTAACAAGAACGTGGACGCCATGGAGATGCAAGTCGGCATGTGTGCGGAGTTCTGTGCGCATCGATGCGAGATTGCTTGAGAACCCGTTATAATGCTAAAACAACATTAAAAAAAAAAAAAAAAAAAAGGCAGCCGGCCATGTCTCGTAACGGTCTCACGCATGCTCGGCGTTTTTATTTATATCCCTCGTTCTTGGCCCCAGGAAGAGAATTTGCCTGAAAGCTTCACATCTCCTGAGAATTGGACCCGAGGCTTATTTTTAGCTTCGCCTTTTTCAATGACGTGAGCTGAAGGGATGGGAAAAGGGTGAGGTTGTAGACATGAGATGCGGTAGCTCAGCCGTCTCTTGGGAAAGAAATGAAACGTTATTTCAGATATGAGCCTGAATGGGCATGAAAAAGGGTAGGAGAAAAAGAGAAGAGAAAATGATCTAGAGAAAGAAGGTGGAAGACAGCAATCTGAAGCCGTTAACCTCAAACAAAAAAGAGCCCCCCCAAAAAAAAGATGCATGACTGTTGCATCTCTTATCGAGAGAATGTGCTCAGCTGCTGTGATAGAAAAAAAGTAAAACACTTCTGAACAATCTGCTTCTTCACACCACCCTGACATTTCCTGTAACAGCACGTTGGTTCCCAGACCGAATCAAGGGGAGAAAAAAAATAAAAATAAAAAACGGGACAGAAAAGCTGTCCTGGGTTTCGCCCGGACTAGAATCCACCAAGGACGAGTGGTCTGTGTGAAACACAACACCATACTGCCAGACATAAATTTCTCTTGAAGGCATCAGAGTGCATCAGAGGACGAGTGCACTCCTTCCAGACTCGCCCGTCTCGGAGAAACGAGAGAAAACATCCTCAGCCTGTGTGACTGTCAGCTTTTATATCAGCTGAGATGGCTGCATCAAATCCCTGCACGGTTCAGAACCTCAATTATCACGTACACACACACACACAGTCTTAAAATAGCTTGTGTGTGTATCTTGGTGCAGCAGAAGGAAAAAAATAAATAACAGCACTGAAAGGGAGGCACTAAAGAAAGAGACAAGGAGAGAAAGCAGGTCCCTGAGGGCTGCAGCTGGGATGAGAGGAGAAGGTTTTTTTCCCCCCCTACTCTCTAAGCAAAGAACGGAAAAGCGCCCTCGGAAAAGGCAGTCTGGGTAATATGCAAAGTAGGATTTAGGGTGGCGTTTTCAATGCATTACTGGAAGCCAAACATGTAAAAGAAATGTCTATAAAAACATGGTGCAGAGATGGCGAGATCACACGACGATACTGCGCGAGAATGCGCAAGTGCAGATTTCCAAAAATTCAAATTCATTACTTTATTAGACAATTTTTAATGGAGATGATTGGATAATGGTTTTCTATTCCCTCACAAAAGTTTTCTTTTCTGCGAAAGTCCCCTGAAACGTCGCCGAAGTGCGAGGTGAAAAATTAGAAAGGCTATGGTTAAAGAGTAAATATTGGCACCTCTACAGTAGTAACACTACTAGACTAGATTTGCATAGAGACAGAGTGCCTGTGTTGTACTTTTTTTTTTTCGAAAGTGAAAACAAATGATTTCAGAAATTTCCTAATATTTTGAGAAACCGTTTTTGATGTGATTTTGGGGGAAAAAAACAAAAACAAATCATTATCAGCAACCTACAGTATACTTGTGAAAGTAAGCCCACAGTGGAAAGCCTTAGCTGAGAATCTCAGTATGACTCGTGTCTGAAAGCAGAACGCCATGTTTTTATCCTTTAAAAATGTTATTGTGCTGATTATGGTCATTCGAAACAGGATCAAAAGGTGGGTTACCTGGAAAGTGAGACGGTCTTTACTTGGGCTGAGCCGTATGTCCTCCATTGGAGCGCTGCTGATTATCACTTCGGTCATCTCACGGCACGGCACGAACGTGGAGCTGCAGACAAAGAAAATCTCCCTTAGCCTTACGAACCTGCTGGACCTAATAAACGAGGTACTGTTATCGGGAATGCCTTAAGGTTTTTAGACCTTGCAGCATGTGGCGTATAGATTTACTACAGAGAGATTACACCACATCATTTTACTATAGAGAAGTTCTTCCTTGGCATGAAGATGTTTTCCCATTGAACATTTTGACTTTTAAGAAGGTTTGTCCCTCTGGGCAAACCACAGAACGTAAAATCTTCCAAGAAGAACCTGCATAGAAAACTAGATTCCTTAAGAAACCACGCGGAATGCTTCAAAATCCTGTAGGACTCCAATTACAGCCCATATAAAAAGGAAGAACCCTTCGCCAACCAAACCCCATATGAGGAACTCTTGGGTTTCTAAGAAGGGACAAATCCAAAACTTCTTGAAAAGTCCTAATTTCTTCTTGAAGCTTTTTCGCTCTTCATGTTTAAAGCCATATCGCGGTTCTTTTAACTTCTACCACGAGCAAGGAGTTGCGTCTTTGCTTTGGAGAACTTTGCAAGAACTTCCAAGCAACCAAGAAACTTGTATTTGTTTGTGCATCTGACTTTGTCCCCGTCTCTTCTAGCATCTACCCAGCTTAAGTGTTTGAGACATATGAGAAGTCTTTCTTACAAGATCGTTTAATCTAACTGAGTCGACAGAAGACTCGGAAGAAGCATGTTGTACCTCGCCTCGGCCGTATCGTGAGGCATTTTCATTTTTTAATTAAACATACCACAGCCGCTTGCACTCGGAACGTTCTACCACAACGAGGTCGATGGTCTACATGGTCTACACGCTAGTCTCTGGCGTGTGTGTTTCTACATACATAGATTATTACTGTATATAAAGTGAGTTTCTTCACACAGCAGTCATTATGAAACAGCTGTGGGTGTGCAGGAGTGCATCACATGGATCTGACACGAAGACGTTTCCATTCGGTTTCTGCAGCAGAATGCTCGCTGCAATCATCTGATCCTGCACAAAATACACTGGACCTCGACACACCCCATCCAAACAAACAAAAAAAAAAAACCCCAGAAAAGGCATTTTATGGTTTCGTGCGAAGAAGGAATATCGCCGAGTTGTTGAGAACGGGCATCTATTCCTGTACGAGCTGAGACTTCGCTGAAGCTCCTTTCTCACAGAAGTTATTTAAAGTCTGCCGGTGTAGTGGTCAGTGTGGGCACGCGCGCACACACACACAGCAGCAAACACACGACAAGCCCAGCTAAATAAACTACAACTAAAGCATTTCCATAAGCCTGGGGTGAGGTGGGGCTTGAAAAAGGAAAAATATCCCAGACATCTTCTCACGGGAATGTTCAGGATCTAAATCATCATCAGTGTGGCCCGGACCTTTACCCTAGACCTTTACTTTTATTATTATTATTTTTAATCTAGACAACACCTAAACATTTATCTGATACAGACTGATACACTCGCTAGAAAAGAACAAACTGCTGCCTTGAGGAATCGTTAGCTCTCAAAGCTCCTCGCGAAAAGACTTTACATCAGAATCACAATCGGACCAAATCATACAGCTGGATTTAGACGTGTTGCTTTTCATCGTCGTCATGTTACACAACATTCCATGTACAACATACATCACACGGCTCAAGACAGAAGCGAACATCATCGCGTCCCTGCATCGCCTCCAAACTGGACAAAAGGCCATCAGATGGCGCTGTTCTCTCCGTGCTTTTAGCATTGAAAAAACTGGTTACGGAAAAAAAAAAAATGTACAGCATATCATCGGTCATTTTGTGCAAGCTGAACTGAAACGCCTTTCGTGCACGTGTTCAAAACTGACGCACCAAAATGATATCCGTTTACCGTTTAACAACCCCTCGTGATCGTCATGATTCGCTACTGAGATTTACATTATAGTCAAAAGTGCGAGTGACTAATATAACTAGCTGGTTAATCACGTTACGTCATGCTAGTGCGGGGGAAACTCCGGTGTTGCCGTATCAAAGAGTGAGCCGAGTAATATGGCTAGTGCGTTCGTCAGCTACAGTTACAGGAAATGTGCACCTAGTGTAAAAGAAGGAATCCGTCAGACATGCAGACCATACGCGCTACGCCGTCGTAACAGGGAAATGAGCAGGGACCGTGGGCGGGGCTTGAAGATTTTAGGGGGCGGTTCATAATGTCCATATTTATACAATATGGGTTCCATGATGAGGGAAAAAACTGGAGCAACTCCGAGACGGGGTGCCGTTGTGCAGAATATCGGCACGGCCGTGACGTCGCACCATCGATCGTCAGCAGATCATCATCGCTTTGTTTATTTAATCTGGCAATGCGCATCTTTCCACGCCTGCTAGAAGTACCTAGCTAAACGTGACTGGTGGAACTGGCGACCGGCAGTTAGTGTAATTTACAGCGGTGAAGGGAAGTTTAATGGGTCGGGGGCAGTTTGAAGCGATTAAATGATGACACAGCGCGTTGCTTAAGTTGATATCAAAAAGTGTTTTCTTGCTGAAAGTGCTTCTGTGACTGATTCTGGGTTTTTGGCAGGTGTCATTAACGACTGTTTGGAGCACCTGGGACATGCGGGACATGAGTGATGCGTTTACAGTAGAGTTAAAGATCCCAGTGCTGTTATTCTCCATTATCAGCACTCATGTTTTGTCCGTCTCCGCATCTCCAAATGCCTTACTTGTTAATGACTTGAACGAAAGCTTGTATTAAACAGAGAACTTCAGACAGTCGCTGTCTCTAGATTCGGGGCGGACCGGTAAGCGCGTCGTCATTTTAAACTGAAAATATATAAATGTATAAAGGGCATGTGAGAGAGAAAGAGAGAGAGCACGCGCAAGAGAGTCACGCGTTAGACATCTTCAAGTCAGACCTGTGTTTTTACGACTTCCTCTGCATAGCTGTGGCCTAACAGAAAACAGATGGAAATCCAAATATCACCACACAGACAAAAGTGGAGCCTCATAAATAACTTAAACGAAAAGAAACATCTCCTTGCTTTCCTTTAAGACTTAAGACTAAAAAGCCAGAGTTCCATGAATCTTTTTGCATGAGAATGAAAAGTACCATGAATTACGGCAGGACGCACTGGTACCACAATCATCTATGGCATTTACCACGAAATGTAAATGTATGTTTATGGGGACGCTGAAACATGGCCGGCGAGACACCGAGAGAAATACGGCAAGGAGAGACGGAGTGCACGCGGACATAATGGACGTCCGCTGATCGCGCAGACGTGTGCCTGAAATCTAAACACTCGAGCGCTGCCAGCGATATTTCAGCTCCGAGGCCACATAAACATCCTGCTCGGCTAAGAATAACAGAACACCGGCCTAATATAACACAAACGCCGTCTGGAGAGGAGAGGAGGAAGCAGGAGAGCGTGCGACAACTCAAATACATACGGGTTAAAAACCTGGTCCCGGACTTCGCTCTACAGGATGCTCCGTAATCTTTTCCACGGAACTGGAAACATCAGAGTGAAATGTGAATCTTTTTTTTTTTTTGTTTGTTTTTTTTTTAAAATGGAGCCAACAAGGAGTGTACGGGGACCATTAGCGCCGAGAAGAGCTATTCTTAGCATCGAGGCAAATTGACCGGGTGAGGCGGCTTTGTCTGGCATTAATCTTTGTCTTAATGTGCTTTACTGGTCTTAAGTTTCTGTATAGTAAATCATGGGTTAGAGAAATATGATGTTAGAACAGGGGTGGGTGCGAACCCTGCTGAGACAGGAAATCTGGGTGGCAGACGGAAGCACTGAAAGATCAGCATCAGCGCACACATGCACACGGTGGCTCAAAACAAAAGCCAACCGTGTTGCTGAACGCCCAGAGCCTCATCCGAACCGCGCTCATCATCCTCCTGCTGTGTAATCAGCTGTGGAAGCATTACTGAAGATTTTCCATAAGCTCCACGCAGGACACGCAGTGCTACTTTCGCACATGTGAACCTGGAGCCTTCCTGGCATCTAAATCTCTTCATCCGCTTTAATAGGAAACGTGGGAGCACGCAGGCTGGAGGATTAGTCGAACCCGAGCGGCTCAGGATGTTTGTGCGAGTAAAAAAAAAAAAAAACGTGCTCTTTGTTCTTCCCTCCGAGTCGCTGTTAATGCCCTGTGTGAGCTAAACAAGACGACGGAGTACAGTAGTCAGATCATCTGTGTCACAATACATAGGCTTACGTCATTCATCATGATGCATCACATCATATCATGTATATAGACCAGATTACACAGTACATTACTTGTCTTTATTGCTATGGAGGTGGGAAAAAAAAAAAAAAAAAACTAACCCACAATGCATCAGCTCCATCCCTTGGTGCTGACACACACTAAACTCACAGGGCTATCAGACTACACATACCGCGCGCTGTTTCCCATCTGCCCCGGCACTATATCTTAACCGTCAGCACTGAAGCCAGAGCTACAGAAGCTGACATGGAAACCGGTGCTCGCCGACTGGCAGATACAAAGGAAAGGTCAGGGAAGAACACAGGGGAGTACGGGTGGAGTGTGCCAAAGCAAGTGGCTTCAAGCAGGAGACGGTGACCCAAGATAACCTTTACCACTTTAAAAGGCTAAAAAGAAACAAACAGAGTTTGGAGCACTGTTGGCATCCTGGAATCCAGCCTTCTTGGTCCTCCAAGATGATACGAGAGGCGTTCAAGTCAAACTGGGACATGGGATGAGAATTATGATGCATTATGATAACGAGATCTTCGAAAAAGCAAGGGATAGCTTTCCGCCAAGTTGCAGGAAGGAAAACACGCACAATAATTCACCGACTCTATTTGCACTTTACAGGAACTCGGCTGGGAGTTACTGCCCTGCCACATCGCCAGTACAGTCCTGGCCTGAGGGTTCCTGGGGGGCCGGCGTTTCAGACGTGAAGTAGGCAGTCTGATCATGGCTCCGGCGTACTGAGAAAACTTTCTACCTTGACGGTATCCAAGCACTTGTGAAACCCTGTGATAAGGGCATTCGTGCAGCAGGGGATTATATAGGAGACATAATGGGGAGTTTTTACTCTCAGAACGGTGTTCCGTTATTCCGCAAAATCAAAAGTCCTGCTTTGACCAGAACTGAACCGCATTCCGATTTATTTGGGTAGCAACGTGCTTGACGAGGATAAACTGAGCTTCACAGCAAACGACAAGGTTTCTTCATATGATCAGACAGGACTGGAGTTTAACACGGAATGCGAGGGAGGAAAGCTGGCGAGACGAACAAAACCACAACGGGAACGAACATGCGATCTGAGAAGGACAATGAGACCGACCCAAGACGGCGCTATTTATTTATAGAGAAATAAAACGAAAAGTACTGGAATTAGATTTTTCCCCAATTGGTTCCTTATCAAATCATCCTTGGCTACGAAGTACTGTAGCAAAGCAAATGGATGCCAAGGCTACAAGAATCAAACGAAGGGAAGGCAGACATTCTTCATGACATCGGTGGAGCAGACCAATTTCAAAAGACAAATAGAGAAGCAGTACGATCTCACACCATCTTCAGTAAAGTAGACGATTACCGTCATTACTAAAGGAACCTCGCTGGCGTGTGGGCGGTCAACAGTTCATACAGTAAATCTTTAAACAAGTTCCACTTTACACTGTACAACCCTCCCAGCCAAAGAACCTCTAAAGGGTGCCATGCTTTCGCTGTTTGAGCTTAAACTGGATCCAAATCATTTTTTTCCCCCCTTAAAACGTTCATAGCGATGAGGCTCGTTTGACTTGTCTCAGGTTAACCCTGGGGAAAAAAATAAATAAATAAAAACCATGAACCAGACCATCCTGGTCCTCCAATTGCATGTTTATCCCTCCAAAGCTCTTTACAATGAGGCCCATTATTCGCGCCCCCCCACACACGCACACATTTCCAGTCAGGGCCAAGTTTCCTACGAGGCTAGGTTAGTATGATGTGAAGCATGACAAAAAACAAAAAGAAATCTAAGCGAAAAGTATAAAAGGGCAAATCACCAAAACACCTTCGGAATCACCGAGGCTTCCTCAAACACGAGTTGTGTTTAAAAAGGAAACACAAGGCCTTTGTAAGAGAACAGATCAAGGGGTTTTGCACGAAAAAAAAAAAAAAAAAAGATTGCAAGCTATTGCAGGAAAGCAGTATACGTACAGAGAGACAGCAAGCTCTGAGGTTCTGTTAAGGAGGTCAAGTCGAGACATCCTGTTCACGGTGCAAACAGGTTACATAAACATTAAGCGAAGCTACACTGACATGGCTGCGGAAGTGCTGTTAAATGGGGGCTCCGTTTTCCCCCAGGGGTGGGCTGTTGGGTTTTGTTTTTCCCCCTAGACATCATGACTATACATCGGTAAAGAAACACTCGACTTCATGGGAATTTGCTCAAATGTTAGCAACAAGATGAACATCAACCATGATGCTGGAATTCGTACGCTACCTACCAATAAAACAATGGAAACGATAACACGTTTAAAGCAGCCGTCCACCCGTGCGGGAACACGTGACCGAGCCGCAGATCCAAGCCCGGGCCTTCAGAAGCAGATGTGAGAACTTGCGTCCGACGCGGAGCTATTTTGAACTAGCGGTTATTTCCCCGTTTTATTAAGCAGCTGCGGGTCGATTCCACATGACGGAACGTGACCTTTCACTGAGGCTAGGAAAGTAACAACCGAGTGACTCACGCCGACCGCAGCACAGGATGGGAGTGGAAATACCGCCGTGAAACTTCCAGCGCGAGTCACACCAAGCTTCAAAAGGGGAGTCGATCGATTACGGCGCTTGACATTTCTGAATTCAAATGCGAGGTTCAAAGCTTTGGTAAGGAAACCTTCCATGAACCGATCTTTCCGTTAAGGATGATCAGGAGAAATGTGCGTCTGGACTTTTTTTTTTCGTTGTTTGGGGCTTCAAGCTCTAGTGTCGTGTGCACCTCATACCACAACGACGACGTGCAAAAAGCCACCTGTATTCCGGAAGCAGGGCTGGAGGTCATGCTTGTTTACATAGCCATGTTTCCTGGGGTTGTTTCTACATAGTCGGAAATCACAACCAAAGTTTAATCAAAGCTGTTCCATGACCGATTGACTTGTGTCTTGAATCCCAACTCAAAAACAATCAATCAATCAATCAATCATCGACTTGAAAATAAAAATCCGATCAAGACCAGCATGCTCGTTCCTGCTTCCAAAAACATGCAAACAGACAACGCTACTCTGCAAACCGCCTTTCAGTGTGAATCAGCTTCCGAGTGTGCGTGTGTGTGTGTGTGTGTGTGAGATGGACCAGCATCCGATCCAGGATGTACAGTATTCCTGACTCACACCCGGTGTTCCTGGCACAGACTCCAGATCTATCACAAGCGTGCCCTGGATATAAATAAAGCCCTACCAGGAGATAAATCAATTACTACGTTGGCGCAGAGTTAGATCTTCATGCTGGGGTCTATTTTTTATATCTACAGTAGAACGGAAGCGTGCATTAGTTTGCACACCCTTGGACACCTAAGGTACATCGTTTTGACACCTTTGCGGGCGGTGTCTTGTAAGAACACGGTGTCGGGAGCGAAGAAACAAATATTAAGAACGGACTCAGTTGTTAGTTCTGTTATAATTAACGGAGCCGGAAATCGCTGGAAATCATGTTGACGTTTGAAGAACATTCGAAGTTCAATCCGAATTCATTAGCGTACGCTGAATATCATCGATGCGGTCCATATTCCACGACATATCTGTGCAATATTAGGATCAACAGGGGTGCATTAACCTTCAAGTCAGGACTGAACTTGATAAAGGAAGTCTGCTTGCAACTGGTTCTTTTCTTCTTCCCCCCTCCCTCCTACACTTTTTAATCAGAGGAACACTGTTTGTATATTGAATATTAAATAGAAAAATGCATTCATTCATATTTAAATCCTTGGCACACAAGCAACAACATGACAATCAAGGTACGTTTTGGAAATTAAGCAACAGAGACGGAAAGAGAGACTTACTGGTACACCTGAGGGTAGCAGACAGTCATGTAGAGCTTCCCGACATGAACTGGTCGCGGTGGGATGAAATCAAGGCTCAGAGAGAGAGAGAGAGAGAGAGAGAGTCTCCCAGGCGCTTAAACAGCAGCAGCAGCAGCGGCGGCACGAGCTCACTGGATCACTCGGTCACTCACTCGCGCGCGCCTCCATGTAACACTGGCAGTCTCAGGCACGCGCGCACCAGACTCGGCTCTTAAATCGGAGAGGCGGGGAGCCGCGCGGAAGCCCCGCCCCCTCGGGGCCGAATATTCATGAATGACAGTGTGGGAATAAAAGCTCGGTGACGCCTGATTCGGAGCCAATCAGCAGGCGTGTTTTGATGACGACAGCGGGAGAAAGGGCTTCGAGGCACTGGATGCTTCACTCACTCACTCACTCACACACACACACACACACACACACACACACACAAATGTGTTCTAATTGCTAAATAATATCTACAAAAAATATTGTACATAACATTTCCCTGTTTAAAAAAAAAAAATATATATATATATATATAATAATAATAATAATGAAATTAAAACATTTCTTCATGGAGATTATTCACTGTCATCACAAGGTCAAATTTTCCAAGCATTCCTTTACTACAGTATAAGCCTACGTTATATAAGCGTGTCGTAATGCACAACTCTAAAGCATCGTGACATCGTTGTTCATCATCGTTACGATCACGCCTTTGTTTAAAACATATATTCATGGATATTCATCTATAAAGATTCGTCCTGAGTCTGGACCTCGGTCACACCTCAAATGTCAATGAAGATTTTTCAGTTTCTTTTTTTTCTTTCCCTCAAGTGTAGAACTAAAAATCATGTCGTGATAAGGACCGGTGCAATTATTCGATCTCCAAGGCTGCCATATATCACAATTAACATACACATAATCAATAACTGATGGAGAGACTGTCAATGTTTTTTTTTTTTTTTTTTTTTTAAATATGAGGTACTAAATTAAAGACAAATATGTTTCAATCCATGATGTTACATTTAATAGTTCTTCCTTAATGGCTAGAATCAAGTACTGTAAGTTGGACTGCTGCCAAGATTGAATTTAATAGTTAAATATCACAAATTAATTAATTAATTAATTAATATGAATCAAAATAATCGTAATGTGATTTATTTATTTATTTATTTATTTTCCAAATCTTCAGCCCTGTTAAAGTTGAAGTTGAACCGCAGGTTTGCATACTTAATATAATAAGGGAATAATGGAGTCACTATTAATGTCATCACAAGGTCAAGTTGTAAGTTTAAGCATGGTTTAAGGTTAAGCACTCTTGCACCTCCAGGGTTGAGGGTTCGATTCCCACCAGGTCTGTTCTGTCTGCGTGTGTGTGTGTGTGTGTGAGTGTGTGTGCATGTACCCGCATCCGATCCAGGATGTACAGTATGTTCCTGACTCACACCCGGTGTTCCTGGCACAGACTCCAGATCTATGACGAGCCTGCCCAGCATAATAAAGCCCTTCCAGGAGATAAATCAATTACTACGTTAGTGCAGAGGAAGATCTTCATGCTGCGGTATATTTTTATAGATAAAAGCGTGCCAAGTTTGTACGCCCTTGATCTAAGATACATCTTTTTGGCGCCAAGTTACTGGAGCACTTTGCAGGTGAAGTAAGGATATGGTCTCGGGAATAAAGGAACGTAAGAAACAACCGATAAACTATTCGCTTCGATCAATTGTTAACCTTGTAATAGTTATAATTAACATAGAGCTCATGTTAATGTTTAACCTTAGCGCTGGGGTTTAAATCAATTTAAATTCAATTCCAGTTCGAGTCAGGTGTCCCCTTTTGTAGGCTGAACATCAGTCCAATCCATGCCATACTTCAGCACATGTCTGTAATATATTAGGAGTAAAACTACATAAAAGAGAAGTGCACTGGGTTATCACACTTCAGTTCAGGATTGAGGCGTTTTGCGACCCTGAGATGGATTGGCACCCTGACCAGGATGTACCCTGCCTCGTGCACAAAGTTTTTCAGGATAGGCTCCGTGCTTTTCATGACCTTTTACAGGATAAGTGATATAGAAAATGCGTAAATAAACAAATAAATTGATTTTTTTTTTAAATGCGTGAAAAACACATTAGAAACTAAAATAATGACACTACAATCATTATATTGTAAGAATTAAAGGCAATCATGCATTGTGGTTTATGATGTTTATAAATCTATTGCTTGAGGAGATATTCGTGAGTGAAATATAAAGATACGTCCTGTGTTTGGTTCTCAGGACATCATCAGTCCCACTTGAATGGTTGCTGTCGCCTCACACCTCCAGGGATCGGGTTCGGTTCCTGCCTCGGGTCTGTGTGCATGGAGTTCGCATGTTTTCTTTCCATGCTTCGATGGTTTTCTCAGTGTACATGCAGATTGGACTAGTTGCCGTTCCCTATTTGCCCGTAGTGTGTGAATGAGGAAAGTGTGAGTGTGTATGCGACAGATTGCCATCATGTCCAGGGCGTCCCCCAGCTCGTGCTCTAAGGCCTCTGAGGTGCTCTATTTGATCTCAAAAGGCTGATTTAGAGGTAATAATTAAAGTTTATATAAGTTTATATTATATATATATATATAAATATATTTTTAGACATAAACATTGACAGACAAATTAGCCTAGACAAAAATACATTTCAATCCAAAATGGTCCATCTAATTGTTCTTCCTTGTTGTTCAACGTTGGCTGGAATCCAGTAAGTTGCATCACCGCTAGGATTAAATTCAATAGTTAAATATAGCAGTTTAAATCCCAGCTGCAAAGTGATACAAAATAATCGCAGCATGATTTTTTAAATCAAATTCTGCAGCCATAATAGAGGCGAAGTTAAAACTGCAGGTTTGGACCAAACTGTCTGATCTCGGTTACTTTTTCGCCTCTCGCTTACCCGACATGATTTACATCAGCAGTTGTATAGAAAGTGTGCATGAAAAGGGAGAAGAAACAAAACCACAAAACTGGATCCTGTCCATGGTCCCCCCCCCCTTACCCCCCACCCCCCTGCCCCCTCCTTCCCCCAATCATCTGAGACTAGCAGGTTTATTAATGAACTTGGCTCTTTAGTCACAGACAAACTGGCAACTCAGCATCATAACATTCACAAACCGTACAGGATACAGTACATTTACTACCATGACAAGGCAGATTTTTTTTTATTTTTATAACCTCCAGCCTTATCTGACTTTTTTCCATGAATGATCCTTGGCACCGTTCTCCTACTGCCTTACAGAAGAAATGATTTCACAGATTCCATCATAAACAACTTCTTATCTCTCCCTCTAGCCAAGCATCTGGACTAAAGAGGAAAATGTGCGTGATAAAGTGTGAGGTTAGAGGTTAGCGTTACACTTGAATCAGCATCACTTACACTACTGTGCTGCTGGATTATGCAGCTTTCTCAGTAGACTACCTCTATCACCAGAAGGTTGTTTTTTTTTTTAGATACCTGACCACACACAATCAGATGGCCTTTTAAAATGTTTCATTCATTCAGGTACAATAGCGTCCAGCGCTGATTCCAGGATGTGGGGAAGGCTCCAGTTCCAGTTCATCCCAACGATGTTCAGTGGGGTTGAGGTTCGGTACTCGGCTCTGTGAAAGCACATTCGAGTTCTTCCACTTTAATCGACTTCAACACACTACTGTACATCTTTGAGCACATTTTCTTCCCGGGACACATTGAGGCCTCATAGTTCCAGTGGAGGGAAACTGTAACGCTCCAGGATACAAAGACGTCCTGTACAATTGTTTGAATTTCAACATTGTTGCTCCAGCTTGGTTCGGGGTGCACAAAATTTTGGACGGATAGTGTAGTTTTTGGACAGAGTAGAGAGAGTGTGAAAGTTCCTTAAACCTAAAAAAAAAAAAAAGTGAACATGAAAGATTTTATTTAATATCTAATGTACCCCAAGGATGCACAATTTTTTTTAACTTGACTTGTACATATAAATTCGAATCTAAAAATACTGTAGAACATTGCAAATACTGTATGCAACATAATGCATGATTTTGAGCTCTAGAGAGACATGCATTCTATTTAAACAACACTGCCATCTGCTGGTTGATTAAGATATTACGTACAAGACAAGGCTGCCCTCTACTGGTGGATTTAAAGGAAATCATGCCTCAATGTATTCTCATATGACAACCCTGTGACACACACACACACGAACTATATAAAGTAACTACATGTATTAATTCTAAATGAAGCCAAAGCTAGGTTGAGTGAATATTATTTATTTATGCTTTGGTTTAAAACATTTGGAAGGAGTCTCCAGTAACTAGGATTTTGAATGTCTTCAAATTTAGACAAAGCATAAGATCTTTATGGGGGGGGGGATTTGTGTGTTTGTGTGTTTAAAGTCTGTCATGACCTTACCTGCTCATGGACGAGCCCCGATGCCCCGATACCTGAATCATCTTAAGGAACAAAAAGCAGAATGTGTGGGCAAAAAAAAAAAGTTTAAAAGGAGGTGAACACTCGCAAAACACGGAAAGAACTGCATGGGTGTTTTGTGTGTTCGTCCTACACGTGTTGGTGTGCCGTGAGACACAAACACCCATTTTTTCCCCCCATGCACTGTGTTACTGATCACTCACACACACCACCACCCTTTTTTGGATGCACCCAAATAATATGAAACATGATATTTATTACACAGATTAAGAAAAATGATGAATAGATGATGAGACGTATATGCAATGATAGGATTTGGAACATTATGCAAAACAAACTTTCATGCATAGTTACTTCCTGTGTGTGTGTGTGTGTGTGTGTGTGTGTGTGTGTGGGTGTGTGGGTGTGTGTGTGTGTGTAGGAGCGTGGTGGGGGTTGCTTTTGGTTCTCGCAGGTGTGCAGAGCTCGGGGGTTTCTCCCCTTCTTTAGCTGTACTGAGAAATGGCACTGAGATTCAAAATGGATGAGGAACTGAAACACACTCCCACCACCTGCTTCTGCTTTCTGCTCTCTCTCTCTCTCTCTCTCTCCATGCTACTGAAGACATCATGATGCTCCTGAACGCTGTGTCCGTCACTGGACTCCTGCTCACGCTGACTGGTAAGAGTACGCCTATAAAGTACGCCTGTGCTGGCATTTCTCCTGCATTTGGTTGCTATCAGTGTGTGAAGAGTGGGAGAAGAGGGTTGCATTGACAATCCATCACAATGGGCAGCACATTGAACACATTTTATAAGTGGTCGGAAACCTGTAAATAACTCATGAAAGAATAAAGTTACGTTAAAACCAAGCACACCGTTGTTTTTCTTGTGAAATTCCCAATAAGTTTGATGTGTCACATGACCCTCTTCCTATTGAAAAAACAAAAGTTGGATCCAAGATGGCCGACTTCCAAATGGCCACCATGGTCACCAGCCATCTTGAAAAGTTTGCCCCCTCACATATACTAATGTGCCACAAACAGGACGTTAATATCACCAACCATTCCCATTTTATTAAGGTGTATCCATAGAAATGGCCCACGCTGTAGTATTCATCAACAGTTATATATAAAAGTACAGGCTTTGATCTAAAACAGATCACACTCTGCCCATGTCTTGTCCTTGAACTAGCAATTTCCTCATATTTACGCCTCGTTCTTATTGATCGAATATATTTTTGATCTTTTGATCGTTTCAATATTCACACCATGAGACCTACAGTAATAAATCCTTAATATCTGATAAAGCATTATTTTGGAGCTGTTCAAAAGCAATGAAATGTCTTATAATTTTTAATGCTATGCTTCATATTCTCTGACACACTAACAGATATTAACTCTTACTTCTGACACCGTTATACAAGTTATACCATCACCATGGAGCCTAATAACACCGCTAAAAACGGACGGCTCCCGTTCAGCCTGTCAGCATTTATACTCTGATGTGAACTGCTATCAGATCATTGATGGGGAAAGGGACTAAGTGCAAAGTACACATGCAGAAAACGTGCAAAGCTTCTCATTGACTTCACGTTATTTCCTCTCAACTACTGTCTTAAACATGATCACGTTATGCATTTCCCACCGTCAGGTCAGTTAGTTTTAGTCTCTGTGAGTTTGTTGAGAAGCTGTGGGTATAAAATGTATAAAATGTAGTCTAATGTGTGGTAAAGTTCACTGAATCAAACCACAGTCGTGGAAGAAGTCAGCAAAACAAGCGAGAACAGAAAGTGCATGCAAATTCACAGCCTCCAGACGAGACGAGTTCTGCTTTCAGCACTGAGGTTCTAACGGGCAGCAATGTGCACTCCTCGAACGAAGCACAACACGATGATCCTTATTTATTAAAGATTGCATCATATTTGTACATCGTGCATTTAAGCTTATTTTGTATGTCAAGTTTCTATTGTTACTACGTTACTATATGAACCTGTGAGTTGCAGCTGCACTGCTGTCTCAGTAGCTCTTATTCTTATTGCTTTAAAAATGCTTTAAAACGACCAACCATCACTGACATGCCCGCAATTGCTCTAATTCTTAGCCACACCCTCTTCATGACCTTTATTTTTGCATGCATGCAAATTTGGATGAGAAGCAATGTGCTGAAAGTGTACGAGTGTGAGACGAAGCGCGCTGCCTCTCTTTATAAGCGTCTATATACTGTACAGTATTATGCAGTATAACTCATCTTTCACCAGTTCGTCTCTGCTCTCCGATCACCTTCACCGGTAATCATGAAGATCCTGAGCACCACCGCTCTCGCTGGACTCCTGCTCTCTCTCTCTCTCTCAGGTAAGACAGTTTTAATTTAAAATGTCGAACAAATATGTTCAGTGCAGACCTCATGCCCTACTGTACGTTCAATATTTGAGGGTCCAAATGAAAATGTGTAAAAAGTGCTTTCAAGCCTTAAATAAATTGCATTAGTCATGTTTACATTGTATAAAAAAAAATATACATAAAAAAGTAAGTTGTAAAATCATTGCATTGGTCCAACAGGAAATCCCATTCGAGACAATTTAAGGTCACATGCTTATATTTTGGATTCTTTTTTTTCCCCCCCAGGGTTTGAGGCCATAGTGCATCTGACCCAGGAGAAGATCATGACCGTCAATGCGGGCCAAGATGTACAGATTCTCTGCAGGAGGGATAGTGGTAGCTGGGCTATTTCATGGTACCAGCAGAAATCTGGAGGTACCCCAAAGTTCTTACTAGCTGATAGCAACAGAGCCAGTGGGCTGTCCAGCAGATTCTCATACACAGACAACGGTATGGACGAGTACCTGAACATCGGCCGCGTGGAAGCTCAGGATGAAGCGGTGTATTACTGCGGATGCATCATTTGTGACGATCATCACAGTGCTTCGGTTCAATGAGACACTCGTACAAAATCCTCCTGAGACTTTCAGTCATCCTGAAGGTTCACCCCAGTCCATCCTGGAGCTCTACTCCAATCAGGAAATCCTAGAAAACAAGTTCTCATGGTGTCTCATGTCACATGTGTGAAACTCCTCCTGATGTGTCAGCTTGAGCTCCTGTATTGGGATTAATGAGGAGCTGAGTCTAGGCAGGAGCAGTGGGCTATACAGATGTGGTTTTTGTACAGCGCTGTTCCACGGTGCCACGGCAGCATCGGCGAAGGGACCGAGTTAAGGATCGGTGAGTAATGATTTTTTCACATAATTACTGAAAAAATGGGATTAGTGTGATTTTTCTCTATCACAGATGTAGTTGGTGGCGTGTGGGTTGGTTTTAGCCAAATGGAATTTAATGGTCTCATGACTAATATTATTGATGAATGATAACGGAATGGTAGTTAAATACATTCAGGGTATACTCTATATATATATATATACGCAATTTTGAAAAGCAAAATTATTTGTTAAAATTATTTATTGAAATAATACTGTCGCTAATAAATGTCGTTACCTTTAACAGACAATCACTGCATTTTGTCCTTAAATAATAAATGAACTATGGTAATAGTAAAAAGCTACTTTGGATGCTTTGTTCCTATTTCATTTAAATAAAAAATAAACTTAGCGACCCTTTCTTTATTTCTTTCATTTTTTATTTAATTCTTCCTTTTTTTCCCCCCCTTTCCTGATTCTCATGACTGCTGAGTTTTAAAACTTCTTTCCAAAATGTCCTTCTGTCCCGCAGCTCGTCCCTCCTCTCCTCCGTCCCTGCTCCTGCTCTCCCCCTCTGGTTCTCCGCAGTCTGACGGTGATATCAGTGTGGTGTGTGTGGCTCAGGGTTTTTACCCCGACAGTGTGACCGTGTCCTGGTCTGAGGACTCCAGCAGCGTGACGGGTGATGAGGTGCAGACGGCTCCGTCTAAACACCAGACCGATGGCAAGTTCTCCAAGAGCAGCGTCCTGAAGCTCAGTAATCAGCGCTGGAGCTCTGGGAAAACCTACACGTGCCGTCTGAGTCACCCGGCGCTGTCCACACCGCTGAGCCAGAGCACCAGCCTGGACCAGTGCATGTAGAGTGCAGAGTGCAAGGAAATATAAAATGGCACCCCATTGAACCATTGAGCTCTGTCTTTAGTAATGAGTGTATTTTCCATTAAAACAATTGCTTCTGTTATTGTGTAATGACTATTGCGACTGTTCTGTTTCTTCCTTCATATGAGTTCAATGCTATTATGATAGTAAATAAAGCATCTAAAATTTTCAAATAAAACCATAACGCTAAAACTTTTGCAGAGTTAATTTCTTTTTTTTTTCATTTACGTACCCCTGGGATGCATCGACTTATAAATAGGCGTTTCAGTTTCAGTGTTTCTCATGGGATCTGGTTTGCATAAGGTTGCTCATCAGTGCATGAATAAGTGAAGAAGGAGAGCGATTGTTTTAGACAGAGAATTAACCAAGAATGCAATAAAAATATTAAAGAAACCAACAGCAAAACAGCTGTTCCTGCATAAATGATGTGAAAAATGTTAAACGTATATTTAAATGATTTGTCTTTGAATTTGACAGAATTTAATCAAGTCTAATCGGTGTTGCTCTTTAGTAAACCAAAAAAAAAAAAAAGAAAAGATTATAACTGTTTGGCAAATTGCAAATAAAACACATCATGCCTTGAGAAACATGTTTTGCTAAGACACATCATTTCTGTGCTTTTTTTTAACAGAATTGTTTTTTTTTTTTTTTTTCAAATGTTGTTTTTATGTTACTTGCTAAACTTTAATCTTAAGAGCCAATTCTTTACTCTGCATTACATTTCTGGGTATTTTTTCTTTGCTGCTACTGCCCAAAGATCTAGAGTCTTTATAATAATTTATAATATTTATAATAATTTTCCCCATACTTCTCAAGAGATCGCTTTCCACTTCTGATACGATATCTCACACAGTTCATTAAAAATGACTGTGGAAGTGCAGGGGAAATTTCACAGTTATGGAAAAAGTCCTCCATAGTCTCCAGGGGGCGTAGTGCACCCGCATGCCTCCTTCAACAGCTCCTTTCCAGTGGTGGTAATGACTTCCTCCTGAAAGGCAAGAGTATTTATTAAATCTCAAGTTTACATTTGAACCTTTTGGTCTCTTTTGAGTTTAACATCCCACAATAATTGCATAAAAGATTTACATACTTTATGCGTAATCTAAAAAATTTGCAACACGAATCATGGAAATAGCTGTCTCCATATATCAAATCACTCGTATATCAAAAGCAAATTTCCCCAATAAGAAATGTTCCCGTGAGCAATCAGCGAGTGGAACGCCTGATCCTTGAAATTGGACAAATGACTCGACATCGACATCTAGATGGTGTCTAAGCACTAGTGAAACGCTGGGATAAGTGCATTAGTGTAGCAGGGGATTATATACTGTATTTCTTAATATACGAAATGTTCTTCATTTTACCCATTGGTAATTAGAATGTTCAAGACACCAGTTAGTTCCTGTTCTTACTAATGTTATCGGTGTGAAAATCAGTAATTCAGTCACTAGCCTCACTCTTTTTTTTCTTTGAACGACTTTGAGCTGTGCTGTTGTACATGTTCGAAATAATGGCCACTTTCTGACCAATCATATTCAACCACACTCTGGTATAAACAGCTTTGTCCTGTGATGTGTTTTGTGTTAAACAGTTAAAACAGCATTCACTTTTTCTTGCTCTTAGCTTCTAAAAACAAAAGCACTTCTTGTTTTACTTACCATTTCCCAGTGACATTCAAAATCACATGCATAAGAAATCTAATGTGGAAATACTGGAGACACTGGGGCCGACATTGGGGCTTACTCAGGGTGGATTCTCTTTAAGCAACGTTGAAGGGAATCTCGTCTGTTAGCCCACCTTGTGAAAGTCGATGAGATCTGCGAGAGTGGCGTGGCGGTTCTGGTCCACTCCTAGAAAACTGTAATAATCCCCCGAAGCATCGATCAGGAAGTGTTTGAAGCCAGCGGCCGTGCGATACGACAATGTGTAACCCCAAATCCTCTCACTCACTCGCACCAGGAAGGAGCCTTCAGCTTCATTCATCAGTAATTTCTCCGACTCCTCCCGGGTAATTATTCCTGTAAAGGCAAAATGTACCAGCAAACAATGATGGCAACAATAATAAACTTAGGAGATACATTTTTGTTTTAACTTTAGTCACATGACTTTTGCATTATGAGGAAAAAGCATTTAAAATAGATATTCATTAAGGATTTTTTCAGTAGGTGCTGACTTTTTTAAAGAAATATATATTTTTTTAAATGGGTATTTACAAACCACGCAAAAAAAGCTAAGAAAGAAAGAAACCTAAAACAAATAAAAGTTAATTAAAAATAGAAAAACAAGTTGAACAAAAAAACAACAAACAAATTAACAACAAACAAATTTAAAAAATATTTTAAATTACTTTTAAAAATTATTGAAATTTTGGGAAAATATTTTGAGAAAACATGCAAAACATTTGATTGATGAAAACGTCTTCAAACAAAGCTAAAAACAAAACAAAGGTGAAACAAACAAAATAACTAACTAACAAAAAGACAGTGAAAGAAAAAAAAAATAGATTTTAAAACATAAAAAAGAGCATGACATAAAAAACACAAGAATGTGTTATCACAAGTCAGTCTATGAGAATTTGACAAACAACAAACAAATTATCTAAACAAATGTAAAGTGAAATTGTTGGAAAATTCTGAGAAATACAAACATGCAAAAACAAGTCAGGTAGAATGAAACAAATAAACAATTATTTATGATACTTTAAATTCTTTGGCAGAGTCGTATTACGATTACATTTTACTCTATGTCCACAGATTTCTGAATTTTACATGGAAGTGAAAACCCTTATAAAATAATTCATAGAAATACTTTTTCTATCTATTTAAAAAATTTTGTTTAAAAAAATTTCACAGATTTTTTTCCCCATTTGCATCTGTTTCTCCTTTACTGAAAACAGTTCAGTCCGTCAAACCGAGCAAATATTTGATTACAGATTTCTATAGTTAGCATTTGCTAAGGGAATAAATCCCAACCAAATAGGGCTAAAACTACACAAAAATAACTCGACTCACTATAATCTTGTCATCTCTTTCCTGGCATGGGAGCCGAGCGTATCATGGCCAGGTCTCTAGTTACGTTGTCTCCTATGTACAGCATGAGACGCAGGCGTCGGTGTAACTCGATCCCTCGACTCTGGGATTGATGTATCTCGGTGTGTATGTATCCTTATCTAGAGGGCTCTTCGTTTAAGGTTAGAAAGGTAAGAAAGGAACGTCTTGGGCTGTGTGTGTTCTGGTGGAATTTCACGCACACCGTGAATTCTGTGAATCTATTTAACATCCTATGAGCCATCTCCCTGAGACAAAAGCGGCAGGACGAAGCCAGTAATTAGCCTGGAGAAAGAGCTGAATTATTTAAGAATCCCTGTCATTTCTCAAACTCACACACACACACACCTCACTACACAGCTGCTCTCCACCTGGACGGCTCGGTTTACAAATCAAGTATGGCTGGTTTTCATTTGACTGTTTTTGTGGATCAGGAGAGATCGCGTGAGCAGAAGGTCAGAAGGTTAGCATGAGTTTAGCATACTGCCTGTAGAAGGTGTGTAGGTGTGCGATCATTTCTATTCTGATTTAAAGTCAGAGTGAGAGTGATTTCAGGCGCTGATTAAAAAGTCACACATTAAAGCACATCAGTGAGCTTCTGTAGATCACCTCGAAACCACGGCGCGATGGTGTTGCTCGTCCGCTCGTATCCGGCTCTCTTCGGCTTCTGGTCCTCAGAAAACCAAAGGACGATTGATTCTCTAGAGCTGGGCCGAGGAGCACGAACCCAGGCAGGGCTACAGAGCAACAGAAGAGGATGTCATAACATTTAGGCATTTGGCAGACGCCCTTATCCAGGGCAACTTTGTTTTATATATATACATTTATATATTGTATCTGAGAAGTTGTGAATTAAGAGCCTCGCTCAGGCGCCCAACAGCGGCAACATGTTGGTTGTGGGATTTGAACCTGGCACCTTCCGAACCACAGTCCGATGCCTCCTGATGCTAGGTGTAACAGAGGCTCCAGGTCGAGGATTTTATTTTGACAAGCATGCAGGCTGCTCGTGATTTGCTTGGCTGTGATTGGTGGGAGAGTCAAGAGAGAAAGAGTTGGTCAGAAGCTTTATTATTATTATTTTTTTTAATTAATTTTATTATTAATTTATTTTTTAGAAAAAGAGAGCATGTCATGAAAGAGAGAGAGACAAAAGTAAACAAGAGAAAAGTAAGTGAACTGAGTGCTTGTTTCATTTAGGTGGCTACTTTTCAGTACTACAGGCAACAACGTTAGCCTGTTAGCGCCTGTTTTTTTTTTTTTTTTAGCGCGGTGTGCGCTCATGACACATGTTGAGCGCGCGGTTTGCTAACGGCTGTTGTCGTCGTTGGTCTTGCGGCTCGTCGCCACAGCGGACACACAGGATTGGCGCAGGTTTCACGCAGGTGTTGCGTCGCAGTTGGTACCAAGTGCGTCTTCTGAGCCCCGCGCCTCCGTGAAAACGGCGCAGGGAGCGCGCGCGCGCTCACCCGCGAGACGTTCCGCGCGTCCCAACGTGATTCTACGGAGCGCGGTAAAGGCCAAAAGTGCCGTTGTTATCGTTTTTTAAACTCCAGAAATGGGAACGACGGAGAATTTCACGCGCCTTGCACACAAAACTTATCACAACTTGCGTTGTATTGTTTTTAATCACTGGTACACTAAACCCATGATTTATGTATGCTTTTATTTTTTACCAATGGAATCATTTTCTTTATATTAAAAAAAAAAAAAAATATATATATATATATATAATTATTATTATTATTATTATTATGAATCCGGTGTGCAGGGGAACTTCAGATGTAGATGGCAAAGTGTGCCCAAGGGGCCTGCGTGCATTATGTGACTGACACCGTGGTTGGTGCGTGCGAGTTACGAGTGGGGCGGCTAACAGTTAAGTCCTCAAAGAAGACAGGAGAAACCTCGGGGTCCTTCAGACAAGCTGGGACGTGAATACTCGTCTTGCTCGTTGCTGTGTGCTAGTTCATCTACCAGTTCATTTACCAGTGCTAGTGACTCCGCTCAACCGACCATGTGGAGATTAAGGCACCGAGATCCAGTTTTATTGTCTGTAGCATGTTGAAGGGGCCACGTGAAAAGCTTGGAACACACTTTTTTTTTAAATATGTTGCATCATTCCAGCAAGTGACTTCAAAAAAAAAAAAAAAATCAAAATTTATTTGTCACATACACAATCATACACAGTACGATATATGCAGTGAAATGCTTAGGCGACTGCACTGGCCTTAGAACAAGGAAGAAACAAACAAAAACAAACAAACAAACAAAAAAGTTACTTATGTAAGAAGGGATAAGAAAGAATATCTATAAAGGAAATAAATATTTGAACAAAAGTAAATTTGAGAAAAATATATGTAAGTAAAATTTGCCTAAGAGAATAAAATAAAATAACTTGCATTGCAATAAACGCTTCATTGCAGTAGTTTTAAGACACACTTGTGAACTTTGAACTAAGCTGTGATCACACCTGAAACAGACTCTCTTGGGAAATAATTCTCATCAGAATCGACTGCAAAGGTGCACATGTTCCATGTTTGTTAATGTGAGACAGCCCGCTGTCTTTCCGGCGCGCCCGGGTGGCGACGGCACAGGGTGCCTGAGCCCACACATATAAAATTATTTTATTTGTTTACTTTTTGAAACATGATCAGGGCGAGTGAATGAGTGAGTGAATAGGCATTAGGCCACTGTTAATTGATTTTCATATGCATCATATGTTTGTGCATTAATAAATATCTTGCATTTAATTTTAATTGGGGTTTGTTAAAAGTGTCCTGTCCGGGAAATTGTAGCAGGCTGCTCCTGAGCTCATAGTGAGACACCCCCCCATCACACACACACACACACACACACACACACACACACACACACACACACACACACACACACACAAACCTACACACACGCATTCACAATCACACTCACACACTATCCCACATGCACAATATCTGCATCCCATGTGTGTAAATTTTCACATGCTTGACTTGATCGCGTTTCTATTTACTGTATGTCCTGTAAGTAACTTATACCTATTGGCGTTTGCCAGACGCCCTTTTCTGAAGCCACTAAGACGTTATCTTCTTAAACATCTGAGCAGTCGAGGGTCGAGAGCCTTGCTCCAGGGCCCAACTGGTGACACGTTGCTGGTGCTGGGGGTTGAACCTTAACCCCTGGGCTACAACTGCTAAGAGTCAAGCAGAATAACGTATACATTGGTTTCTGGCCCTTCTTAATCTAGAGCGTACTGTGCTTCTTTTTCCCCCCCTTTATTATTAAGTTTTTATTACGTCTGTGTTACATTTACAGCATTTACTAGACATCCTTGTTCACCCTTATCCATCCTTATTCGGGCCGAGAGCAAATAGTTTTTTTTTTTTTTTTAACGGCACTAATTCAAAAATAATTCAAATGAATAAAGATAGCCAACATTTATCTGTAAATAATGCAAAGAATTTACAAAAGAAATATTAACTGCATGTAGCTAAAGACAGAGTTCTGATTACTGCTTGTCAGAGCTTTTAGTTTTGTGCTTTCAGCTGTCTGTGCACACGCCTTTTTCTGGAATTTTGGGCGTGTCACTACATGCAAACAAGCAACAAAGATAATTGTTATTTAATAATCATTAAAATATATACATGATTTATCTGTGTCAGACATAAAGCTGTGACACGAGAAAGTCTATGGAGGAGTTAATGCTTTGCGGTTTCTCTGTAATATGTATATAATTTGTATATACTGTATATAGACTGAGAGAAAGAGAGCGAAAAACCCAGCTTGATCTCATCCAGGTGTACTAGTACACCACAGTGGGCTGATATACTGCTCAAATATGGAACTGAACGGAGCACATACAGAAGTCCTGGTTTGACTTGAACGCCCTTAGTATGTGTATGTACGGTTCAAGTGAAACGTTTTGGACAGTATATATTTTTTTAGTTCATCCCAGGATGTCAGTCTCACACACACACACACACACACACACATAAAGAGTATAGATAAAGAGTAAAGTCACCTGTCCATGAGTGGCTGCACGGCAGGGCTGCTGTATTTGCGGCTCTGTCTCCGTCGGTAGAGCGGAGGATCCGCGGGCTGGAGGCCGGGTCGAGGACGTTCTCTGCCACAGGGCGAGACTTTATCCTGCGATTTGTCTGACGGCTCAATTCCGAGCGCGCTGTGTCTCCTGCTGACTGGGATTTGCTGCTTGAAATGGCCTTTCTCCAGGGCTCGGATGGACTGGCGCTTGTACTCATCCCTGGCCCAGCGTGCCCGCCTCATCATCTCCTCGTCTGCCGCCTTGGAGCGCTGCACTGTGAGGGGGGGGGGAGAGTCATACTGTATGTGCTGCTGGATTTCATAGTACTGATTAATGGAGGGTGAAAAGGACAACGCAGCTGTACAGGCCCAGGCTTGAGGAATAGTTTTAATATTGAAGAAAAAGTAAGTCAGCTTCCTAAACTGAACGAGAATGAAAAAGTCAACAAACAAAACTGAACAAACAAAAAAAAAAATGCAGATACTTGCTAGAAGGTACTCACGCTGTTCTTCCCACCGCTTGTCATCCTGTTCACTTTGTTTCTGTTCCTGCTGCAGCGACATGTACAGCTCTTTCACTCGCTTCTCCTCCGCACACCGAACCTCTTCCTCTCCCTTCAGCCTCTCTTCCTCCTCGCGCTTCTGCACACAAGACAAAGCTCGTCCGTATTTCTGACACATTCGGTATTTCCATGATATAATGGGTTCGCATACAAAGGCGTGCTAATTTTAGAAATGTTCATCTTTTATTAATGCTAACAGCGCGTCAGCATCATGATAGCTACAGCATGCTTAAGGCCAGATATAAATAGATGAGGTGGTTGTTATGTGATGGTAAACGATAGCGTGTTGACCTGTACAATGTTTTTCGCCGATAATTCAGGCACACTGTCTGAGAAATCAGTTCAAAACGTAAAGGCTTCTGCGAACACACAGGCAAAGCCGGCAAACGAACAAGTCCTTTGATATTGTCTTAAAGATTGAAGATCTGGTTACTGAGCGCTGAATCATTGATGCACAAGGCCTCAGTGGAGATCTATAAAGCATGAAAAAAAAAAAAAAAAAGGTTACCTCACCTACCTTGGCTCCTTAAGAGCACTTTCTTATTTATACTCTCGGATTAAGTTTGCCGAAGTGAAAATAATATATATATATATCATGAGGGTCAATTTCATCATGGTGCTTGATGGGTTTCGCAATTGCACTTGACACAATACTGTTCTTGCAAGGACATGTTCCAGAACAGCCGACATTTGCGTCTTAAGATAACACCTCACTGCTGTTGGTCTTTCTTGGCAGAGGCTTTATGCAGGATGCTGCAACCCTCCCATTTTATCCGGGCTTGGGACTGGCACTGCATCCAGTGGCTGGGGTTTGGACACTGGCTGGGAATCATGTATGTATGCATGTATGCATGTATGTACAGTAAACCTTTAGCTCCTCCTGTATGCGTTGTTCTTCTTGCTTTGCCGCCTTTCTGTCCTCAGCTTCCTCTTTCCATTTCCCGGCCACCAGACGTGCCTTCTCTTTAGCGATGGCGTCCCTGAACTTCTGCTTGATCTCTGCTTCCTTTTGTCGCCTTACGAGAAACAGAATTTCCAGAACGTAAGATTCTAACCTTCTCTTCTTCATCTACTGTATGTAATAAAGACGCTTCTCCCTAGGTCTGTTCCCTCCACATGCCGCTCAGGCACGTCAATATACTCACCACAGCTCTTGAGCTTCTAGTTGGGCCTGCCGCCGTGCTTTCTCCTCCATCAGCTCTTTGATGATCTGCTCGTACGGTCTGTCCCCAGGAGCTTCACCCATGATCCACACCCACACCTCACCATCAATGCCGTGGAGCCACCGAATGTGCTTTCTCTCCCCTGAGGGCATCATCAAACGATCATGTCACACAACAGTCGCTTGGCACTCAGCGAGACCAGGCTTGAAAGCGATTCAAAGTTTAATGGCATTTTCAGAACACCGAGGCAAACCTGTCAGACAAACAAGCCCTTCAATATTTTCTTAAGATGACCTCATAACCGAGGCCCTAAATCATTGATGGACAAGACCTCAGCGTAGAGCTATGAAGTATGTAGGTGATGCTGAAAAATGATTAGCTCGACTCCCCGGGTTCCCAAGTGCACTTTCTTATCATCCACAGTAAATTGGCAAAAATGAAATTAAACTCTGAGGGTTAAAAATACAACACACGGTAATAAGATGTTCCAATGCTATGGATTGACACCCTTTCCAGGATGTACCCCGTCTCGTGCCCCAAGTCCCCTGGGATAGGCTCAAGTCCTGCTGTGACCCTGTATATAGGATAAAGCAGTGGATATGATGAGTGAGGGAGTGAGCGGGATCAAGTACTATTTTTATTTTTTATTATTATTACTTTTTTATATCTGCATGATAAAGAGGAAAGTGTCCTAGGAAAGGAATTATGTACAGGGTGGGTGATAATTCACTAGCCAGAATTTAATGGCTATAGAACTTGTAGTATCACTAAAGTAAATAGGCCTTCATATTCAATAGTACAGGCATTGGGCATTGCGAGATGCGGCACACTCAACATAAACAACATGGCCGACTGCTTCACTGTTCGGGAACTGCTTCACGCTGTGAAGTGTGGAATTCCATTGTTCTTGTTCGGAGATGGCGGCAGGTAGTGTAGTGAAAGGGAGGAACGCAACACTATGTCCAGAGACAGTAGAAAATTGTCCTGCACAGCTGACGACCCCTGATGCAACGATGCAAGAAGAAGTGGCCGGTGCCCGTGTTGCAATTTAAAGATTGACTTTCATCTTCCTATATGTAATACTTTAATGCAGTACATGTAAAATTTGTCCCGTTAAATTTAAATGAGAAAAACTTTATTGCTGATTTTAATGCCTACTTCCTTTTCACCCTCCCTGTATAATAATATTATGGTTTAAAAGTCTTGTTCCACTACCTCCAAATTTCTCTTTGTTCAGTAAAAGCAAGTCCATTCTCAAAACTGTGACTATACATTCCTTCGTTCATGAACTTCTTATCTGCATTATCCTGGTCAAGCTAGATTCTGATCCTATCCCAGGAACACTTGACATGAGGTGGGACTCTACCCTGGATGAAAGGGTCACACGTCTAACCAATCAATGTAGCCAATCCACCTACAGGCATATTTATGCATTCCTTGAAAGTTCATAACTTCGTGAACGTTGGAATACTTTCTAGACAGGAAACACTGCTTTGCCAACTACTACAGCTAACCTTTAATAGTTCCAGGACAAGGACCGTAGGACCTTTCTACATGGTGAACATTACACCAAAGTGGCACCTACAGTACAAATTTGAGTGGTCTTCGTTGTTCTATGATATACGACACACAGCTACAGTACATAAATAACCGGCTCACTGAATCTCTCATCTCGCTTGACTGTGATCTTTGAGGACTTCATGGAGCTGAGTGTTCTCACCCCGCCCTAACGATGGAGCCGGGTTCTTCTCGGAGCTTTCTCCTTGCGCCTCTCGCTCCATCCAGCGCCGCACCTGCTCTTGCCGGATCTTATAGAAAAGGATCTGCTTTTGCTCCTCGCTCAGCTCGGCGAGGAGTTCCGGCTCCACGTACATGTTGTGGAGGATACTTTGCATCATCCTGACCTTTGACCTGAGGCACTCCACAACAGGAAAAGATGAAGACGAGCTATTAAAAATATGTATAAAAATGACAAAAACAACACACGGAAAAAGGTTTTTTAAACACGACATGAGGTCAGTTATTCAAGGGCTTGGTCCAATTCTAGTTTCTTACTTTATAACAAGGCTGTACAGCTCTACTGTAGGAAATGAATCAGTGACATCCTGATATTCTAGTGTAATAACAGCCATAATCAGAGGACTGGTTTAACCCACCTGGGATATTTTGCTGAAGTCGTCACTCCTCCGTCGTAGTCGTCATGCTGCAGGCGTTTAGGATGGTTCGAACCGCCTCGATGTCTCGTCTGTTAGCTGTCCCGCTGTGTCACCAAGGTTTGGCGAGGAGCCAGGTGGACCTTAGTGAAAACGATGTCCCCCCACCATGATGCCGCGCCTCCATGATAAGTGCTCTTGGACTTTAATCTACTTTAAGATGAACCTGAAAGGAACTGGTCAAATGGAAGGCACCCTACAGGTGGACTGGTACAGGCACACGATGCTCAGGCTTAGAGGCTCCAGTCAAGAAACACCAGTGAAGGCAAAGGTCTGTGTAACTGGATCTGTGTGTGTGTTGTAATTGAGATGGGGAGCTTGGTGGACGGTGGAGCTGGGTAATATACAGTAGATGTTAAATGTAATAAAGCGAAATAGAAAAATAATAATTATAATGATAATTTAATAATTGAAGTAAGATTAATTTAATGATCGTTTACAAGTTTTGTACATTATATACTATATGTATACAATATTATATATTATAAAGTATATAAACCATTTTATCTATGATGCACTATATAATAATAGTAATAATAATAATAATAATAATAATAGCATATCAAAAGTCCAATAAATTGAAAAACAGTGAATTATTACATTAATTATTACAATAATTGTAATTGTTAGTATAAGTAAACGTTTTATACTCAATTTCTATACTGCTTATCCCGAAGACACAAGGGTGGGGCAGACGCTGGACAAGATGCCGATGCGCACATGCACACACACACACACACACACACAGTAACTTATGTTATGCTGTAATTAATGTTAAAGTGTAGTCTCCATGTATTCAGAAAAATGTAACATGATGGCAATAACTGCTGCTTAAACAGTTCATGAAATAGTAACGTGTTAAGCTTATTTAAATTAGATTCTTGTTGTACTCGTTCACATTTTATTTACTTGTTATTCTATCAGAAGGAGTGATGTACCTCTTTCTTTCTGATTTTCCTTTAAGGTTACCAACCACTAGATATAAAGTGAATCCACTTTAAACGATTGCTGTGTAACATATTCAGAAGTGATCTGCTGATTGGGTTGATTTGCATTTCCGATTCGCATACATTTGCGCAATGTATTGGCACCCCATCCAGTGTGTGTCCCACCTTGTGCCCTGGGATTGGCTCCAGGCTGCCCATGACACCACACAGGATAAGTGGTACTGTATAGTCAGTGCAGGGCTGTTTTATGTAAACAGTAAAACTGGATCATTTATGTAAACAGAACACCTGGATAATTGTAGGTTTTATGGGCCAAAAGACTTTTGTCTAATCGGAGGTGTTCGTGTTAGTGTGTGTGTGTGTGTGTGTGTCTGTGTGCGCCCTGTGAAAGACAGGGGGCAGTGTGTTTCTGTTGCGAAACATTTTCAACTTCCTAAGCCTGTTCTTTTAGGTCTGTGTGAGAAACACATGAGAAACACATGAGAGCTACAGTACTCCTCCATCTGAACGCTTTAGGTTGCCGAAGAATGATGGGAATTATGTGCATTTCCATCAGCTACTAAGCGTGAGAATATTCATCGAAAAGAGCGTCAGACATCAAGAGAGACTGCAGATTGGTCTTCTTGAACCACTGAACAAAAAAGACAAAGCAGATCATGATAACATTTTGTTTCCCCAGGTTTAAGGGAGGTTTTGTGAACTAAATCTGAACTTAGGTTAAGTTTCATGAACCTGGGATGATGTCACTACTACTGTAGGTCACCTTAGTACGACCGGTGAAAGAAATATAGGCCTCTAATTTGCATTGTCATAGGCAAATAAACCTTTAATATTCAGAATAGGAGAACTAAGCAAAATAGGGACATAGAAATACAGTACTTAGTGAATCCTACTCAGGAAAACAAAGATTGTAACAAGAGAAAAAAGGCAGGTCTACATACTGTACAGTAAGCGAAACATAAACATTTAGGGACTTGCTGTTACGAGAAAATAATCAACGACACGGTTTGATTCTGTCTAAAACATAACAATTTGACAACTTTACAAAGTTTCATTTACTAATGAACGCTACACAGCAGAGACATACTACTACTTAAATGAATAAAAATAAATCACTCTAAATAAACAGACATCCATGTATTATTCAAGATATTACAAAGTAAAAAAATAAATAAATACTGGTAATCTTTTTCCTTTTCTAATTCGAGTTGTAATGCTTGAAGGTTCATACAAAGGAATATGAGCTCTTGTAAAAAGTCTCAGATAACAACCCCGCCCAAGTCAATATTTCCTTTGACCAAATAGCCCCTGGGAACGTCAGTGTGGAGATCTGACACGTTTCTGATACATCTGTGAAGAATTAAAGCATCAGGAAGAACATGTGCAATAACGAATGCTTTATTACTGACAGAGGAGACCTTCACCCCCGTTTGTTCTTTTTTTTTTTTTTTTTTTTCCCCCAGATTTTCTCCCTAATTTAGTCGTGTCCAATTCCTCCCCGTCACTAGGGGGCGCTCCCACCACTACTACTACTAAGGCTACTACTAAGGCTACTACAACCACTCAGCCGAGAGGGCCGAAGACTATCATGTGTTTCCTGCGAACCACGTGACGCCAGCCGACCGCATCTTTTCGCTCACGCACCGTTGGGGGCGGCGTAACACACTCGGAGGACGGCGCTGACTGGCTGTAGAGCCGTGATTAATTAGGGAGCTAACTAAGTACCTCTCATCCCTCCCCTCTGAGAGAGCTCGGCCAATCAGCTCTCTCTAGACCTCCGGCTGCGAGAGGTTACAGCACCACCCGGGATTCGAACTAGCGATCTCCGGATGATAGGGCGAGCGCTTTAACCACTGCATCTTATAAATTTTTTTTTAAAAAAGCAAAAACTTACGGCAAATGGAAAGACATCGATTTTGACTTTTTGAACTGTGGAGCATTCATTTGACCTGCTATTGCCTTTACAGTGATGATCATTCTCAGGAGAGAATCCGGAGCCATCTGTAATCTGTGTCGTCAACAGTGAAAGCTTTACTTCGTCCTCCGGGAACATGGCCACAGTCAGGACGAGTTTAATCTGTCTTTAAAGAGGTCGCAAGCTAGCATTTAAATCAGCATGGATGTCAGGATTGATTCTCATGTCCAAAGTAAAGCCGCGCTGCAGAGCATTACCAGTGGTTGTCACTATCCATATTACAAGACTATGTGTAAAATACACAGCCATAAGAAAGGGCGATGAGAACGCAACACAACAGCATGGTGCTCGCCAGCTTAGAAATTCCTGTGACTTTTAATAGTAGGTAATATATCTACCAAAATAACTTTTTAATGATTTATTCTACATGAAACCGTCCTACCCACCCACCATTAACTACAGGCAGGTAATTGGATCTTAATTTTTGCTTAATTAGTGCAAGCCAAAATGAAAGCAAAAACTAATCCCTGTCGCGGAATTTCCCCACACACTTCTAGGAATACCAACAGTTAATTGTCTTGACAACACCAAGAATCCATTTCCCCTGCCAAGTCGAGACAAAACGTAGGATCTACGCCCGAATAAGTATACACATTAACTGAATGGCTTATCCTTTTGTGTAGGGTCAGGGAGGGCCTAGTTCAGGGAACTTAAAGCCCAAGGCATAGGCCAACCCAACACAGGGAACAAGCAATGACACACACAATCATACACAATGAACAGTTTGGAAATACCAATCATTTTACTCTGTAGATCAAGCCATCAAGCATGGGGGGGTGGGGAAACATGCTCAGAGAGGCGCAATTTGAACCCCCAACCATAAAGGTGACATCAAGTTGACACTGTTAACCATTAAGCCAGTAAGCTGCCCTCCTCTGGTTACAATCTCAACATTTGTACATACTGTATGTGTCCAATCCAATAAAAACCCTGATCGCTTCTAGGAACCTTATATCATACCAGATATATACAGTACAGACCAAAAGTTTGGACACATCTTCTCATTCAAAGAGGTTGAATTTGTATTATGGCAAGAAAAAAGCAGCTAAGTAAAGAAAAACGAGCGGCCATCATTACTTTAAGAAATGAAGATCAGTCAGTCCGAAAAATTGGGAAAACTTTGAAAGTGTCCCCGAGTGCAGTCACAAAAAACATCAAGCGCTACAAAGAAACTGGCTGACATGCGGAACCGCTCCAGGAAAGGAAGACCGAGAGTCGCCTCTGCTGCGGAGGAGAAGTTCATCCGAGTCACCAGCCTCAGAAATCGCAGGTCAACAGCAGCTCAGATCAGAGAGCAGGTCAATGGCACACAGAGTTCTAGCAGCAGACACGTCTCTAGAACAACTGTTAAGAGGAGACTGTGTGAATCAGGCCTTCATGCTAGAAGATCTGCTAGGAAACCACTGCTAAGGACAGGCAACAAGCAGAAGAGACGCGTTTGGGCTAAAGAACACAAGAAAGAAAACTCGCTGAATGAGAAGGTGTGTCCAAACTTTTTGGTCTGTACTGTTTATAGATATATATACACATTCTCAATTCAGGATGATGGTCCTATGCATCCTTTTTGTCAGTGCAGTTATTACCAAAAGAAACATTCATTCTGACAAAAGCCAGAGACCAATGTTCCTGGAGGCAGGAATCTATCCGTGTTTGGTGATATTGCAACCGCTAGCACTGTTGACCTGTGATGATGCAAAGAAAAGTGTCATGCACACTCGTAACATCATGCGAAATTAATTGTGCGTTGAAAATATGCATTGAGTTCAAATAAAAATAAAAGTAAAAATAAAACAAATTAATCTGCACTTTACCTTTTAAAAAAAAAGTACAAATAAATCCTGACAGCTAAGTGTTTCCGTTTGTGTGTGCCCACAATTACCCACAATTCCGCAGTGCAAGAGAGAGAAATTGACTCAGTTGTGATCACGTGACGCTCGGCGTCAAAACAAGAAGTGCGTGCGTGATCCATGATACTCGGTACTCGTAAGCCAAGACATGTTTGTTTTCCAAGTCAAAATGTATTAAAAATCTGGCGGAACGCTCGCAAACCGCGTTACTCGCAATCCGAGGTTCCACTTTACACAATATCATGACAAGAAATTCGAAGAAACCCATCAAATTTCACTGCATATAAGGCAGGACAGAACCCATCTGACATCACTGCCCTAAAACCCATCTCGCTTCTGTAAAGGACATCATGGTGTGGGATAGGAAACACTTTGGCAGGCCTTTGTCCAAATGGTGTTTGTCCAACACTTAAGGCTTAAGGAAAGCATACATCAATATTGTCCAGAGATGTGAAAGACGCCTCATGGCTCTGTCTCAACTGAGATGGACAGAGGCACACTGGCGAGTCTGACGAGTCAACATTTCAAATACTTTAGTACGTTATGAAGTGCAAAATATGACAACAAAGCTCCTGTACAACTGCTCAAGAAGAATCATATGCTAATCATAACTAATCATATGCTGTCATACCTTCATATTTCTGGTTTTGTAGTGACATTCCTACATTTAATAAACAGCTACAGTATGTTAAAAAAAAAAAAAAGCAAGCAAAAAATAAGAATAATGAATGATGACAGTGTTTCCCTACATTATGTACCGTTCGACGCTCCTAGGGAAAAAAGAAGCATGAAAAGACATTTGCATGGCACCCATGAGCCCATGATCAAAGGCAGAAGTTTGCGTCGGGTCATAGGAGAGTATTTTGGAGAGGAGACAGATCATGACTGCAATTACAGCTCATACAACCAAAGCCAGTCTTGGGCTACTCTTATAATTGTAAACAGAACGAGGGGGGACGTGAACAGGGATCCATGCTGATCACGGTCCGTTCCTGCTTTTACGGCTGGTGCTGTAAATGTGCCCTGCAATGGCGATGCTCATTGTGAGCGTCATGATTGCTGGAACTGATTTGAATGGTAAATTCAGGTCAGTACCGAGGGTAAAGGTGACAGTTTAAAGGTATAAATATGTGGTGCATTTTGCTTTTTTTGGGGTCCAAAGCTTTTGGGGACTGAAGCTGCCTTGATGAACCGACAGGTTGAACCTACAACCTTCTACACATGTAATGTTAGCACGTCGTGTGTGCAGAAGGAAGTAGACTTGAGTGTCATGCTGGCGCAGGATTGATCGATTGCGGGAATCCTACTATTTGCATAGGCGGTTTAGACATTTGTGTGCTGCCAGCTTTATGGTGGCGGATTTCCCCCTTTGTTTTCAACAGTTTTAGCCAACCTGAACAAAAGCAACATTGTTGTGACCCGGTGTATTATTTATTTACTTACTTATACTTGTTTTATGTGTTCTGTAGGCATGTAGGACTCCCTTTCATTATTGCCTACAGATTTGGTCTGTTCAGCTCTTTTTGCATTTTGCAAATAAAATGTTAATCAGTTCTATACAACAGATATTTAAGTCAAAATTGGACTTTTAATTGTGCCTGATCAAAGAACACATTTATGTAAAAAGTAAAATCTCCTGATTAGTGTATCAGGGGATTTTATAGAGAATTAAAGGGAATTTCTCTATAAAATCCCCTGATACACTAATACACTTATCCCAGTGTTTCACTAGCGCTTAGATACCATCAAGGGAGTAAGAAGGTTTTCTCGGTAGGGCGGAGCCATGATTGGTCTGTCCGCTTTAGGTCTGAAATCACTTTTCTGAAGTCCTGGTTCGACTTGAACTGCGCTCATATTTTCTTTCAAGAATTCATTTTTGTGTCTTTACATTATGTAATTTTTTTCCCTCTTCATTAGTTCATAATAAAAGTAATTCTTATTTTTATTTCAAATAAAAAAAAAATACTTTTTTTAATTTTGTGTTTTTCTCTTAATTTTAGCTCTGTTTCTTTTCTTGTTTTTTTTTCTTTTTTTTTTAAATATGTTTTTCCGTCCTCTTTTCTACCGATAGACAACAGGTTCTGTCTCTCATTGCCTTAAAAAAACTGTTAAGAGGAGACTGTGTGAATCAGGCCTTCGTGGTAGAATATCTGCTAGGAAACCACTGCTAAGGACAAGCAACAAGCAGAAGAGACGCGTTTCGGCTAAAGAACACAAGAAAGAACACAATAAAGAAAACTTGCTGAATGAGAAGGGGTGTCCAAACTTTTGGTCTGTACTATTTATATATATATACACATTCTCAATTCAGGATGATGGTCCTATGCATCCTTTTTGTCAGTGCAGTTATTACCAAAAGAAACATTCATTCTGACAAAAGCCAGAGACCAATGTTCCTGGAGGCAGGAATCTATCCGTGTTTGGTGATATTGCAACCGCTAGCACTGTTGACCTGTGATGATACAAAGAAAAGACACTCGAGCTACTTCAGTAGCAGTAGCTGTTAACACAGTATGTATAAAGGAGGAGATGACAATTATGAACACTTGAGACAAATATTAAACGCTGCATTTAATAATATGTAAACATTAGACAATAAAAAGAGCAACCACCAAAGCTCAATAAAAGCTGAAAACCTCAATGCGTTTGCCAGATTATCAGCCCTGAGGTTTACTTACTGCTGCTGCTTTTTTTTTTTTTTTTTTAAATATACAGCCACAATTCCAAAAAAGTTGGGACAGCATGGAAATTGGCAATGAAAATGGAGTCGTCTCTACTGTCCTGGTTCGACTTGAACTGCGCTCATATATTTTCTTTCAAGAATTCATGTTTGTGTCTTTACATTATTTAATTTTTTTCTCTTCATTAGTTCATAATAAAAGTCATTCTTATTTTTATTTCGAAATAAAAAAAAATACTTTTTTTATTTTGTGTTTTTCTTCTTAATTTTAGCTCTGTTTTTTTTTTCTTGTTTTTTATAGTTTCTTGGTTTTTTCTTTTTTTTATTTTTTTATATGTTTTTCCGTCCTCTTTTCTACCGATAGACAACAGGTTCTGTCTCTCATTGCCTTAAAAAAACAATGGCATTTTTTGAATGTTCTACATTTCTATATAAACCATCACACTCAAAATGGCTTAAACATGCCTGACAGAACGGTGCAAAACGAAAAGAGAGCACAGTGCACAACATATATGAGACAATGAAAAGCCACTAAAGACGAAGGTATACAATGAGGAAATAAAAACAACATGCAACTTGACACTGTGGTATGAGTAGTACTGTAACGTACAATGCATGCAGAAGAATAGTGAGTCAGGGTGGGGTGAAAAGGCCTGATCACCAAGCCCATACGTTCCTCACTATTGTGTTGTACCGGTAGGACAGGTAAAACTGCTGCAGGTCGACCAGGAAGATTTCTTGAGCACGTATGTTGATTCTGAAGTAGGTATGTGGAAGGAGTTTTCGTTCCAAGCGGTTCTTAGCAAAACTAGCAGTTCTGCACTGGTAACGGTTGGCCTTGATACTCTACTATTTTCTGCCAGATGAAGTGGGAGGAAAAGCAGAGATTACAGTATAGTGTGTCGAAGGCAGAGGGAGTGGGGTGGAGGCACAGCATACAGTGGAAATGGAGGCATTGCTAGGCTTTTAAAATTATCGACAAGGTGTTCGGTGTTCATTTCATCAATGAAAATAATGGCGTAAAATATTCCTGACAGAGACGGAATCAGGATGCGATATTGTTGACGAAAAAAAAAAGACTAGACTAAAAATGTAGTTTAAAAAAAAAAAAAACTAATAAAATTTTTTTCTCTATTTTCATCACAATCCGTTGCCATCCGGTGCTTATTAATTATGGCGCGAGCAGAAGAAAAAAATAAAGCTGTTGTGTCGTAATATCGGAGGGGAAACGGCAGGGGCACACAATTTTATTTCATTACATCTTATTTCATTTTTGTCTGTTGCCTAACACATTAATCTAATGGGATAGGAAATGATTGTGACCCATAGAAGCTACAACAGTCCAAATATGTGTAAATTCATATTTAAAAAGAAAAAAGTTTCAAAAAATGTATTGTCCATACTGCTCCTATTGATTTGTAGGGGGGGGGGGGGGGGGAGGACATTGGACATGCAGCAGTTGCTGTGATGGTTAAAAATAAATATAATTAGCTGAAAACATCAGATGAAAAGATTTTAAATGTCGAGATAATTATTTTGTGAAAAAAAAAAAAGTATTTTGGCTAGACTAGATTGACTGTAGGGTTAATTAATAATATTTTAATCTTATTTCTAAATGTGACGCTTTTATTGACTGAAACTAAACTAAAGTGTCCAGACTTTTAGTCGACTAAAACAAAAATAGGATAAGATTGACTGACTAAATATGGAAAAAAAAAAAAAAAAAAAAATAACATGGACATTTAGCCCAGGATTTATCTCAGACTAAGACTAAAATTTTAATATCTGACAAGCTTAACACTAGTTTGGAGTTATGCGTGGGTGGTGCACACTGGTCTACCTAAAGTGAGACGATGACCTTCCTAAGCCTGGCAAAATTAAGAGACACATTTCCGTAGCTGTTTGGATTACAAATACAAATACGGATATTTCTAGCATAAAACAGGGCTTGGTCGTGACTCCTCATAAAATTCTGCCACCTTCCCAGAACAGTTGTGTTTACGGACAGATAGATATGATTACACTTTACAACATGTGACACTTCCATTCAGTTTGGGAGACGCCCTTATCCAGAGCAACTTACATTTTTATTTATTATACTCTATATCTGAGCAGTTGATGGTTAAGGGGCCCAGCAGGAGCAACTTGGTGGTAGTTTGAACCTGGAATCTTCAGATCAACAGTCCAATGACTTATCCACTGAAAACTACAGGTACATCACTCACCATTTAAATACTTTTTGTAAATACTTAAATTAATTTGCTAAATATATTCATTAATTATTATTATTATTTTTTTTTTTTAGAAATTCTATAAAGTAATTTCAATGTTCTAAACATATAAAAAGCTACAGTATATCAATGGAGTGCATTATTATTTAATGATAATAATAATATAATAATAATAATAATAAAATGTAATGTCGAAAAGTTGACAATGGATAAATACACAAAGAACATGGCATCCATTTCTCCTACCTGTGTTGTAGCTACTATAAAAACTTGCTTTTTTTGTTGTTGTTGTTGTTCTTTTTTTCTTCTGGCTCTTGTTTATTTAAAACATCCACACCCTTCATTTTACTCTCAGAACCCAAAATGTCAAACTTGTTTGGACTATATCAACTTTTGTTACTATAGAAACAATATATAATGTATGTGTATAATGTACACAATGCAGTGATGTTGGGAAATGTATCAGAATTTTATGATCAACGTTCTCTCTTTTGAGAATTTTGGGAACTTGTTTGGTGAAATTAGAAAAGAGTTAAAGAAGAACAAACATTGTCCTTTCTTATGCACAAACAAAAGAAGAACATACGGAAACATACGGAATATTCCAAATTGGGTACAAGGATCATAAAAGCGTTCATGTTTTTTTTTTTTTTTTTTTTTACAACACAGTCTGGACTTTAGCCTTTTTGAAAGCATGTGAGCAGAGAGGTACAAATCTACTGCATTTGTTTGAATTATATTCCTTAAACGGGATACTGTCTTTCACAACAAACATAATAAATCAATCAATCAATCAAAATACAGTAAAACACAGCCTGTATAAATAACATACCAAAGGGATCAGTATCATTAGGAGACGGTGTCAGTGCTCCCTGCTCATTAAACTTCCTTTCACCACAATCTAACGTGGTTCGTACTGTAGCTCATCAAGGTTCAATGTTTTATTTTTAAGGTCTTATGCAATTTTACAGCTGTTTAAACTGAAACAGGACTTCTTAGACAAACGTCCTCAATAATTTGCTGAAGGCGAGGTTGCTCTAAGGCAGCGCCACAAGGAAAGATTTAACCACAAGTGCAAATAAAAATGCAGTTCTTTGTTCAGACAGTCTGATCTAAATACTGTACCACATTTAACATACTGGCCGTCTTCAATGGCATGAGGAAACTAATAATGATTTCATATAACTTATAACACTATGTCATCATGATATAGTTCCCATGGTGGTGCAGTGGTACCTGTACCATGGTATTTTTAACAGTACAATAGTACAAGTATCACGCTATGGTACATGGTTCTAACATGGTATATACTTTGGGACAATGGTTCGTGTACTGTAGTATGGTACCTGGTTCTACATGTTTATGTACAATAATGGTACTGTTTCTATAGTACAGTACCATTGTATGTATTTACCATCAATTAAATACCATACAGTATCCTGGAACATAACAATGTGGTACCATATTATACTATACCATAATACTATACCAAGTACCATACTATACATACAACCAAAAATATATTGTACTACTATACCATACCACTAGTATATGTACAGTACGAACATATCTCATATGATACACTATGTAGAAACATACCATTTTAAACACCTGCTGAACTTTGGTAGCCATTGTGGTACATACCATCATACAGCCACAGTACCTACAGTACATTAGTACCATGGTTATAATGTGGTAGATTATGGTATGTAGTATAGTTTACCCAATTTTTAAGTTCTAATGGCAATATGCAGTCCATTAGGAATCTACAGGCGTCCAAATGACAGAAGATTCCAACCTGTGTTCCATTCTTCATGAGGGTTTTGAGCATGTTAAGACGCCCAAAGGGTCATGTTTAGGAAAAAAACAAACAAACAAACAAACAAACAAACAAACAATCCTTAAAAGAACAAACAAATTTTTAAGAGCCTTTCACAGGATAATTACTTATATTAATTATTTCCTTATCATAATTTCTTTTGGGCTTATGAGGTGCATGAAAAATGAAACCAAAGTCTCACATAGGTGAGCTAGTCGAGTCTAGAGAACGTGTTAAACTAAAGGTTACAGGTAGAGCTTTGAATGTATGTGTAACGTGATACTGACTGACGGGTTGAAGGGGGTGGAGTCTCTGTTATCACCTTCCTGCTTCCTCCTTCTTATTCTCTCTCGTTCTCCAGGAAACCCTTTTCGGTAAGCTTCATTTAAATCATCTTCTAAAGACCATTCGCTTTCGAATGGCTCATTAACCTCTAGACTTCAAATGACAAATCTCTGACACGTTCTCAGCGCCGAGCAGTCGAGGTTGTACATTTAGTAGACAGGTCTGTGACTTCACCTACAGTGCTGTGCATTTACATGTTACTGCATTAGAGAGGTTCATGCGCGCGGTTTTCGCTCATGGCTTTTAAGAATCAGCAGTTTGAACGTGGAGGAGGGTTTAGACGGGGGGAGGGGGGGGGGTTGAAAACGAAACCATGTAAGTGTGAGGAAAAAAAAATCAGGAAGTAACTACATTGTTTTTTTTAGTTTTTTTTTTTTTTTAAGCAATAGCTTACTGTTTAGGAGACATAAAGCGTTAGTCCTTGCTAGTTAAATATTAGAGACTGTATTCCTGCATTACAGACAAACAGACCTATAACTGGAGGACGAAAGCTAAGGAAATTCAGGTTTGACCAGTCAAGGGACAGTGAACTGCTCTCTGCGTACTCAGCTAATAGATGTTTGTTCTGCAAATCTGATGTCTTCAGAAGTCAGGCGGAGCTGAATTCAAACAGCCCAAGGTCCAGTGTCAGATTTATGCTTATGACATCAGGGAGGGCGTGACGGTGAGCTGATTGACTTGTGGCCCGTCGGCTGTGTAAAATTAGGCATCAACCGGAAGCCAGTGGAGGAAGCACAAAACTCATGAGAAGGTCCAGGACCGAGGAGGGGTAAGCTGCACTTCATGAAACTTACACTGTATATAATATAATATAATTTATTTATTTAATTATAAAAGATCTCTAAGTCTCATTTTGGTTAAAAATGGACCCTGCCAAATTGATATATTTTTTTTTTACAAAACATTAATTCCTAATTTCAAACATCTGGAAATAAGACATATTTAATCTTTTTCCTTTAATATGAGGGCAAGTGTTGCATATTAGGTTTATTTCTAAATAATTGTTGTTGTGTTGTTTCATTAAGTGACGCGTGATCCATTTATATCATCTACCACCATATTATCACTTCACTTTATTATACAGTAATTCAGGGTTTAACTTTATGTTAAAATTAATTAAGCCGAAATGTCACATTAAGTAAAAAAAGAAGAAGAAGAAGAAAAAAGCTTCATGTCTCTCTTTCGTCTCCCTTTACACAGTAGATTTACGTCATTTCTGAGGGCACGCTGGAAAAACCTGCGCGACTAGACTTGTTTTAGACATGCTTAGCGCTTAAGTATAAGGGAGCGTTCCTTTTCTCACACTTTGCTAAACATGTTAGATTATTTGAAATGATATTTCTCGACTGGCTTGAAACAAGTCAAAAGCATATAATCGCTATTTTTCGATCTGAGATAAAACTCTCTTATTGAAAAAAAAAAATAAAGTGTGACACAAAGGAAGGGTGAAGGATACTGAACATAATGAAACGTTCGATGGAGTCTCACCGGCTAAAGGCTGACTGATATGAAGGCCATGTGTTAAAAGGGGATTTTTTTTCTTTTTTTAACAAAATGACATAGCTTTACTGTATTATCTGATGTGTATATTATCTTTTCGCTTTGGGCTGTGTGTTATTTGTTCGTTTTCACATTGATCTTAGTGTTGTGTTCTCTACTTTTACTTTTGTGCTAGAAAGAGAAGAGGAGTAAAGCAAGATGCCCAAACAAAAATTGGTAGTAAAAGGGGTGTTCAAGTCAAACCGGGACTTTGTGGTGTACTCGCATAACCATGTCCTGTTGTTCTGCACAATCAAAAGTCCCGGTTTGACTTGAAGGCCCCTCGTACATTACTTGAAAATACCCAGTTTCAATAGAAACAACATTAAGGGCCGTCAGACCACACAAGATAGGGGAGCGTCTTATCACTTCTTCACAAGGTCGCGGTTTATCATGAGAATAACATCTTCCTGTTTCATAAAGAACTGGGTAGAACGTAGTCACTTTTAAAAGTGTGTATTATAAAAATATTATATATATATATATATATATATATATATATATATATATATATATATCATTAAAATGGTAGTTTCTGCTACCTGGATTTGTCTTGCAGAAACACTTAGAGGGTAGGGGATACGCACACTAGCAGACTTTACATGGACTTTATCGGTTAAAAACACACACACACACACACAGGTTAGGGTTTACTCCCGCTCGAGCTTTTATCGCGTGTCTGCCCATCAAAGACAAAGCATGGCAGCGGTGCGGAAAGTTTCGGTTTCGACCCAGGATTTTCGTCTCGTGCATCACTACTGTAATTCTCAATACTGAAAATCTAATACTGTTAAATTTGCATGGACTTCGCTTTCTATAGTTATAAAAATTATTTTCCATGAAGTACCAACATATTACACTGTAATATACAAGTAGTATGGAATAATAATGTTAAATAATATACAGAATATAGCATGCTGTCGATTGGTACAACTGTTTATAGTACATACTGTATACCAGCTACCATCCTTAACCTAATATTGGGATATTATTACTACAACATTATAATACATCTTACTACCCATGTTTATTTCAAGCTAAGAATATGTTATACTTTAGAGACATAGAATCTTCTCATTATGGGTTGCCAGATCACATTGATAAAATCCTTCCTAGGCAAATACTGTCCACTCTAATGGGACAAATAAACAGACTATAATTCATATTAAACAAATATAAAACAGTTTAAAATATGGTTGCAAGCGATGATGAGCGGGCCCGAGGCGCACCGCATGACCTGTGTTTTTCGAGCATGTTAAGACCTCTGAAAAGACAACGCCGCCCAATTGCACCACACCCAATTTGTGTGCCACGGACTTTTAGAGCCCCGGATACTCAGGACGTCATGAGCCCGGGTGGCACTGCACTTGCGCCATCGCTACGTGGGTGAAACATGCAACCTGTTTAGCTTTTGAACACGTTAAGGGTCATGTGTAGGGCCCAGTCTCCAATCTGCTGATTCTCACGACATGTTAAGAAAATACTATAGCTCAAATACATTTTAACGAATTGAAAGAACTTGCCAACTTCAAAGTGGTCTGCTGTCAATGAATGTAAAATGTTTTATAATATTATCTGTTATTTCTTTTCTTTTTTTCCCCCCCCAGGTATTTGAGATGATGTTCAACACATCTAAATATCAACAGTTTTGCCTGATAATCACATGTTGGCTTGGAGGAATCTTCTCTTGCTTGTTGTTCTTTCAGTATTCCACAACATGTGCGCCTGAACTTCCTCCTTTCAGGTCTGACTTTAACAGGGGTCTTAACATCTCTAAACCTGTTTTTACGACACCTTCTCAGCTGAAGCAGCCTCCCGAGGAGGAAAAACCCATTCTGCTGCTGTGGTTCTGGCCTGAAAACTACAGGTGGGACTTTGGTGACTGTAAAAAAATATACAACATTGACGGCTGCCATTTAACCGATGACAGAAACCTTTACAACGAAGCGGATGCAGTCCTGATTTTCCACAAAGCCATCAGCTGGGATAGGTCGAACCTTCCACAGTCTCCTCGTCCCGCTTTTCAGAGATGGATCTGGCTCCATGTAGAATCACCGACCAACACGCCAAAGGTACCAGGTATCGAGAACCTCTTTAACCTCACGCTAAGCTACAGACGAGACGCAGACATTTCGGTGAGGTATCCACTCACTGTCAGCAAAAAGCCAATCGACTTTGAGATCCCAAAGAAGGACAAACTCCTCTGCTGGTTCGTGTCCAACATGGCCACCAGTACAGGAATAGGGACCAGGATGAAATACTACAACGAGTTGAAGAAGTACATCACTGTGACTATTTTCGGACGCATGGCCGGGTCACGCCTGAGAGATGAAGACTACTTCCCCACTCTGGCTAGCTGTAAGTTCTACCTCGCTTTTGAGAATTCTGTCCACAAGGATTACATCACGGAGAAATTGAACGGTCCTCTCGCAGCCGGGACCGTCCCCGTCGTCCTGGGGCCACCGAGACAAAACTATGAAGACTTTTCTCCGGGTAGTTCCTTCATTCATATTGATGACTTCCCTAATGCTGAAGCACTGGCTAATCACCTGCTTGCGCTAGATAAAGATGATGAAGCGTACAGACGCTACTTTGATTGGAGAAAACATGTGTCCGCGACTCCGCAGCTGACCATATGGAATCAAGAGTTTATCATATATATCTGTCATGCATGTGAATATATTGGTAGGCACAAAGAGTACAAAGTTGCACATGACATCTACAAGTGGTATTTTTCGTAGAGAAGAACTTTTGTTATCATTACGAACCGATAACTTAAAGTGTCTCTATGAATTACGATAGGACGTGCCGTGCTTTTAACAATCTTACTGTCATCACTGCATTCATTTGGTTTAGTGAAAGTTAAATATTCCTCATTGTTGACACTTTGTTTTCTTGGTTACAATTTATTTATGACATATTGCAATTCTAATAGAATCTGAAAACATTACATTTGTGAAAAAAAAAAAATAAAAGTTTTAAAAAGGAGTTTTACATTTTTTTTAATGATTTGTTTCCATATTTTTAACATCCATTTCACTTGGTGCGCACAGTTATGATACCTTTCAGGAATTATTACTCATGTACAGAGACATTATAAGTTATAAGCACAGTTGACCCATAATGATTTGTTTTATGGATATTCTTCGTGAACTTTTAAAGTTGTCATCACTTTTAAGGAGAGTATTTATAATTAGTCTTCACATTAAGAAATATTGGTCTTTCTTACCTTTGGATGAACATGATACACCATTTTTCCATATTTGACTATAGAAGTAATGAATGATGTTCATCAATGGGTTTGTGGATGTATACCACACGCAAGTGGCTAATTTGATAGAAAAGCTGTAATGGTTAAATGTGAACTTGCATCAAAAAGACCTGCACACACCCCTAGAAGACATTAGGGCATTGCACAAAAAACGAATTAGAAGATAACACTATGCAGTGACAATAATAAAAGTAAAGGCTAATAATGGAAAATGCAGGTTCAATAATTTTATCTTTTTTTTCCAGCTGAAATAACCCTCACATAATGCACTTTTTAAACACCTAAATCTTCCTCGGCTTTAATCCTCTTTTCAATGCCCAATAAAATATGCAAAAGGAACAAAAAGGAGGGACGCTCTATTTGTTTTATTGTTGTTGTTGTTGCACCCTGGAAACACATCTGAATGTCTTACAAGGACTATAAAGTGAAATTAACATAACAGGTCTTTTCTTTAATATCGAGTCTGACTGGTTTGGATTAGATCATTGCTGTTCGTTGGGATTTTCTGAGAACACAGTACCTAATTTGCCAATAAAAACAACTTGACGTTCACTATGTACAGTAAATTCAGCTCTGAGTATTTGCACCTGCTTAGGTTTTCAATGCTGATACCCAGTACCAGACAAAATGATCAACGCATTTCCATATTTAGTGTTATAATTGTTTTAGAGCAAAACAACGCATAGTGGGGTGGGGACCCCTGATAATATAAGTATAGTTTTGTTTATGGACATGATGTTCAAGTTATTGTAGTCATTCCAGGAATTCTGGTTCTGGTGTGTTTTTCATTCCTCAGCATTAGCAAACCAAAACCAAGAACAATTCACAGAACAAACAAAACAGAAATGCCTTGAATGCAGTCGAATATACTTATTTTTACATATTTTTATATGATCACATTTCAACAAATATAAAATTATTGAGAATAACCTTCACATTTCTTTTTTTTTACATTTTTTGCCCATAAATGTGCTCGTATTGTTGGCATATAATTTCTAACTTTAAGTATACATTTATAGAATGAAGCAAAATGATCTGCCCATTGAATGCTTATATATTGTAAAATATGTCTACAAAAAAGTCTAGTAAATTAACCTGCTAAGATTTTTTTTTTTTTTTTTTTTGGTGTAATAAAGGTAAAATCTGCATTTTTTCACGTCTTTATCAAGTACATACAGGGTGAAAATATGCCTTTTTATCATTTGTACTTACAACAGACATATTATATTATATTATATTATATTATATTACATTACATTATATTATGGAAATGCTTTTCTTATATATGAAAAAGTCTGTTTTAGTAATTTAATTAATAGACCAAAAATTCAGAGCACACTGAATACACAGCCAGCACCTCTGATCTGAAGCTAGGACTATTAAATATTAGATCTCCCGCATCTAAAGCAGTTATTGTTAATGAGACTATCACAGATCAGAAGTTTGATACAGTACATTATGTTTAACAGAAACCTGGATTAAACAGGACGAGTATGTAGCTCTAAATGAAGCTCTCCTGGATCCAGCTACTTACACCAGCCTCGGCTAACTGGTAGAGGAGGAGGAGTCGCAGTTATTTACCATGATAACCTGACTAATCGTACAAAAACATGGATACAAATTTAATGCATTTGAAGTTCTCTATAGTAACATAAAAAGTGTAGCTACAGATATGAAGTCAGCTCAGTCAATCCCACTAATAATCAGTGTGTCGTAGGAACCACTCATAAAGCGGGTCACATTTTAGATTTAATATTATCCCTCGGATTAAGTATAAGAAACATAACCACAATTCCACAGTGTGAAGCTATTTCAGACCACTGTCTCGTCTCAATTAAAGTGTGTCATAGCAATAATGTACGCACAGCACCGCGCTACCGTATTAAATATACATTCACATCAACTTCTACACAGAGCTTCCTCAGTAATCTCCCAGAGTGACCAACTTTGATTGGATCACCGTCTGACTCCGCAGAACATTTAGAGTGAACATTCTGTTATACATTAGATAATCCAGCACCAGGTAAAAGGAAAATTATTAGTGATAAGAAACTCGCTCCCTGCTATAATGACCACACACGGACCCTAAAACAGGCCGCTCGGAAATTAAAACGTAAATGGCGTCAGACTAAATTGTTAGTATTGTAAATAGCATGGAAGGAGATCATCCTGAACTATAAAAAAGTTTGTTTAGGATCATTGTCCTGTTGTAGGAGACGTCCTCTTTTCAGCTTCAGCTTTTTTACAGATGGTGTGATGTTTGCTTCCAGAATTTGCTGGTATTTAGTGGAATCCATTCTTCCCTCCACCCGTGCAATGTTTCCTGTGCCACTGGCTGCAACACAACTTCAAAGCATGATAGCTCCGCCCCCATGCTTAATAGTTGGCAAGGTGTTCTTTTCATGAAATGCTGCTCCTTTTCTGCAAACATGCCTTTGCTGATTGTGGCCAAAGAGTCCTATTTTAACTTCATCAGTCCACAGCACTTGTTTCCAAAACTGATGTTGGATTTTATGATGGGGACGCAGGTAAGGTTTTCTTCTGCTGACTCTTCCATCAAGGGCTTGTGAAATGGTGCACCACCACTCCTGAGTCTGCTAAATCTTTTTTTTTTTCCTTTAGATTTTTCCCTAATTTCGTCGTGTCCAATTTTCTTCACCGTATTCTTCCGAACTGTTCGCTCACACACCAATGGGGCGGCGTAACACACTCGGAGGACGGCGCTATCCACTCCTTCAGCGCGCGTGAGCTCACAGGCGCCCCTGATTGGCTGTAGAGCCGTGATGAATGTGGGAGCACTAAGTACCTCTCATCCCTCCCTCTGAGAGAGGTCGGCTAATCAGCTCCTTCGAGGCCCCCGGCTGAGAGAGGTTACAGCATCACACTGGAAACGAACTCGCAATCTCCAGGTGGGCCCGCACATGACATTTAGCTGCACACGAAACACATTTAGAGCTCACTGAGCTGAACAATTTTCGCGCTGCATGTCCTGGGCTCAACTCAACAGTAGGCCGGTTATTTTGGCTCGTTCGCAAAAACGCACCTGATGGATTTTGATATACTCCTCCTAGGGAATTTATCCGATCGCTACCAAACTGGGCGGTTGTGATCTAAAGACATTGAGGATGCAGAATTGCGGAGGGATTTTTGATATCTCAAACAGGTCAGCCGTGATAATGTCTTAAACTTACACTGAAAAATTATTAATAACTTTCTGTGTGACATTATATTGAGTGACATGATATTCAGTGACATCACGTTCACGAACGACACCATAAAGAATAATTCTTAGGAAAACAAGAGGGTCAAACAAACACACTCATACATCACACACATATTATAAATGTTAAAACGCACATGCACACACACACCTCTCTCGATGCACATACACGCACAAACACACTTATATCACACACATTACAAATGTTAGCACTAACATGCGCACACACACGCACAAACACACATCACACACACAATACAAATGTTAACACTCTTACACTCACACAGACACACTTATGCACATATACACAGACAATTATAATTATAATTAACAAGACAAATAAGACACACATGCACGCGCGCGCACACACACACACACACATATCACTAATGTTAACACACAGACTCACACACCATACACACAAACATGCACAAACACAAGCACATTTACTCGTCACACACAGACTGACACGTCCACACGTCACACACATCTCTCCCTCACTTTCACACACACTAACTCTCATAAATTAAAGTGTGCACGCACACACACACACAAACACACTCATACATCACACATATTATAAATGTTTATACATTTATGTTATACACTCAATCGCACACACACACGCACGTTGCTTGCAACTATATTTTAATTTATTATTTTTGTTCAATTTATGGCATAAGAGCAATACACTCTTATTGGTGTATTAAATTTGAGGAGAGCGAATTGAACATATTGAATTGAAACATATTGTGTATTGCTTGGGCAATATACGGTTCATCTGAAGTCTACAGTATATACTGTACATTGAGATTAAACTCACTAAAACTGATTTTTAAGCACTCCATGTATTTCAAGGTAAAAAAATCAACGTATAGTTTTGACAAGACACTTAGGACATCGTTTATATGTGTGAGACAATTTTTTTTTCTTTTTTTCTTTTTACAACTGTTGTATTTTATTAAAATATATTAAAAGACAAAGGGCAAAGGGCAGGTCTATTTGTGCGTGTGATACAAGTAAAACAAGTCTCAATCAGCATAACATGAGTTGCTAGGCAAGGAGGAAGCCACTTCCCCAAACAGCCTTAAAACCCCAAACTCCAGCACTCGCACAAGGGGACAAGCATCTTATTTTTTTGCAAAATTGTGATGAAAGAAATAAAATCGGCAGTAAATAGTTCTCTCTACTATTATTCTCACATTTCCCATCTCACTTAAATTAAAGTTGTAAACTTAACTGATCTACGACAGGGAATGTTTACTGCATCTGAATGTCTCCAGGCCTGAAAATCTTTAAACATTTGCGTAAGGTGTATGGAGATGTAGCAATCATTTAAATTCGAGTTTAAATATTTGCAAAACTAAACTGTTTACATTTTATGTACTGTTTCTCCTGTTTAATGAAGAAAGGATGTATAGGACTGTTTAAAAGAAGAGGTGTATCCCAGACAAACACACACACACACACACACACGCAGGCATGATATCTGAAGATCTCTGTTCAGCAAGGAGAGCATATTTAAACAGGGCTATGTCCCAAACATCAAAAGAACCAGTCATTCACATGTCAGTCATAGAGGGACCCGGAGACCGACAGGAGAGAGGAAATACATGTGCATTCTCCTGATTAAACAAAAGGCTCATAGCGGACAAGAGCCGTTCGGATGTATATTCATCTGGATACAGAATAGAGAGGCGCATCATATTGTATGTCTTACAATATTATAAAACCTTACAAGGACATCTAATCTACAGGTTTCAAGTAAAGTTTCTTTATTTAGGGAAAAATGTATATAAATATACAGTACACTGAACACAATGTAACTTATTTATAATAAATAATACAAAAGATGATGCCGTGAGTTAAACAGCGATGATCAAATGGAATTCAGTAATGTGCAGTTAAAGACAACGTTTCTCAACACGTCTGTTAAATCAGTGGAAATTAGGGATTAGGGATTATGTCTCATTACTACAGTTCTCTAATTTATTTTTGGTTTGTCTTACTCTTCTTATTGTCTGCTCTGTAAACCCGACTGTAGTTCTGCTATGATACAATAACATAATCTTCATAAACCGCTGGGAGATTATACAGTGTCTGGGTGCCATTATTTACCGACCATCTCCGATCGGTCAGGGTTAGTTTCCGTGAGAGATCTCATCTCTCCTAACCGCTCTGCATGAACAAAAAAAAATCACAAGCAAATACAGTATGAATGCAAACATTAAAAATTTGGTTCATTTTTGAAAATTATCATGTCGAATACCAATCCTCTTAATTTAGCTAATTGCTTCACACCAATCATTAATAAATAAATAAACATTTGCAAAAATACTCCTATATACAGTATGAATACAGATGTTCATTAAAAAAAAAAAAATTCTTCAACATCATACCTCATCTCATGTTCTTCTTCTGCTAAAGAATTAGGATTTCTTCTGGTTTAAACAAACAAACATTAAAAACAAACAAACAAACAAATAAGGTTTGCCTTACAGAAATTTAATCCTGATCAAGACACCATGTGAGATAACTATACATTTATTGTGGTTAATATTTATTTACCTGTCTTTAAATTTCCTCCCTGAATAATGAAAAAAAAAAAAAAAGACATTTTCAGGAATAATGTGAAGGAATTCCCAAAAGCAAAATCACGCTTTCCTGGGTGAGTGAACTGTTATATATTCTTATTTATTGTCATAATGACTGCACTAATGACTCTTGCGACGGCTTTTCATTGTCAGCTGCAGTGTATGTTTACAAAATGTGTGTGAAACTAAGAAAGAATTGCACTTGACAGTACTCACAGGTATCGTACATCTGCAAAGTGAGCCAAGCGGAAACAAAGAGCGTTTCCAGTGAAAAAACGACAACACGAAGATCTCCGATGGTCCGTGCTCCTTTGTCTAGAAACCAATTGACCAGTGAAACATCATGTTTTCTGTACATCACCTGATCTTAGTTGAAAATTATTTCAGTTGAATAACCTGTCACATTTTCTGTTGTGGAATTATTTTCTATTTCTTCATGATTGTTTGTTAACAGGTTCAGGGTTTATTCATTTTAAGACCGATTTGATTAAATGTGATTTTTCTGCTCTCCTGTTGCTTGGGTCATGATGTTCCGTCCTTGATCATGTTTTTATTCTGTATGTTCTGATGAAACTTTGTTAACAGATTAGTTAACCAGACATCAAGGACTCTCACTTGCTATATGAAACATTATTATTCCTTCATTATAACATGTTTAATAACACAATCTGTTAATGGAAGCTTAGGCTCAGAGAGAACCCTGAAACTTTACATTGCTTTAGAAAGTCTCTTAGTTGAAGAAACTGTGGACGGGAGAAAGTGGGGGCACTGAAATCAAACCCTGGGTATGAGCTTCTCACACCACCCAGATGAGGTCCCTGTGGCATAGGAGTAGCTTTTTAGAAAGTGTAAAGGTCAAAGTTCCAAGATTCATTTAAGCAACAGTAATAGTGCTCATGATTCTTATGAACCTGCAGGATTATGCATACGCTCTGTAGTCTTATGAATGCTACAACATGATGATGTAACCCTAACGCAGTATGAGAAAGGATTAGTCTTAGGCTGAGTCTCGGGTTAGCCACCCAACCCTGTTAAAAAAAAAACAAACACGCCCTTGCTATAGAAATGAGGAACCCGACACCTGATGCTCAACAGCACTGAAACATCAACAAAACACAACGTAGTGTGGTGTGTAGTGTCCTCTTACTTTAATTCATGTCAACAGTTGGTCTTTTATAAAAAATTATGAGAATTCACAACAAACATTTATGTCATGTTCTGAAAGTATTTAATGATTATTATGGGATTGTGCACTACCTGCTTTCAGGATCAGTTCTGTTGCGAGAGCAATCGCATTTACAGTACTGAGGACTACAGCTCCAAACATGTAGACCATAATGTGAAGGAATTCTGTAAGTCAGAAAAAAAACAACATTAATTTTATTAATAGCTATTTTGCAACAATAAAATGAAAGAAAAAAGAAAAATAATAACGCATCATAAACAAAATTTAAACAAAAATTGATTACACGCACTAGGTATATTTACTGGATGTTTGAACAATGCGGTTACTGCCAAAATATGGACAAACACCACCAGAGTCACATATCCAGCAGCATCTATAATCATCAACACATTTTTTTTTTAAATCAGGCATTAGAAAAGTTTTAATCTTAATTTAATGACTATATGTAGTATACAGTATATATGTTTGTGTAAGCCATCACTAGACATTAACATATATTTTAAATAAAATGTAATACCAGCTCAGCTTTATTTTGAGGCTTAACTTTATTGTGTTTTGTTACACAATATATTTGTACTATAGAAAAACAACTGTTCTTCTAATTATGATTATTACTGAGATTGGTATGAAATTGGAACTGATGCTGTTCCTTTTGGCAAAATACCACTACTTACTACTACTACTACTACACTCTAAAAACTGCTGGGTTAAAAAACAACCCAACCATAACCCAGCTGTTGGGTCACTATTGGACAGAACGCGCGCTGGGTTGTTTTGACCCAAGTGCTGGGTTGTACCATTTAACCCAGATTTCTGGGTTGTTCATCTGACCCAACCAGTGGGTTAAACTGACATTCTTGCTGGGTTAAATGTTAAAGTGCAGGGTTATTTTATTTGACCCAACCAGTGGGTAAAATTAACACTCTTGCGGGGTTGACACATTCCATTTGATTTTTTTATTTTAAAAAAAGACACAAAATGTACACAACTTCACATAAATAGATAGATAGTCACAGAATAAGAAAATGTGAATAACTTAATTTTTACCAAAATGTCAGACAAAACCATATAATCTTAAGCTGACCATTTGTTAAATATAAAATAAATGTACAGTAACATAAACACTCCCCTGTGAAAAGTCTGATTTGAATGGCATTTTTTTGCATTTAATACAATGTTTAAAAACTTTTTATATAGAAGTTTTCAATACAAATCTTATAATGCCCACATGACAAATATTTCCCATCTTAATATTTTAACTATCCGTTATTTAACTATTACTATTTAATTTCCTTCAAAAATGATATTAAAAACAAAAATGATAAAACTTTTTTAAAAATATTATTGATTAAATGTTGGCTGAAAAAACTGTTGTCCTCAAAAATTTAATGACACGAGATGAGTCCTCGTGTCCATCAATCTGATCTACAGTATGCTGGAGAAAGTCCCAGGTGAGAAGACACTTCTTAACATCAATGACAAAAAAAAAACAGCCTTCACCAAAGTGTCTGTATCAATAGCATTGCCTCCAACAATGGAAAAGGTCTGTCAGGTCCCTCTTGTCTCATCCACCTATGGATTATACAGCATCACTTAGTGTTGCAATATAACTAACATTTACGTTGGGCATTTTTGTTAAGGATGTACAGCTACATATGCAGTTAATGCAAAAAAAAATTTTCTCTTGTCAATACACAAAAATACATAAGGTGAACATGAATTTAGTGTATATTTTTGAATAATTTACCTCACTATATAACATGTGAGGGATGACAGGATACGGCGCTCCATCTGGATTTAATACAAAACCTTCACCCCTTTTCAAATTCTCAACAAACACTAGATGAATATGATATTTAATGGTGAATTTACGACTTATAATAGATATTTTATAAGGATAAAGAAAAAGCTTGTTTTATGGCTACAACTTTCTCATTTTTTGAATAACAAAACAGAATGGTAAAACAATATTAATCCCACACAATATTAATATAAAAAAATATTTTAAACAATAAAATATGCTTGCTCCTACCACAAGTTACTAAAAAAAAAAAAAGTTAAAATTTACATTAACTTACCATAAAATACTGAGTGCTCTGAGGCTGATCCAGTCAGAGGTGAAGAATCCAGAAAGTTCTCCAAAGAATAAACCAACTGCTGGGTCAAAATAACACAAGCAGTTTTTTTTTTTTCTTTTAACAGACAGAAACAGAAGACATATTAAGACTGTCATTAAACATATCCCAATAGCTTCTTCTGACACCTATTAAATATTATAAAATATGCCAAGAGACTTTCCACACACAGCTTTAGCGAAGATTACTAGTAATTTACCTAAAATTACATTTAGTTGATTTTTATTTGTGTGTGCTACAAACACACTTTTATCATAAAATACACTATAGCCGACTGTTGGCACAGAATATTAAAACATGAACTCCTCTCACCCCCATATCACAGTGCGACTAAAAAGGCGGAAAAGCGAATAAACATGGAAATGAGCTCCTACCACAACTACAACATTTAAAATTTAGGTAAAAATTTATATAAACTTACCATAAAATCCTGTCAGCATTAAGGGGTCTCGTGCCGCCCCCCCGCGCTTCAGAAGTGAAGAATCCAGAAAGTTCCTCATGCCGCGTCTCAATTCCAAAAACGCAAAGAGCGGACTTGACTTGAAAGTGCACACTCGAGGGTTTGAGGTATTATGCAAATAGAACGCAGCGTACAGGATGCGTCTCACAGCCGCGATATTATTATACCATAACCGTATTATAGCAAAGATTACCTGTTAGGAATAGATAAAAAAAAAAAAAAAAAATCCGCTGTTTTAACCACTTTAGAGACACCACAGCCAGCGGTCGTTTTCAGAAGTTTCTGCCAAAATGAGGCTCTGTTGGGCGGCTACATGAACGCTGAGCACCGTAGGATTGTGTGGAGCTCAAAACTCCGAAATCGTTGAGGCACTTTTTAAAATAGACGCTATCTTTAATAACCGATTGGTGTTTTGAGCTGTACACATATACAATCTCGCTTAAACAACTCATAAAACTACACATTGTGACACAATATCAGTAATATTTCAAACATTTTTCAGGCTGGAGAAATAAAGAATAAACCAGTTGTTGGGTCAAAATAACCCAACCAGGTGTTGATGTGTAAATGACCCACTACATCTCATTTGACCCAGCGTTACCCAACCCAACCATGTGTGCTTAAAGTCCCCGAAATAAGTCAGAATTTTGACCCAGCAAGAACAACCCAACAATGTGTTTACAGAAACAACCCAGCATTTTTAGTGTGTAATAATAATAATAATAATAATAATAATAATAAAGTCAATACTTGATAAACAAAAACTTTTTTCATTAATTCACTGATCATAATTACGATCATTATGAATGAGTAGCATAATAGGATAATTTTGTACCTTTTTGTTCCTTGAATATGTTCTTATAACTATAGGACATGTATATGACATATGTAAAGATTAGAATTGCAGCAATTAAAATGCAGCATATAGCTGAAAAAAACAAAAACACAAACACACCAAATGTATTAATATATATTTGTACATAAATTCTATACCATCAAGAAAAGTGAAGCTACCTTATAAAAACTAAAGTCGCTAGAACTGCTACAGTATATCTACTGTCTACATCTTATGGCATTCTGTCTTTATTTTACTAGCAATATACTGTATACACACACACAAGATTAAAAATAATTATATAATCTTGTCTAGAAGACACAGATAATGGTTTAAACAATGTTCATTGACTGGAATTAAATACGATATATTTTGTACACGTGGACAAAATTGTTGGTACCCTTCGGTCAATGAAAGAAAAACTCACAATGGTCACAGAAATCACTTTAATCTGACAAAAGTAATAATAAATAAGAATTCTATGAATGTTAACCAATGAACGTCAGGCATTGCTTTTCAACCATGCTTCAAGGGAACAGGCCTAGACAAAAATGATGGTACCCCTATAAAAGACCGAAAATAATGTGACATGTTACCAAAGGGACATTAATTCAAGGTGTGTCCATGTTAATTCAAGGGACATGTTAATTCAAGGTGTGTCCACTAATTAGCATCACAGGTGTCTACAATCTTGTAATCAGTCAGTGGGCCTATATATAGGGCTCCAGGTCGTCACTGTGTTGTTTGGTGACATGGTATGTACCACACTCAACATGGACCAGAGGAAGCGAAGGAAAGAGTTGTCTCAGGAGATTCGAAAGAAAATGATAGACAAGCATGTTAAAGGTAAAGGCTATAAGACCATCTCCAAGCAGCTAGATGTTCTTGTGACTACAGTTGTACGTATTATACAGACATTTAAGATTCATGGGACTGTAGCCAACCTCCCTGGACGTGGCCAAGGGAGGAAAGTTGATGACAAATCAAAGAGACGGATAATCCACATGGTAACAAAAGAGCCCAGAAAGACTTCAAGGTGAACTTCATACTCAACAAGGAACATCAGTGTCGGATCGCACCATACATCATTGTTGGAGCCGAAGTCGACTACATGGGAGACGACCAAGGAGGACACCATTGTTGAAAACAAATCAGAAAAAACCCAGACTGGAATATGCCAAACTACATGTTGACAAGCCACAAAGCTTCTGGGAGAATGTCCTATGGACAGATGAGACAAAAATGGAGATTTTTGCCAAGGCACATCACATGCCAAGAGAGAAATGTGCTTGCCAGTGTCAGAAAGCTGGGTCTCAGTCGCAGGTCATGGGTCTTGCAACAGGACAATGACCCAAAACACACAGCTAAAAACACCCAAGAATGGGTAAAATTTGACTATTCTAAAGTGACCTTCTACGAGTCCTGACCGCAATCCTATTGAGCATCTTTGGAAGGAGCTTAAAGATGGCGCCTGGAAAACCGGAAACAATTTTGGAGCAGCTTGCTCATGAGGAGTGGTCCAAAATACCCGCTGAGAGGTGCAGGAATTGTTTGATTGCATTGATCGCCTCTAAAGGTTAGTTGCAACAAACTATTAAGTTAGGGGTACCATAATTTTTGTCTAGGTCTGTTCCATGAGTTTATTTTTTAAAATAATTCCATTGAAGAATGGTTGAAAAGCAATGTCCGACTTTCACTGGTTAACATTCATAGAATTTTTATTTATTATTACTTTCGTCAGATTAAAGTTTGATTCCCGTCTTTACCCCGCCATGTGCCCTAAATCTCCTGGGATAGGCTCCAGCCCCCCCCGTGACCCTGAATACAGGATTAAGCGGTATAGATAATGAGTGAGTGAGTGAAACTCCAGTGGGTATGGATTCAATAAGTAACAATATCATACATACATGCTATTTTTCTCCATTGAAAGCGGTATTTATTTTTATGTTTCAATAGATAAATCACTCCTGACCACACAAATACAAACACTGCAGCCTCAAACAGAAGTTTCCAACCTGAAATTGAGAAAATTGTATTTCTGTAAATGTAACAACAATCATGCACATATCAAGCTTTTCTTTGTCATTCATTTATTATTATACATTAGCCTATATATGGTATCTACACACAGTTTAATAATAATAATAATAATAATAATAAATAATAATATATATTTTTTTGTACTTACCACTGGAAAAATCTTTTTTTGCAATAGAGATAATAACATAAACACAAATTTCACTAAGGCTGAAAATGGTAACGATAACAGATGACAAGGTAATATGGACACCTGTACAAGGGAAAAAAAAAAATTAAATTATATCTGTGATGCATATAATGTGCAGCAGCGCCACCATCACAAACACAAATGGCAATCAGATTACACTTTAAATGACTGTCATTTACGTTTGTAACAATAATTGTACAAATTATAATCCTTACAATCAAACACCTTTCCCTGAAAAAAGTACTTCTTTAGAGTAATAACCATCATAACTCCCATGACCAGAGGTGGCACCACAGAGGGTATCTCCAATATGTCTAAAAAAAAAAAAATTACAGTTTATATGATTATAAGGCAGATGGAAGAGAAATTTGTAAATGCACTTATTTAAAATTATTTACACTGTGATCTCTGAGGGTCATCTTCAGAGTCCAGGGGTAATTTCGGTGAAAAGTTTATGGATATTTATACATAGCCACAATAGTTAAACTGTAGCTTAAGCTGAATTTCTGAATTTCCAGTCTTTACATCCTCACTACATGTGTGTGAATATTCACTGAGCCTGTATGCCGCTGAAGCATTTTATACCACTACTTACAGTCAAAATTGTCTTTAGTGCTACTGACAAGCACTCCAAGCAGTCTCACGTTGAATATGTCTAGACATATAAGCACACGTATCCAGATATCGTAGATTGCTGTAAAACAACACGGGTCAGTTTTGATTAGCTTTCTCAATGTACATTATAAATGCCCAACGTATGTAGACACCCCTCCTAATGACTGACTTGAGGTGTTTCATCTACACCGATTGCTTACATGCCATCAAGATGACAGACATGCAATCTTCATAAATTAATTTTGGCAGTAGAATGGGTCAAAGTGGTACTGGCATAGATACTGAGTCAGTTTCTGATTTTTTTTTTGGGATTTTTCCCCGATTTTCTCCCTAATTTAGTCGTGTCCAATTCCTCCCTGTCACTAGGGGGCTCCCACATTAAGGCTACTACTACCACTCAGCCGGGAGGGCCGAAGACTATCACGTGTTTCCTCCGAACCACGTGACGCCAGCCGACCGCATCTTTTCGAACTGCTCGCTCGCGCACAGTTGGGGGGCGGCGTAACACACTCGGAGGACAGCGCTATCCGCTCCCTCCGCTGCGCGAGCTCACAGATGCCCCTGACTGGCTGTAGAGCCGTGATTAATGTCGGAGCACTATGTACCTCTCATCCCTCCCCTCTGAGAGAGCTCGGCCAATCAGCTCTCTCTAGACCTCCGGCTGCGAGAGGTTACAGCACCACCCGGGATTCGAACTAGCGATCTCCGGATGATAGGGCGAGTGCTTTAACCACTGCGCCACTCGGAGGCCCCAGTTTCTGATATTTTTGCTTTGTGCCAACAGACTACATTCCCCAGTTTACTACATCTATCAGCCATAACAGTAGAAGCACATAACATTAACACATTAACATTGATTATCAATTACATACAGTACCAGCAAAACTGATGACAGGATCATGGGAAACCCAAGCTCACCCATGCAAAGGTGGGTTCTCAGTGGATTGGTCTGGTTTGTCTAATCCATTTGGTCCAACCCGGCATCCAAACTCCCCGGAACTCAATCCTATTGATTGTCCATGGGATAAACCAGTCCAATCCACCCCACAACCAACAGCATTCAAAGGATCTGTCATTAACGTCCCAGTGCCAAACATCATAGCACCATAACCCCCCAACCCCCCCCCCCCCCCGCCCCCCACACTCTTAGCTATACAGTGTACAGTGGAACCTTGGATTACGAACATAATTCGTTCAGGAAGTGGACTCGTGTTCCAAAACACTCGTAAACCAAATCATCATTTCCCATAAGAAATAAAGAAAACTCAAATTATTTGTTCCACAGCCCCAAAAAATAAATACATAAAAATAATTAATACAATCTATAAAATGAAAATAAAACAAATTAATTTGCACTTTACCTTTAAAAAAAGTACAAATAAATCCTGACAGATAAGTGTTTCTGTTGGTGCTCGCAGGCGCTGTGTGTGTGTGTGTATGTGTGTGTGTGTGTGGAATTAGCCCCTTCACTCGCCTCGTTTTACACAGTAACACTCCTCCTCCCTCTCCCCACCTCGCTTTTTAAGATTCACAACAAATACACACACACACAATGGAAACACCGTTTTAACAGGAAAAAAATAAATCTCTCTGAGACTGACATGAGCGCATATTAACAGACTCACTTTTTAAGTTTCACAACAAACGCATAAACACACAATGGAAACACCGTTTTAACAGGGAAAAAAGAAATCGCTCTGATCTGTGTGAGCGCATACTAAGGGAATCACTGCTGTAAAGGAAAAAAAAAAACAACAAAACAAATGAACCAGCACCTTTCTGTGTGTTTGCGAAGACGGTCGGGGGGGAGGGGGGTGATACATGGCACTCGGCGTTCATAAACTAATACTTGCTCGGTTCCCGATTAAAAATGTATTAAAAATCTTTGCTCAGTTTGCGGAACACTCGTAAACCACATTACTCGCAATCCGAGGTTCCACTGTATTTTGTTACTGTGCATGACTGAAAATAAGTGAAGTTGAGCAAAAATTGTGTTATACTCAATTTTAAACTTACCCAAAAGAACTCCACTGATGAAACTCAGCCCTGCTATGAGTGTCAGTACTACCACAACGTACCTCGCCACTGTCTGTATCCGCGTAATGTTAACAAAAAAAACTAAATAATAAATCACACAATGAAGGGAAAGACAGAGAAGATGTTAATGTACATCTAACATTTTATCTATGTTTTACATAATCAAACCAGCCTACAGAACACATTAGATATCATGTCAGGCTTCTTTATTTCAGATATTCAGGAATCATCTCATGGCTCAGTGGTGCGTTCAAAGTGTTGCAAAGCAAACACACACATCTTCTGTTCAGAACAACCTCCTTTCCCTTGATGTGAGTGAGTGTATTAACATCAAGACTATAACAAATGAATCATGTCCCAAATAAAAGATTCACTAAATTAACTTCCCAAACCACATTATTTTCACTATCCTCACTCACTCACTCACTCACTCACTCATCCTCTATACCGCTTTATCCTGTATTCAGGGTCGCAGAGGGCCCAGGAGCCTATCCCAGGAGACTTAGGGCAGAAGGCGGGGTACACCCTGGACAGGGTGCCAATCCATACCCAGGGCACACACACATACTCATTCACACACTACGAGCAATTTGGAAACGCCAGTTAGCCTAATCTGCAGGTCTTTGGACTGTGGAAACTGGGAGGAAACTGGACTATCTGCAGGAACCCCATCAAGCACAGGGAGAACATGCACTAATAACTAACTAATCCAGAGCATTAGATAAAAGTAAAATGAAATTAAGGAAAGCAAAAATAATAAATTGTTAAAAATAAGATCATTTAAAAAAATCTGAGTCATTTTACTTACATGAACACGCGCTTATCGTAATAATCGAATTGTAAAGTGGACCAGCCAAAGTCCTTGCTGTTTTTTGTAAGGGATCTGTGAAACAAAATAAGTTGTTTATGTAAATACATGCTGTATGCTGTGTACACACTACATGTCAGGAATAAATGAAATGTACTTTTAATGAAGATGAAAAAAAAAAAAAAGTCATAAAAAAATGAAAGGTTCAAGGTACTTAAATTAAGGTTCCCCATAAACCTACCTGGAAAACGTTTAAGATCAGGACATGTTTTCATCAGCATGACCGGCCTTATGATACTGACACTCAAACAAGAAACAGCCTCGGTGAGAAAACCTACAGTATGAGAAGAAAACACATCAAACCAACATTTTAAAAGTATAGGTGATGAAACAGAGGGTGTGGAGATGTGTGTGTTGTGGGGGGATGTGTGTTTGTGGTGGTGGGGCACAGGTGGGCAGGGAATGTAATATTGCATATATTTATGTTGGTGATAGGATAGGAAAACGAATCTGAAATTACCTTCTTTTGACCACAAGCAGAAAGCAACAAACATGCAGATGTTTGGACAGAGAATGAAAAAAATGTGCATTTTCATGAGCCCTTCATCTCTTGCACCTGAAATAAAGCAAAAAAAAAAAAAGGCATAGTTTTATGCAAAAACAATCAAATGAAATAATAAAATAATCATAAATAAGAACACCTTGTATGAAAAGACAACTCTGCTGAAATACCTGGCCTTTTCAGTCGCATAAAAACAGGAATGCAAAATCCCAATGCGAGCATCAGTGCGATTGAGCACAACAACAGTATTGATATATGGAGTGCAGAGAAACCTGTAGGTATGAAAAAAAAAAATATATGTACAGTGTTATAAATGATAACAACAACAACAACAACAAACTTAACACTAATTTTTGCCCTGATTATGCATTTGATGAAGTTTGATTCCTTAGTTAAATACCAAAACTGCTTATAGCTGAAGGACAATCAAAAACACTGATGGACTAGAAACCTCCCCAGCCTGGTGTTTCTGGGTATACTGAAGGTTCTGGGGATTCCCAGAGATCAGTGGTGGTGGTGTGAGGACGGGACACACCAAATACATATTCATAGGTGATATATAGTATGTTGCCCACTTTAATCCATCCAGTCATCCCTGCTTGATTATTAATGTTCTTGCACTGGTCCTGCTTGTGACACTAAAAGTTCTCAAAGGTTGTTCTGATATCTTTTTTCCTCCACCACTTTCTCCAAAATTTAGTCTTGCAAATTTACATTGACTAGCCAACTCTCCCAATCTTACAATACAGTGACAACATATGATTTACAGTACATGTGGTCAACTGATGTCCAAATGGATGTTATACAGTAATTATACTATAATTAGGCAAATTTGAACCTGCTGGAGGAGGATTTAATAATCTTTATAATTAAAAAGTTACGTTGTATCTCAGAAAAAAAAAAAAATCTCCCTTTGTTTAGTTTGCTGCCTGTGACTCACTACAATAAAATAATGAAAGTATGAATTTGCTATCATTTTTATTAAAATTTAACCAACATATTGTTGATACTAAATTGTCTATCTAGTGACTAAGTACATTTACAGTGCATGGCCACAAACACAAACGCATGCTGATTTATCCATTGTGACAAAACTGTGGAAGGTGGAGCTATAGAATTTTGCAGAATAAGACATTATTTACACTGATGAGCATGAAATGATTTTCTGTAATATTTGGGCATTTCTGCTTTTTAACATAATTCACAGCTCAAAGACAGCATGTCCAAAATACCATTTTTTTGGGGGGGGGTTACCCCATAACATTCCCCCCCCCGCGCGGTTTTCTCCCTAATTTAGTCGTGTCTAATTCCTCTCCGTCACTAGGGGGCACTCCCACATTAAGGCTACTACTACCACTCAGCTGGGAGGGCCGAAGACTATCACGTGTACAGCCGACCGCATCTTTTCGAACTGCTCGCTCACGCACAGTTGGGGGTGGAGTCCCTCTGAGAGAGCTCGGCCAATCAGCTCTCTCTAGACCTCCGGCTGCGAGAGGTTACAGCATCACCCGGGAATCGAACTCGCGATCTCCAGATGATAGGGCGAGCACTTTACCACTGCGCCACTCGGAGGCCCCCCAAAATACCTTATTAGTTTGCAATACTGTATTTCTTGCTTAAAAAAAAAGAAGCCAAAATGGACGTCTAATCTTGCAGACAAACTATTCAAATGCCACCCCATAACAAAGACACAGTTATTCCCTTTTATTTGTCATCCTGTTTTATTATTATAGCAGAAACCTAGCACGTTACCTACACCTTGTAGAACCACAACGGTACGTGCTGACATGTTCCCAGTATGGACCTCACACACGAATTCTCCCTGATCTTCCATCTGAACATCTGTGAGCTTTAATGAAAAGTTTCCTTTGGGCATTTCAGAATAAAAGAAATGAACTCTTCCCTGGTAACTCTCATGTGAGGAGTCTGTGAAGATCTCACTGTCTTGATAGAGCAGGACAAGGACATCTTGATCTCTGTCAGTCTTTTTCCAGGTCACTTCTTCTATTTCATGTACATGTGACTCTACAGAGCAGTTCAGTATGACGTCCTCACCCTCACGGGCAAAGACAGCGTGACCTGCCCCTGTCACCACCAAATGCTCTGAAAGAATGCAGAAAATAAAGATATACAAAGAAAAAATAAAACGTGTTGCGCATTCGTATTGCTCCTTTACATATCGGTATTGAAAGTATTTAAAACATTGTATGGTTACTTACCGATATCCTGAATTTCAATTATGACTTCACTGGAGATAATACGTTGGGTTGTATTGATTTGACATCTATAAACTCCAACATCGTCTTTAACCACATTTCTGATCAAGATGGAGAAGTTTCCTTTTAATAGCTCATCTGGGGAAAAGTCAACTCTGCCTCTAAACTCCTGACTCTGGAGATCAGGTCTGCTTTCCCCTTGCCGGGAGAGACTTACTACAGAGTCTGAATCCATCTTTCTCCATTCCATCTGCAGACCTTCCAGAGGCAGTGGGCTTTCACTAAAGCATGGCAGGAGGACAGAACCTCCCAGCTGGGCCACGACCGGTGCAGAGGGGCCATGGACATCTGGATTGATATCAAAGTACTGTATATATGAATTCATGTATGTACAAAATCATCAGGAAAAGTCAATAAAAAATTCCCTATGTATGCTCTAACACAGTCTTGTTTGGAAAGTTTTGGGAAAGGCTACTGTAAACTGTTGCTTATTTTGTTATAATCTTAAAAAAAAAAAAGATAAATATGAATATTAGAAATAGTAAGTCATATATTTCAAATTGTAACAGTTGACCAGAAAAACCTTACCTTCATGTCCAAGAGCAAAAACGAAAAGCAAAAATATTGACAGATGCATTTAACGTAAAGATTGTTTCATTTCTGTTTCACTTTAACTGACTGATTGCGTTTTAACGTGCCTGTTTTTTTTCCCCTAATGACATTAAGCTATGAGGAACTTCTATTACGTAGAACAACAAGTTCAAAAGAAGGAAAACAGATGAAACACGATGAATCTTTTATCGACGCTCTGTACAGTATACATTAAAATACATGATAATGAGTAACATTTAGCACGTACTGAAAAACAAGTCATGTATGCAACAAACGTTCAGTTTTACTAAGCAAACCTGTATTTTGCCCAAAATGTTTAACCTGGGATCAAAGTTAGTTCTTTGGCACCAAACCAGGAACCAGCAGCAGGTGCGCCATAGTAGTCGGTCCAGCTTTGCTATGTTCTTAAAATAGGTTTCAAGAAAAACACTACTACGTGATATATGCCATTGCTACATCCTGTAAACACAGCAATATGACGCCTTCACACTGTTCTGCATTGCTTCATGGAATTAGTCGTCATGTGAGATTTTTTTTATTTTTATTAAACCTGATTAATGCACCGGGCAAGTGCTTTATGTGAGAATGATTACAAAAGAAAAGATTTCCTGGTGATTTGCGGGTTTCTTCCTAGTACTCCAGTTTCCTCCCACAGTCCAGAGACATGTTTTGTTGGCGGATCAGGTTGCAAGTCAAAATTGCTCATACTCTATGACAGGGTGGTTGAGTGAGTGTGTGCTGGTGCACTGCTATGAGTCAACACCCCGTCCAGGGTTTACCCCAACTCGTGCCCTGAGATCCCTGGGATGGGCACCATATGCCACGATGAATTCTTTGGAGACATTTTGTGGAGACACAACAGCTGGAATGCCATACATGGAACAAACCTCTTCATGGTGCCTAACTGAATTTTGATTCCTGATTTGTAGAACATATCAAACATAAGTGCTAATAAGAGGACTTTGGACTTTTAAAGCCACCTAATCCTGTCTGTACAGCAAGATCTCTGCATGAATCTTGCCTTGCTGATGTACAGTATGCCCAAGATATGGCTTATGCCTCCAAGTCATGCTCTGAGACACTCAGTATCTGTAGCCCTTAAACCTCAGAGCATTTAGACATTTTTTGTTTTGCTGTTTTTAAAAAAAAAAAAAACATACGGTATATAGGGCTTAGAATTGTGCAGTACAGAGTGAGATATCCTTTTTTTTCCCAGTACACTTAGGCAATATGAAGAACCGAACCATGGTTTGATTTTACCCATCTATACAGTACAAACACAACTGAAGAACAAAATAAAGAGCAAAAGAAATAACACAGATACACACAATCACATATTTTTCTGGTTGTTTATAGTCGTCTATAAAGCCTCTAACCCTTAGTGTGAATCGCTGCATTTTTAAAGTTTACTGCATTTTAAAATATTTATATTTATTAGTATAATATAATATTAATAATCATTAAAATGTATTCTTCCTTACCCAGTAAAACTGCACGAAAAGCAATTATCACCATGACGACTGCTAACACTTTTATAATGTGCCCAGATGTTCTCTGAGTCGAAGCAAGGTTTTCAAAGAAAACTAAATAGGAGAGTAACAACAAAAAGCAGATAGGAATTTATATGCAGTTTAGATTACACAGAGTGAATCATTCCATATTGTATGTATGAACATATGCAAGTCAATAAAAATGGCAAGAAACCAGATTTAATGTAGGCTTAATGTGTAAACATTTTAGATATTTTAAATGAAACAACTTTGCCAGATTATATTGAGGAAGGAATATATGGACATTAATATTTGAAATAATATTAGTAAATAATTAAACATTTTAAAATATTAAAATAATTATTGAATCCCCTGCAGATTTTGTAAGTTTGCCCACCTACAAAAAAAATAAAATAAAGGGTACTCATTTTTAGCACAGGTTTACTTTAAAGGATAGTGACAGAATAGCAACCAAAAATCCAGAAAAAGCAGATGATACAATGGTTAAAAAATTATTTGCATATCAATGCGGAAAATAAGTATTTGATCCCCAAGCAAAACATGACTTGGTGCTTGGTGAAGAAACCCTTGTAGGCAAGCACAGCGGTAAGACGTTTCTAGTAGTTGGTTACCAGGTTTGCACACATCTGGAGGGACTTTGGTTCACTTTTTCTTGCAGATATTGTCTACATCCTCCTTGTGTTCCTTGTGTGTTCCTTGGCAACTGGAAGTTTCAGGTCCCTCCATACATTTTCTATTGGAATACGGTCTGGAGACAGGTTAGGCTGCTTTGTGACCATTGTTAACCTTGCAGCAATTAAGGACTTTACTCTACTGTATGGCAGTGTATTGTGTTACAGTACCATGGTCCCAACTACTGTGCGATCATTCATGGGCTGATTCCTCACTTTTCTCATGATCATCCCTACCCAATGAGGTGAAATAGAGCTCCAGACAGAGAGAACGATTAAGGGTTACTTATTGTGAAAATTGTAAAGTTTTGAATAATAATAATAATAATAATAATAATAATAATAATATCACAGTGCTGTACAATTTTAATATTCATGATATTACTGTAGCCCTGCTGAGGATTTGTGCAGGTTTTTTGCAAATTTTTCCACACGAAAGTAAACAGGCAAGTAAGTAAATTTGCAAGAAAGTAAATTTGTAAAAGTAATACCAGACCTTCAGTACATCAGGTGCATTTGTAGTAACAGGGGTTTGAGAGAGTTGAAAGTAGCATGAACTTATGTGAACATGTAGCCATTGCTATAGTTGAATGGTAAAGTGGAATTGTCAAAGACTTCAAACCTTTTTGTAAGCGCTCTGAAATAAATAAAAAAAAAATCTCTCAGTTCGAAATAATCTTCCCGCTAATCGTTGTCTAATCTTTGTTTAAAATAAACAGGTTTTCCAAACAAGTGGAAACATGCCAAGATAAGTAGAAGCATTCATCAAGATGACAGGTCTCATGATACACTACTGAACAAGCAATGACCTCAAAGAGAAACCCTGTAATAAAGCATCAAATAAAAACACAGAAAGGTGCATGGAAGGTGCAGTGTCTGGTAAAAAAATAGCAAAGGAAATGATTCTAGATTTACCTTCTTTTGACCACAAGCAGAAAGATATAAATATACAGATGTTTGGACAGAGGATCAGAGATAAGTTCCTTTCATGCCCCTTTTGCTCGTTACTAGAAGATAATAATTATGATAATTATGATAATTATGATAATTGGAAAAATAATAATAATATAAAATGGGATATTTATATTGCGATTAGTAAAAATTTCTTTTATAAACAATGTCGAACACACCCCTTGTCAGGGATAACCCCTAGAGGGCGCCAAAGCGCCCTGTGATTTTAGTTGTAGTTCCTTTTTCACTTCATTTCCCATCGTGCACCTCGGTCAGGTGACGTGGGGCGCTCACCTGAACCGAGTTGCTCATTAGTTTTATGAACAGAAAGATATAAACATACAGATGTTTGGACAGAGGATCAGAGATAAGTTCCTTTCATGCCCTTTTTGCTCGTTACTAGAAGATAATAATAATGATAATTATGATAATTGGAAAAATAATAATAATATAAAATGGGATATTTATATTGCGATTAGTAAAAATTTCTTTTATAAACAATGTCGAACACACCCCTTGTCAGGGATAACCCCTAGAGGGCGCCAAAGCGCCCTGTGATTTTAGTTGTAGTTCCTTTTTCACTTCATTTCCCATCGTGCACCTCGGTCAGGTGACGTGGGGCGCTCACCTGAACCGACTTGCTCATTAGTTTTATTATAAATGGTTTGTTTTAGTTCTGTTTCTTGTCTTGCATCTGATGATTTTCACCCGTAAATGTCTGTATGTTTAGTTCGTGTCCTTCGTGGATCTTCTATACGTGTTTTAGTTTCATTTTCATTTAAAGTATATTCGTTTGTTCATTTCCCTGTTTTTTGTGTTTATAATCAATAAACATCGTTTCCTTTAAACACCTGGACCTCTGCGTTTATGCCTCGCACCACAATCCGTGACACCCCTCTCTTTCTCAGCAGTACAAAAACAGGACCACAGAATCCCACTGTAATTAACATTGCAATAAAGCACCAGACCAGTATAACCATATGGAGTGCAGAGAAACCTGTAGGAATGAGGCAAGAATAATAAACATCCAGCGACGCCCTGGACTCATCAGTAATTACACGGGCACATTACCTACACCTTGCAGAATCGCAACGGGCCTTGCCGACGTGTGCTTGGTGTAGACCTCGCATATGAATTCTCCCTGATCTTCCATCCCAACAGCTTTCAGTTTTAGTGAGAAGTTCCCTTTAGGGATTTCAGAAAAAAATAAATAATAAATAAATCCACTCTTCCCTGAGATTGCTCGTGGGAGGAGTCTGGGAAGATCTCACCGCCTTGGTAAAGCAGGACGAGGACGTCTTGGTCTCCGTCCATCCTTTTCCAGGTCACTTCTTCTATCTCAATGACAGGGAAATGTGAATCTACAGAGCAGTTCAGTACCACATCCTCACCCTCACGGGCAATGACAGCACGGTCCGCACCACTCACCACAAGATTGTCTGAAAGAATGCATATGACAAAGATAGATAATAAACACACACACACACACACACACACACACACACACACACACACACACACACACACACACACACACAAAAAAACAGTTTACACAGAATTTTGTGCCATATTTTTTATCAATGCTTAAATTCACCCTGAATATTGAGTAGATCTTGAAATATTATGGCAGCCATGGTTGTGTTTGTCATAGTCAAAGACAGGTAGATCTTTGCTGATTTTGCAGGCACATGCAGTACAATTGGGAATGTACAATTAGACATAATAATCTAAACAGAGGAGCGGACAAAGAGCGAGTACGATTTAATGTATTTTCTCCTGTTAAAGCCTGCTGAAATTAATCTCTCAATGCTGAGCCTGCTGAAATTAATCATGACTTGATTCATAAAATAGATAAGAATCTACCGAAGGTTGTCAGGATATCTAACGTATGGCAGTGTTAGGATGCAGTATTTATTAGTATTAGCAGTTCCAACCAGATGCATTTTGATCAGCACACAATCTCACACAACTTTTATGGTTTCCACCGTCTTATGTTCCTTTCTCTTGTCAAAGGCACAGTTTGATTTTTTCTTTTCTTCTCTTTTTCATAGAATGAATGTGAAAACGCACCGAAAACGCAATGAAAAGGAAACGCATCAAACCCGGCCAGACATCTGTTGTACAAACTTCCCAAACTTTTCACTGAATTTAAAGACAGGTCAGTTGTTAAAAGCGCTATGCAAATAAAATTGAAATGAAATGAAATGAAAGTCTGGTGACTAGTTTATTTCGACAACACTACTCATTAATGGGGTCAATCATTGTGGTGTCATCAGTGATCTTTTGGTTAGAATTGGGTGTGGCCGTGTGTCAGCATTGTTAATAGCAGTGGTTTGAACACCCAGTTCTGGGAGGGGAGCACATCCAGTTCCTTTTCCTCCCTCAAACTCTCAGGTTTCCACACGGATCTCGGTGTGACTAGCAGACGTCTCATCCTGGATGGCAGATCATCAACTGAAACTTAATCTCAGTAAAAACCCAACTGTCATTTACCACACACATTGCTCACCCTACAACATCAAGAGATATTGTCCATTTTTTTCTCCGCATAGGTTTATCACGTACTTGTTCAGTCCCTTGTTATTTCAAGACTGGACTACTTCAGCTCACTCCTGGCAGTTCTGACTCTGTGCCCTAATTTGTCCCTTCCAGCTGACAGCAATGCAGCTGCACGGCTGGTTTTCAACCTTCCTAAATTCTTCTCCGCTTCCTGCACCGGCTCCCTGTAACTGCCCACATCCGATTCAAAATACTGGCGCTTACCTACAAAACTAAAAATGGCCCACCACCCACTTACCTCTCATCTTTAATCACACCCTGCACCGTACCACGTTCCCACCATCTCTCAGGGATCGAGGAAGTCATGTAAATAGACGGCTTTCTGTCCTGGCACCTACAGTAGGTGGTAGACGTGGAGTGCAGTGGAGTCACTGGCAATCCATAAACGATGACTAAAGACCTATCTGTTACATAGCTACTTGTGTTAATCCTATCATCCCCCCCCCCCCCCCCCCAAAAAAAAAATGCTTCTCAACAGGGTTTCACTGATGGTACTTAGAGTTAAATTAGTAACCAGTGTAAGGAAATATCCAAAGTTGGAAACTTCAAAGCATTTTTGTATCAAGTTGATCTGGATAGGAACATCTGCCATAAACACAATACAGATGTTTAGATTGTTTTTTTTTTAGTTGGGATAATGTCAACTAAAGAGCATAAACGAGAAAACTGCAGCCTCTGTGGGACAATTGGAGAGGTACATGAACTGCGTGTGACGGGGATTCCTGAGGGTCATTTGTCCAGACACTCAAATCACTTCATGATTATTACTGACGCTTGTACATTTAGTAGAATTGATACAGAAATGTATTTAACTTATTAGACTGATAAATACTGTATTATGTATGGCTACTTACTGCCATTTTTTTACTTCCATTATAATTTCATTTTGGGTTGTATTTGCGTTACAGCTGTAAACTCCAACATCTTCTTCAACCACATTTCTGAGTAAGATGGAGAAGTTCCCTTTGAAGATCTCATCTGGGGAAAAGTCAACTCTGCCTCTAAACTCCTGACTCTGGAGGGCTGGTCTGCTTTTTCCTTGCTGGATGAGGTTTACTACAGAATCCAAGTCGATCTTTCTCCATTCCACCTGGATGGAGGCAGTGGGCTTTCAATAAAACACGGCAGGAGGACTGAGCCTCCCAGCTGGGCCACAACCGGACCCGAGGGGCCATGGACATGGAGACCTGGATTAATACCAAAGTATACATGGGTCCATGCGCATACAGTACAGAAATACAAAGAGAGGCTTAAATGCCTTTTGGTGCACTACAACACATTTTCAGAAAGTAAAATCCTCAGTGGTATTTTAAACACGTTCAGAGTTCATTTGAGTCCAATTGGACCTATAGAACCAATGTAGGTTATTAAATAAACACTGGAGGCTTTGCTGTGCACACAGCCTCTAAATTTCATCCTAATATCCTTGGATATCCTGAACTCCTTCAAAAACAACAATGAAATTCAAATAGTAATAAATGACAAAAAGACAAAAAACTAACCATCTTACCATCATGTCCAACAGCACATACCAACATTAAAAATGTCGATAAATTCATCGACCTTGCAGTTATTTTTACTTCACCTCAACTGGCAAAGTTTGAATGTACCTGAACTTTTATAAAACATTTATGCAATGAGGAACCTGTATGAATTCGAACAGCAAGTTTGAAAGAAGGAAAACAGATAAAGTGATAAAACCTACTTCTGCTATATAGCTGCCAGTCTTCAACTGATGCTCTGTATACAATACAGGGTAACGAGTAACATTATAGCACGTACAGAAACAAGTCATTCATGCAATAAATGTCCTGTATAAATCCATTCTGAGATTATTTTGAGTTATTTCTTTGAGATTTCTAATCTTACAAAGAGAGCAAAACGAAATTCGGCACCCAAACCAGAAACCAGGATCAAGTTTTCCTTGATTGTTCTGTGACTAGTTTTGCATTGTCTTTAAAATTGGTTCTTGCATTGTCTTTAAAAACACTGGCGATTTAGTTGGGACGACCAAAGAATTGACCTTTTTTCTTATTTTTGCATTCATAAAAACATCCAGCGTCTGATATATACAGTGAAGCTGTTGTTTTACAAGCTCACCAGTAAAGGTACAAAAAAGGAAGAAAAAAAAAATCTATATGTTTTAAACACAATGTTATCACTTTTTAAGATAGTGCTTTGGAGCGTCACAGAAAGTCATGTGAAATTTTCAAATGAGATGATTAAAGTCACCTGCTGGCAAAGACATCTTAAGACATATTAATGATACAATTAGAGTATTTTCACATCTCAGAGTTGTTCCTCATTCCTGTGCACATGTCATCTGGGTCTAAAGTTCTCAAGTCAGGAAAATGTAGGGAAAAGGAAAAAAAAGAACATTATTGCCAGCTAATATACGGAGTTAAAATAAAGCATTGCTATTTACTGAGTAACTAATATAAAAGTTACACAATAACTAAAATAAAAAAAATATATATAACATGGAAGTAATTTAAAAACAGACAACACAGTGGAACCATGTGGATCAATGAGCGTCACTCAAACTTTATTATTATATACAGTATAACATACTTTATCATACTTATAAGACTCTTCAGGAATTCTCTATAATAATCACTATAATTAATTGCAGTCTGTGATTTTTGCTATAATTCATGCCAATAATCTAATTACAATTAATCAAAGAAAAAACAAAAATTCCATAAAAATCATTAAATGTTAGTTAACATTTTGGAAAATATGTACTACAAATCAAATACAAAAGCCTGATAAAATACTTGCAAATTACATTTGCAAATGCATTTATCTTGATTGTTACTATGCAGATATGAATGTACTCAATAACTGTCCATTACAGATTTGAGTTTAGCAGCTAGCTCTAGGAACGCAAGAAAAAAGTCAGATTAATTAAACTCAAGTTAAACATATTTACTTTTGTACATACATTTTATATGAATTGCTAATAAGTCAGAAAATGATTTGATGTATACAAGTTTTAGCTAATAAGCAACATGTCCTTACAGTAGTACTACTGATGTAACTAGCATGTGTTGTGTTAGCAATAAAGGAGACGTGTCTACATAAGAGACTATGTCCAATTAATGTCCAATACTAGGCAGATCAAAAACAGTTGAGCTGGCATGGTTTTACTGCTTGGGAATAGATGTATGTACTGTATCAAAGTTCCAGACTGGCAGAATGAAAGTTTGTACTGATGGTCTATTAATTTATGGTGTGATGAAAAAATGATTGACCATTAGTGGTGGATTGGACCACCACTAATCATTAAATGGCTGCAAATAGCTGCATTTTTTTTTTTTTTTTTGCATCACTAAGGATCTGTCAAGGTGAAGCGATTTACTGCAACAATGCCTTTTTACCAAAACTGTCCACTAATTACTGGTGAATTAGTGAGTTTACAATCAGAGTTTACAGTAAAAAAAAAAAAAAAAAAAGTAGAAATTCTGGGTTTAAATTCAGAATTATAAGAATACAGTCAGACTTCTAAGTCTAAAGTCAGGTGTATGTAAAAAAGCTAGAATTCTAAGAAAAAGAGTCAATGTTATTGGGAAAAAAACATCAAAATTATTTAAAAATAGATAATAAAAATAGAATTATGAGAAAAAAAAGTCAGATTTGTACATTTTAAGTCAGAATTCTAGGAAAAAGAGTAAAAATTATTGGGATAAAAGTCTGAATTATGAATTTAAAGATAGAATTATGAGCAAAAAGGGCAAAAGTCAGAATCCTGACTTTACTTTTACAAAACAGAAAGAAATCAAAACAATATTTTTGCTTAAATTTGGTGCACCTTTAAAATAATCCATCAACAAGGCATGAGCAAATAAATCTGGTGAATCTTTTTGTGACAAGAAGCTACTGTATATTTGAAGTTCCCCTTGGGAAGACCCAACCAGTGTAAGTCCTGATGCAGTACTCGGTGGGTTGACCCTGATAACTGCTGGGCTGACCCTGATTTCGAAGAAAGATTCTCCAGCCAACATGGACCAACTGATCAAGTAAGTTAAAGCAAAACAGAATGGGAAAACATCACTTTTTTCCCCCTCTTTTGTTAAAATTATAATAACGATGGATGTTATTATGGATAACGAGAATGAAGTCATTTTTACAATAAAATAAATGTTCTAAATTTTTAAAGTATATGAAGTCTGAATAATACATGGAAAATAACTGTTACATTCTACTTAAATGTTTAAATTATTCATGATTATAGATTAACTAATGACCCAGGACAATAGATTTTATTCAGTCACCTTTAACTTTGATTACAGCACAAAATGTGGTGTCCAGTTCATGTGTAAAAATGATTCCTTATGCTCCCAGAACTCTTTCACACTTTGTGTCCTGGAATATAGCCGTGCCATCAGGGAAGAAACCTTCCATAGATGTGATAACCTGGTCATTCAGTACATTCAGGTGGTCAGCTGACTGACCACCTGAACCACCTATTATTGTCACATAACGTTGCTGAGTCTAGACCTGAGCAACTAAATTAACCCCAGATCATATCACTGCCTCCAGAGGGACAGGACTACTAGAGACTGGACGAGACCAGACAGGGCCAGGGACACAGGGGCTAGAGACTGGACGAGACAGAGCTAGAGACTGGACAAGACAGGGCTAGAAATGAGAAGGGGAGCACACTGGAGGCTAATAGAACACACTGGAGACACACCACACAGTTCACAAAATAAACCAAAAAGGCACACTTACACATTACTCAAATCACAGAACACAACAGAGCCCAGATAAACTAACATAAGTAAACCGTACCATACCATACGCCCACTGACAGTATTAGTGCTCAACCCAGTTTCCCAGAACAACCAGCTATTTTTAACAATACTAATGAGCTACCTCAGTTCAGGTGAGCACCCGCATCACCTGACCGAGGTGCCTTCTGGGAAACTGAGTTGACTAACAAAAACTACAAAACAAAAACAAACATGTGCACACAGCGACCTCTGGTGGTAGTCCCTTACAGGTTCCCGGGGAACACACTGGAAACTAAGGAGAACACACTGGAGGCTAAGGGGAACACACTGGAGGCTAAGGGGAACACACTGGAGGCTAAGGGGAACACACTGGAGGCTAAGGGGAACACACTGGAGGCTAAGGGGAACACACTGGAGGCTAAGGGGAACACACTGGAGGCTGAGGGGAACACACTGGAGGCTAAGGGGAACACACTGGAGACACACCACACAGAACATTATTAAATAAATAAATCATATTGGATTGTTCATAAACATGCAAATTTGGTCACTTTCTTCCAAACGACATCAATTCTGCATCAACTCATCAATACAGTGCCATGAAAAGATTTTAGTCTGAGTAAATGAAAAATGCTGTTTTTAAATGCTGTTTTTTGTTAATGTTAACCTGCCTGACCTTCTGTGAAACCGCAGATGACCACTAAACTTAATACAGTAGCTGGTTGTAACGCCATAGGCAGAAACAACCACAATTAAGTTTGTAATAACTGGCAATGAGTCCTTCACATTGCTTTTGAGAAATCTTGGCCGCCTCTTCTTTGCGGAATTAATTCAGCCACAGTGGGGGGTTTTCAAGCATGAACGGCCTGTTTAAGGATCTCAATCAGATTTAAGTCCGGACTTTGACTAGGCCACTCCAAAACTTTTCATTTTGTATCATCAGTGGCTAGTGGTCCAGGGCTCACTGGTTTCACCAGGGTTCACACTCTTCTTATAAAAATACCCCGAGCTCACAAAACTCTATATTAATCAGTTTCTCGGGTAGTGCAGCCTCTGTAATAGCAAAGTTAATAGTATATCCAAACCTGTAGCGTCCTTTTGAGGGAAAGAGTGACATTGTGAGTTTGTGACAGTAAGCTGTAGTTCCAGACTTGCTAAACAGATGATCTAAAATAAACCTAAAGTCACATCTGATCGCTCCCGGCACTGCCAGTGATTTTCAAAACGGCCGAAAAAAAAAAGAAAGAAAGAAATAAACCCAAACAAATTTGATGAAAAAAGGCAACACTTACCCTGAATAAAAAGCCCATTGAACTGTCATCTTCATCTTCATATTGCAGTTTGCTAGCGTCAGTCTAGCGGGTGTGAGGAGGGTTAAAATCACATGATTGAGAGTAGAGAGGGTTGTGTACATTTGTGCAATTTGTTGTATGAGGTAGAGTGAGGTATGAGGTTGGTCATTTTATGCGATATGTGCAGCAGTTATGAATGGTGCAGTCCTGAGTGTTTAGTTTATGTCCAGTGGTGAGCGTCAGTGTCAGTGAGTCAGTATGTCAGTGTGTATGTGCTCAGGTAGAGACAGAGTTCAGTAATGAAATGGCTGCGGGGGAAAAAACTGTTCCTGAACCTGCCTATCTTTGTCCGAAGGCTTCTGTAGCGCCTTCCAGAAGGCAGGAGGGCAAAGAGCCTATGAGCAGGGTGAGTCCCTTGTGATATTGTGTGCTCTGCTGAGACATCGTTTCCTGTAGATGTCCTCAATCTTTGGTAGTGAAGGTCCTACTGTACAATGTATTGGGCAGTTTTCAATACCCTCTGCAGTGCTTTCCGGTCCGACATACCCAACTGTGATGCAGCTGGTCAGAATGCTCTTGATGGTACAATGATAGAAGTTCACCAGGATGTCTGAAGAAAAGTAGTTCTTCTTCAGAGCCCCCAGGAAGATAAGGCACTGGTGAGCCTTCTTGATTAGACTGGAGCTGTTGGTGGTCAAGGAGAGATCCTCAGAGATGTGTATGCCCGGGAACTTGAAGCTGGTGACATGATCTACCACCTCTCCATTGATGTGAATGGGTGCGTGTCACCTTTCTCCTTCCTAAATCCACTATGAGGTCCTTGGTCTTCTTTGTGTTGAGCAGCAGGTTGTTTTCAGCACACCACGCAGCTAGGTGGTCCACCTCTCTATAAGCTGACTCATTGCTGTCTGTGATGAGTCCAATTACGGTGGTGTCGTCCGCGAACTTGATAATTGTGTTGGTGTCATGTATAGGCTTGCAGTCACTGGTGAAGAAAGAGTAGAGAAAGGGACTCAGCACACAGCCTTGTGGTACTCTGGTGCCAAGGATGAGGGTGGAGGAGCAATGTTGATCTGCCCAGACATGCTGGGGCCTGTTGGTCAGAAAGTCCAGAAGCCAGTTGCACAGTGATGCATTAATGCCTAATTAATTAAAGTTTAGTGACTAACTTGGTGGGAATGACAGTGTTAAATGCTGAACTAAAATCGAGGAAAAGCAATCTGGCATACGTGTCTTTATTGTCCATGTGAGAGAGCAACTCCATACTCCTGTTCTGACACTAAGCAGATTGGTGGGGATCCAAGGTGAAAGAAGACAGATTTTGAGGTGTGCTACGACCAGCCGCTCAAAGCACTTGGTGATGATGGGGGTGAGTGCTACTGGGCAGTAGTCATTAAGTCATGTTGCAGTCGAGCTTTTGGGTACTAGCACAATGGAGGTGGTCTTAAGGCAGGTGGGAACAATAGCTTTGGCTAGAGAGAGGTTGAATAAATTTGTTAGGACCCCTGCCAGTTCTCCAGCACATGCTCTGAGAACACGTCCAGGGATACCGTCAGGCCCTGCAGCCTTCCATATATGGATCCTGCTCAGAACTGTGCTGACATCATTGATAGAGTGTGTGAGTGGTTGGTAGTCTGCAGAGAGCTCAAATTTGATTACTTAGTCCAGATTATTCCTTGCAAAGCGAGCACAGAAGTTGTTTAGCTCATTGAGAAAGGAGATGTCAGTGGATTGGGGTGAGGGGTTAATGGGCCTGTAGTTGCTGATTATCTGAACACCTCGCCACATCTGCTGGGTATTGGAGTGGGAGAAGTATTCTTCGATAGTACTTGGCCATCTTAATGCCCCGTCTCAGATTGGCTCTGGCTGTCTGAAGGCGGTGTTGCGAGCCTTCAGTAAGAGGCGAACCTAAGAGAGAGGGAGGGAGGATCACGGCAACCACATGGCAGCCATAGGCCAGCCATATGCCATTTACACGGCAGTTGCCCGACCCAGGTAGTTTTGAGTGGCTACATCTGTAGTACGCCCATTTTAATTCCATGATAAAAAAAAAAAGACTTAATAGCTTGGATATCTACCTTTAGCATGAATAACTTTTTGACTTAATTACCCAGTCTTGGCCCATCCTTTACAACATTGCTTCAGTTTATTGAGGTTGTTAGGCATTCATTTATGCATAGTTTTGTTTAGGTCCTGCCATATAATTTCAATTTAATTGAGGTATGGACCTTGACTGTGCCATTCCAAAAAAACTTGATTCTTTTATTTTTTTGCTGTTGTGATGTAGATTTATTAGTGTGCTTTAGATCGTTGTCCATTGTTAACCGGGCTTTAGCTGTCAGACAGAAGGCCTCACATTTGCCTCTAGAATACTCTGGTATACAGAGGACATCATGATCAACTCAATGACTGCAAGTTGCCCAGGTCCTGTGGCTTTTGTATTTTTCTCTGAACATTGCATGGTATGACCTTGGGTGAATGAGCTGGGACACCCATATACAGTATATATACATACAGCTGTACATACGTTCATATGGTACATTGTACCATAGAGCACATTGAACTACATACAAAAGGAATTACACACACTCAATAAATTAGCCAGATACAAGTAATTACCAGTAAGAACTATTCTCACGGCCAATATGTATGATTAAATGACAACAGCTTTCTTGTAGTTTAAGTTAAAAAAAAAAGTATTTTAAGACTAAGCTGAATTAAAATGATAAAGTGTGAATGCATCATAAATTTCTTATAGAACTGTGGACACAAAACCTTATTAATGTATAGATAAATATAATAAATTATATCATAATACATGATGTAGTTCTTCTTTATAATAATTTTCTCAAAAGCCAAGAATAAAAGTACTTTGGGAAGAATATATTTGGTGGGATATTTTTATCAATCACACCAGATCAGTCAGGGTTATGGTCTGAGAAAGCCTCCATCTCTGGAACAACCTACATAGACAAAGACAAATACTTAAATAAACATAATATTAATAATAATAATAATAATATATAATAATAATAATAATAATAAATCACACAGAATGGTAGTAATTGAAACTCGGGTTTCAATTATTATTATTATTATATTATTATTATTATATTTTTCAAGAATAACCAAAAATATCTAATTTTAATAATAGAGATCTAATAGGTGTTAGGAATGTGATGTGATTAGCATACCTCTGGTTCTGATCTTCTTTCATTTTCAAAGTCATGTTTTATTCTGTTAATACAAACAAACAAACAAATATATTTGTTATATAGCATCGTACCCTGATGATGTCACGGTTACTGCTTGCCGGACGAAAGAGAGACATGATAGCAGAGGTGGAAGTGATCAAAGGATTTTAATGATAACAAAAACAGGGAACAAACAGAACAGAACATGAACTTAAACCAGGATAAACTAAACATGGAGCTACACCGAACTAGACCTTACAAACAGACTGAACGACAGACAGGCTAGGAGACAGACAGACAGACTAGGAGACAGACAAACCAGGAGAACACAGAGCCTAGGAGAACACGGAGCTAGGAACACAGAGCCAGGAACATAGAACCAAGGAGAACATTGAGAACAAGGAGAACACTGAGAACAAGGACAACACAGAGCTAGAATGAACATACCAGACAAACAGTAACCCTAGACGAACAGATGCAAGACAAGGACAACACAGAACTCAGGAACATTTATAATCACACTAATGAGCAAACTCAGTTCAGGTGAGCGCCACATCACCTGACTGAGGTGCATTCTGGGGATTAGAGTCCTTCACACAAAGAACACAAAGAAAACATGAAAAACACAAGGAACTCTCTGGGCGCTTTGTCGCCCTCTAGGGGTAATCCCTGACATTACCCCCCCCAAAAGGCGCACCACCGGGGCGCCAAAGGAGGACCCGGACACCCTCCCCAAGGTCCCAGTACCGTCCTCCCTACAGCGAGGCTGCAAGGGATCTCCCCTTGGAGTGGAAAGGAGATTATTCCAAGTTTGGTGCCGAGGTCGGACGGCAGAGCGGTCACGGAATCCTTGAAGAGGGGCGATGGAGTCAAGAGCACGGCGTCCTGGAACCCGTGCGGAGGCAGGAGCACGGCGTCCTGGAACCCGTGCGGAGGAAGAGGCGGCTCGTCGTCCTCGGCGGCGCAGGACGGCGGCGGCGGAGGAAGAGGCGGCTCGTCGTCCTCGGCGGCGCATGACGGCGGCGGCGGAGGAAGAGGCGGCTCGTCGTCCTCAGCGGCGCATGACGGCGGCGGCGGAGGAAGAGGCGGCTCGTCGTCCTCGGCGGCGCATGACGGCGGCGGCGGAGGAAGCTCGCTATCCACCTCAATACAGGACGGCAGCAGCGGAGGCAGCTCGCTGTCCATCTCTGGGAACCCTGGAGGGTCTGGGCCTCCACCGAGGCTGGCTGGAGGGTCAGGGCCTCCACCGAGGCTGGCTGGAGGGTCTGGGCCTCCACCGAGGCTGGCTGGAGGGTCTGGGCCTCCACCGAGGCTGGCTGGAGGGTCTGGGCCTCCACCGAGGCTGGCTGGAGGGTCTGGGCCTCCCCCGAGGCTGGCTGGAGGGTCTGGGCCTCCACCGAGGCTGGCTGGAGGGTCTGGGCCTCCACCGAGGCTGGCTGGAGGGTCTGGGCCTCCACCGAGGCTGGCTGGAGGGTCTGGGCCTCCACCGAGGCTGGCTGGAGGGTCTGGGCCTCCACTGAGGCTGGCTGGAGGGTCAGGGCCTCCACTGAGGCTGGCTGGAGGGTCAGGGCCTCCACTGAGGCTGGCTGGAGGGTCAGGGCCTCCACTGAGGCTGGCTGGAGGGTCAGGGCCTCCACTGAGGCTGGCTGGAGACTGGGTCCTGGCCTTGACGTCAGCTGCCTCTTGGTTGGCCTCGGCCAGCTGTTCCTGCACCACTGCCCCCAGCTCCAGCAGGGTTTGCAGAGGTGGAAGTGATCAAAGGATTTTAATGATAACAAAAACAGGGAACAAACAGAACAGAACATGAACTTAAACCAGGATAAACTAAACATGGAGCTACACCGAACTAGACCTTACAAACAGACTGAACGACAGACAGGCTAGGAGACAGACAGACAGACTAGGAGACAGACAAACCAGGAGAACACAGAGCCTAGGAGAACACGGAGCTAGGAACATAGAGCCAGGAACATAAAACCAAGGAGAACACAGAGCTAGAATGAACATACCACACAAACAGTAACCCTAGACGAACAGATGCAAGACAAGGACAACACAGAACTCAGGAACATTTATAATCACACTAATTAGCAAACTCAGTTCAGGTGAGCGCCACATCACCTGACTGAGGTGCATTCTGGGGATTAGAGTCCTTCACACAAAGAACACAAAGAAAACATGAAAAACACAAGGAACTCTCTGGGCGCTTTGTCGCCCTCTAGGGGTAATCCCTGACAGATGATGACTAAAAAACAAACAAACAAACAAACAAACAATAAAAAACTGCTAAAAACTGACAATAAGCTTACCTGTCTTTAAATCCAATCCCTGGGTAAAAAAGGACACACAACCAAACAATTATCCCCCCATTAATCAATAGATTATTCAACAGATTATAAATAATTAATAATTAAATAATTAATAATTTATTACTATTTCTGCAATTATATATAATTGTAATTTATATGTAATTAGAGTAAGGTTAATTGTAACGTCAGTAGCATACTGGGTTTATAAAATGTGTTAAATAAATAAATAAATAAATAAATAAATAAATAAATGCTCCTGACAGTACTCACAGGCATTGTAGATTTGCAAAGAAAGCCAAGCAAAGAGAAACACCATTTCAAATGGTAGAACAATCAGACGTAGATCTTCTATAGTTCGTGTTCCTCCCTCTAGAAACCAATAGCACATGTACTGTAAGTGTTAATGTTAAAGTTCAACTTTTAATGTAAATCAGGTCAAAATATGATCTTGTTTTATTATTTTTTTTCATCACAGGGTAGAATAAGAAACATACTGTAGAAGAATGTGGTATGTATCCTCTTAGACTGGCGGGCAGATAAATATATGCCCTTACCCACCCATTCTATCCAGTGCTGAAGATGCACTTCCTCTGATGGCTGAGGTCTGGGATCTGCGCACTGGCTTTTACTATACATGGCACTTCAAATGAATTAGGCTACCACTATGTAAGTACGGGAGTCACTAATGCCCATAATTTGACAATACAATAAATATAGAAAAAAATATATAAGTAAATAAACTGAAGCAGACTCACAGCATACTAGTATATGGCAGTCTCCAGTTTTACTTCTACTGGAGTCTGGAGTAAAAACTGCTCTTAATTCTGTTTATCCATGGTATGATGCAACTGAAGTGCCTCCAGTACCAGAGGGCAGCACGGGATGGGTCTTTAATAGAGGACAGTGGGCAGTCGATAACTTTTGGGAATTTGTTGATAACTCTCAGAAAGGCTCTCTATTTAGTTCTATAGTTACTAATGAAACTGATGGCATTGTTTGTTTTTTTCTGATGAAATTTGTGATGTTTGTGATGACCACAGAAATCTGGTCTATACATTCTTTCAGCAGTTTTCTTGTCATACCCTCAGGTCCTGCAGCTTTCCTCAAGTTCACCGCTCTAAGTACATGCCTCACAGCATACGTCTGCAATGTGAAAATGAGGCTTTTGGAGGCTGGTGGAGGTTCTGCATCTGTCTCTTCTGCTGACTCCTCATAATAAGGAAAGTAATTTTTAAGTTCCCTTAAAGGTGGGTTGTTGTTAGTGAAGTGGTCTTCAAACTCATGTAAGACACATGAATTTTTCCAATTTTTTTCCAATCCAATTTTTTTCTTGTTTCTCACACTCAACTTAAAATATATGCAATTCCCCTTTTCCTCCTCACTATTCCACAAACAATACTCAACAGCGACAAATTAAAAACAGTTGTTTGGAGTTGTTTTGTTAAATAATTAGAAAAAAAAATCATACTAAAATATTCTGTTTATGTGAGTATTCAGACCCATCACTTAGTACCGAGTTAAAGCAGAAATGAACCTCAACCTCAAATATTGTTTCTTTTATATTATTCCTCAAATAGCGTTTCTTTTGGATGTTTTAAAAAAAAATCCTTTTGGTAATATCATTCAAGGTCAACCACGTTGGATCTATTATTATTTACTGTATTATTATTTTGCCTCCACGCACAGTGAGGTGGATAGTAAGAGAAATAAAAAGCTAAAAAAAAAAAAAAAAAGCTCCAAAGCTCACTGTTAAAGAACTGCAACAAATGATAGCATCTTGGGGTCGCAAAGTCTCCAAAACAACCATCAGACGCTATCTACATGCCATTAAGCTCTTTGGGAGGCACGCAAGGAAAAAACCTTTTCTCAGTCACAATCATAAATGCAAAAGTTTGGAGTTTGCTAAGCGGTACTGCGGCTTCAACTGGGACCGCGTGCTTTGGTCAGATGAGAACAAGATAGAACTTTTTGGCAACAAACACTCTAAGTGGAACACAAAAGATGAGTCTGCAGAACAGCTCCTCATGCCCACTGTGAAGTCTGGGGGAGGATGGGTGATGCTGTGGGGCTGTTTCTCTTCCAGAGGCCCTGGGAACCTTGTTAGGCTGCATGGCATCATGAATGCTTTGAAATACCAGGACATTTTAAAGAAAAATCTGGTGGCCTCTGCCCGAAAGCTGAAGATGGGTCGTCACTGGGTCTTTCAGCAAGACCCAAAACATGTGGCCAAATCTACACAGAAATGGTTCACCACACACAGAACACTAACCCTAACGCCAACCCCATGGCCATCTCAGTCCCCAGACGTCAATCCCATTGACAACCTGTGGAGTGAGCTGAAGAGGAGAGTGCAGAGGAGAGGAGTCGGGTCACTGGATGATTTAGAGACATTGTGCAAAGAGGAACGGTCGAAGATCCGTCTTTCTGTCTTCTCTAATCTTCTGAAACATTATAGGTGAAGATTAGGTGCCGTTTAGTTGGCAAAAGGGGGTTGTACAAAGTATTAAACATCAGGGGTGCTAATAATTGTGGCACCCATGATTTGATGTAAAATAATTATTTCTTAATGTGGGATTTTTTTCCCCCCCACTGAATAAATGCACTTGAATTAAAGGTTGGAATTTCCTCTTTTTTCTCATTGTGTTTCTATGTTATTTAGAACAAAACTGATTTTTTTATTTTTAGAAGCTAAAGAACACATTTTAACCAGGGGTGCCAATACTTATGGAGGGCACTGTATAGCTGATATTTGGGACGTCCAGGTAGATCTCCCTGAAATGAGTTTCGTGCTAGCAGAATGTTTGGAATATGCAGCCTTGTGAGTAAGAGTGTAAGAGTATCACATTGAACAGTTCCAAAAGTTCGACCTCTCATATTAATCACAACATTTATTTGATACCATGTTTATGATGGAATCATACAGTACCTGCCTTCAGGATCAGTTCACTGGCAAGAGCAATCGCATTAACAACACTGAGACCTACAGCTCCAAACATGTAGATCATCATATGCAGGAAATCTGTATTTTAAAATAATGGCACACAGGGATAATAACAACACGTTTTAAAACATTTTAAATTTACCCCCAAATGTGTAAAAAAAAAAAAAAAAAAAAATATATATATATAATTAGACTCACCAGGTAAAACTTTAGGATGTTTGAAGAAGCATGTTGCTACCAAAATCTGGACCATTGGTGTCAAAGCCAAAGATCCGTCACGATCTGGAATCATCAGTTAAACTAACAACTCATGATTATATTATTTTATTTTATTTTTCAGTACCATTTAAGATGTATTCACACTTGTAGTTCATTTCTCTTGGTTCAGACTAAAGTTTAAACTTAAACAATCTTATTGGTTTGCTAGTGTAAGGTTCACTTAACGCTCACACTGGCATTGTCAACGTTGAGCCAAAAGACATAACAGACAACATGTGGATTATATATGGTAACATCTTTACCAGGTGAAAACCTATGGAGTTTATAACATGTAACGTTACACTGTTCATTGAAAAAAATGGCATAGCTCTAGACCAGGGGTGGGCAAACGTTTTGAGTCGTGGGCCACATTGAGTTCTAGCATTTGCCAAAGGGGCCGGAACAGGAGCAGATAGATGGCATGCTTTGGTCAAAGGGTCAAAGGGTAAAGTGCAAACGTGGAGTAATAGATCTACGTTTCACCTCAACAAAGCCAATATATCTAGAGTGCGCCATCTAGTGAGGAAACATCAGAATTACAGGGGAAATAAAACATTAGCAAGGTTAATTTATTAAATTTTTTCAAGTTTGGCGGGCCGAATCAAAACGTTAAACGGGCCGCATGTGGCCCCCGGGCCGGAGTTTGCCCACGCCTGCTCTAGATGGTAAATAGAATAGTTGCCAATGCGCCTCATATTTTTATTTTTTGATAAGACAGACAGTTTTTATCCAGACAGTTGACCTATAACTGAATACATAAATGGCCAGCTACGATATTTAATACCTCGAGAGACTCATGAGCACATCTGATAATTCAGCAGGGCTGCAATCAATAAAGAGAGCGCGCCAAAACATATGATATTTAAATAAAATGGTGTACTGTCATACATTCATGAACATATCACAACCCTTACGTTAGGGAATGCATCAGGTGCACTCTTGCGCAGAGTCAATGTGCTTTTTTTTTTTTTGCACATTTATTTTTATCATTTAATTTGACTTAGGTTCTTAGTTCTTAGGTAGCAGCTTTGGTTTGTTTACATACTTTTGGTCTGTGCTGGATTCTCATTTTATTTGTACGATTTCATTTTTTATGCCGGATTACTGTATTGATAGAACTATTAAAACAGAACAACAGCACCACAGTTCATTTTACACAGTTCAACCAGACATAACAAGTGAGAACACACCCCTAATTTGGGTTCAATCAAATGCATGAATTAATAAATATAACATTTTAGAAATGTTATGCTTGTGTGAGATCCCTTCCAAGTAAAGGCATAATGTGTCAGGGAGAAAAAAATATTTCTATATTTTTGTGGAATAAAATCACTGTTGGATTCCAAAATCTACGGCCATGACAGCTTACAGATACGAGATTTTGCAACTCTGACCGTGTACAACTCTGAGCCGTATATTTCAGAGTTGTACTCTAACAAACACAAAATCTATAGTAGATTTTGGAATCCAACTCGGACAAAACACAAATGTACACACAAATCTTTTTTTTTTTCCACACAATTATTTTTTACAGTGATTTTATTCCATAAAAATATAGTGGTAACCTGATAACTCAAAACAGGTTTTTAAATTTTATCATACCTTTATTGTCCATAATAAGGTATAAATAACGAAAGCACATTGTGCCATGTGTAATGATTAGAATTCCAACAATGACAGTGCAGCATAAATCTGAAAAAAAGAAGAAGAAGTTTGAATTATATATATATATATATATATATATATATATATATATATTATATATATATAGATTATACAGGGTGGGCCATTTATATGGATACACCTTAATAAAATGGGAATGGTTGGTGATATTAACGTCCTGTTTGTGGCACATTAGTATATGTGAGGGGGCAAACTTTTCAAGATGGGTGGTGACCATGGTGGCCATTTGGAAGTCGGCCATCTTGGATCCAACTTTTGTTTTTTCAATAGGAAGAGGGTCATGTGACACATCAAACTTATTGGGAATTTCACAAGAAAAACAATGGTGTGCTTGGTTTTAACGTAACTTTATTCTTTCATGAGTTATTTACAAGTTTCTGACCACTTATAAAATGTGTTCAATGTGCTGCCCATTGTGATGGATTGTCAATGCAACCCTCTTCTCCCACTCTTCACACACTGATAGCAACACCGCAGGAGAAATGCCAGCACAGGCTTCCAGTATCCGTAGTTTCAGGTGCTGCACATCTCGTATCTTCACACCATAGACAATTGCCTTCAGATGACCCCCAAAGATAAAAGTCTAAGGGAATCAGATCAGGAGACCTTGGGGGCCATTCAACTGGTCTGACACTAACGCACATTGGATAGATCCCTCCAAGACTGTTGGAACAAAAAAAGTGATAGTATGATGTGGTATATGTGGTACAAAGATAGTGGGGCCATTCTTCATCAATGGAAACCTCAAGGCCACTGGATATTTGAAATTGCTACATGATGATGTGTTTCCCCTCTTTATGCACTGAAGCTGGCACGTTCCCTGAGTTTTTCCAGCAAGATGGTGCACCACCACATTACGGGTGTCGGGTCCGAGCATTCCTAGATGAACAGTTTCCTGAAAAGTGGATTGGTCGTCGTGGGCCAGTTGAATGGCCCCCAAGGCTGACAGCAGCTTGCATACTACACAGCAGCAGCAAAACTAGGAAAGACCTAAAAGGTGCATGTGTTGTTTGTTTGAAAATAAGCCATGAACAGAGCTGCAGTGCCCTTTCTTCAGGTACAAAAAGGGACCTATGATTATGCACATGATTGTGTTGTTCTGTTTTAGTTTACATTTGCCCTTAAGCCTTGCCACACCCATTTCATCTCATGACAAAATGCAAAACCAAACTCTCAGCATGAAGATGGGTCCCCATTTAAATGTTTTGGCGACTCATTTTACTATGCAACAGCAAGTTGGCAACAATAAGCAGCACACGGGAGGATATGAAATGTCCAAGGAGACAGCCCTCTGTAGAGAGATTGGTGGCAAAGACCTCAGTGGTGTCCATGGTGAAGGTTCGTATCCTAAAACATTTCGAGCAGGGACTAGTAGCTTGAGGCACAGAGGTTTCTGGGGTAAAGAAAATTCTCTTCTTGCATGTCAGCAAAAAGGTGACCTCCTGGAGCAACAGTGATAGCTGCACAATAGCCGGGTCCTAGTGGCTATAGGAAATTATACAAATTATGGTCAGAATTATGTCCTACACAATTCCATGCTGTGCCAGACATATGACTTGTCTCAGTGTCATTGCACAATGTTAGCCTGGCCAAGCAGCACTGTCTGGTGTTGAGTAAATAGCGATGACTCGACCAGCTGGGTTTGAGAACAGGGTTTCTTTTACCACCTGTTTCTGAGGAGGTCATACTCATTCCACTGCAAAACTTCAAGAACAGCATCCCAGCGGCACAAGCGAACTGCCTCCGCGGTTATGTTTCCAGACCATCTGCTGCATTCTCCAGCCTTTTTGCCATGAGGCATCGTTAGCAGTATAACTTCCACAACAGGTTTCAAGGACATCATGTTTGCTCTGCACCGTAGCTTCAGAGACAGCATTATTGGTCCACTCCACACCTTTGAAGACATCACGCTTGCTCTGCACTGCTCTAGCTTCAACAACATTACGCTGCTGCCACCACCCGGCTTTGAGGATGTAATTTGGCTGTAATTAAATGATTTTAATGCTGCTTGAGGAAACAGAAGCAAGGAAAAAATCATATAAAGATATAATACAATGCACTCACTACTACTTACATCCTATTTTTCTCCACTGAGAGCAGCATCCTTGCTTGTGGCAGCGTAATAGATAAATCACTCCTGACCACACCAGTATAAACAATACAGCCTCAAATACAAATGTCCAACCTAAAAATGGTAAAAAAAAAAAAATTAAAAAAAATGGAAAGAAAATTGATTAAAATAAATTAGATATTTACTAATAGCTTGTAAAACTTAAAAATCATCATGCACTTTATTCTCTTCACCTTTGCTGTAGATACTTACCTCTAACAAAATCTTTGGTTCCGATAGCAAACAATATATACATACAAATTTCATAGAGGCTGAATATAGTAACAATAACAGATGGCACGGCAATATGCACCCCTGAAAAAGTCAAATAAAGTAAAATGCAGTAGCAACCTAATCCAGTAGATTAGTACAGTGAGATTATTTAATTAAATTTAATTTTCAAACTGCTCATGAATTTTGGGCAATGTTAAATTCATGTAAAAGTTATGATTCTTACGTTCAAAAGGTTTTCCTAGGAAATGGTGCCTTTGTAGAGAGAGAAGCATCAACATGCCCACATTTACAGATGGTATTACCGTAACCATCTCATAGTTGACTAAAAGTCCCAAAAGGTATGTTTCATTGTGGGGCAGAATAAACAGAAAGGTTACGATGTGAGTGTACTCGCATATAAATGAACAGATTATAAAAGTCAATTCATCAAATACTCAGATTTCTTATATGTTATGTAGGTTATACTGTAGGTTACATGTTTAGCAGTACTCACAGGCCAAAGATATTGCACTGCTCCTGACACTGAATGCAAGCAGTATAGTATTCACGGCTTCGAGACAAACGATCAGATGTATCTGGAGACCATAGACAGCTGTAAAACAATATGGAACTGTTTTATTCATTTTTATTATTAATTTTACTTTTTTTTTTTTTTTTTGTAGTCCACAACTTTGTTTGTAGGACAACTTTGGGATATTTTATGTACAACGGTACACAAAAAAAAAAAAAAAAAAAAAAAGGCTCAATATTGTTTTTGGTCTGTTTGAGGGTATCTTTGGAAGCCTGATGATTTGGTCAATTCTGACCAAAAGAACTGTGAGCTTTTCTTGTGAAAGAGAACCAAACGATTGGCTAAATCATATAGCCATTAGAGTCGAAATTGAAATAATAATAATAATAATTAAATACATTTGTTCAAACCTAATCCAACAATGGAATGGGGCAAACTGAAATGCTGCACAACATTATGGCAAAATTGCTCCCATAGATTTACACTTAAAATATCACTTGATATTGATGTATTTTTTTTAAGGATTTATACGATAGCAAGCAATAATAAGTTCACCAACATACAACCAAGTATCTGGAGGCAGAAAATAAGAAACTATTTATGACCCTGAAGCCTGATGTATGAAGTATTAGTAATAATACTTAACAGGAAATACGTCACAGGAACAATCAAATTTTGTGATACAGTAAATGATAGAATAATTAAATGTTGTTCTTTACCCAATACAGCAGCACTGACGATGAACATCCCTGCTAAGACTGTTAGTACTGCATCAAGTTGCACTTCTCTTGTCTGTATCCGAGCACAAAAGAAATCTAAATAGGAATTGAAAAAAAAAATAAAAAAGTGGATAATATTTTGTGCATCTATGATGACAAATAGAAAAGAAAATAGTCAAAAAACATGTACTGTATTTGTTCCCAAGAAACTACTGCTTACACTAAACGCTAAAACTAAGGTAATTGCGAAGTCTTAGTGCTTAGTTTAGTCCTCTTTTTTGAATAAAAGAAATGAAAGAAACTTATGACAGTATTTACATCTTGCTGCCCACTGCACCCCTTTTCATGTTTTGTCCCCTGCGGGTCCACCGGTCAATCTCCTCTAAAAATTATACAGAATCAAATGATAAACTAATGGTTTAACTTATCATTGTCTTTAAATTATATATTTAAAAAGTACACTTCATGTACGTGGTGCAGACGCAGGTCTTTGGTCTTTTTTTTTTCCAGACGTTCAAAGGACATAGAGGCTACAGCTATGAGCAAAAAAAAAAAAAAGGGGTTGGTAGAAAAGAACTTATATGGAGATAAAAAATTTAAAAAAAAAGTAAGTCTTAGACCGGTGTAGCCATGTTCTATGGAATAACCACCTTTTTATTATTATTATTATTTTTTTTTTCAGTTTCTCAAACTATGTTCAGTATATTTAATTGTATTCTGGGTAGAGTACTGGGTAGTACTGTAAGTAAAGAAAAAATAGGGGTATCAAGTGTTCTATAAAGTTACACATATCAGTGTCCAAAACAAAATTAAAAACAAAATTATTTTTTTTGTTTTACTTACATAAACATGCGCCCATTGTTAAACTTGAATAGTAAAGTGGAAAACCCAACACCATCACTGTTTTTTGTAAAAACTCTGTAAAATAAATTGCTTTATTTTATATACACATCCACTGATAACATGGTGAAAAATTAAGATAGTATGAAGAAACATGACAAAATTTTTTTTTTTTTAAAGATGATTAAGCAAAACAAAATATTTTTTAACACTTGCGTGGTAATTTGTCGAGACAGGAAGAGGTTTTCATAAGAATGAGGGGTCTCATGATATTGACAGTTGAACAAGTGATAACCTCAGAGGGCAACCCTATGAAGAGGAAACAAACCGAACCAGTGTCAGGTGCTGGATCTGAGCAGAACTTATGGAACGTGTCATGTTTGTAGAAACAATTAAGAAAATTACCCGGAATTTACCTTCCGTCAACCACAAACAGAAAGCAACAAACATACAGATGTTTGGACAGAGGATCAGGCACATGTGTATTTTCATGTTCTTTTGGGTGGTATCTGAGAAAGAAAAAATGTTTTCCATCTAGAGCATTAACCAGTAAAAAAAAAAAAAAAGAAAAACAAAGGAAAAAAGGTAGGTTGAATACCTTTCTTTCTCAGGTGGTTAAAAACAGGATAACAAAATCCAACTGCCAGCAACAGTGCAATCGAACAGAAGACCAAAATGATTATAGGGACTGCAGAGAGACCTATAGCCGTGAGGACACATATAATAAGCCATTAGGGAATACATCTCGTCTTTAGAGCTTGCTACAATGTACAATAGAGCACCTACAGATGTGTGCAGGCCAGTTTTCTAGTTTCGCCGTCGCACCTCACGGCGAAGGTATGCAGTTGCTGGCTTTGACCACTGAGTGGCGCTATAACTATAGACCGACGCGTCAGACCTTATTTCATTCTCTCAGGGATTCATGAGCCGCAGCTCCTTTAGAGCTGCACGTAGTAGCGGATAAAATCAAGTCTAACATTGTACTTAAACGAATTCATAATAACAGTACTAAAATTACAGTACAAATGTAGAATAAAATTTTATTAGTAAGCAAAGTAAATGTTAACACAGTGAGCCTTTAGATTTTATCATGTGTAATTAAAAAGCCTACGCGTGTAGACTGTAAACCCTAATGCTCAAAGTAATTAAACATATTGAGTACTGTTTGTACACTCATAAAAGCACCACTGAAGCTTACTACATTGACTGAATGTAAACATGAAAAGAGGTGTGAGCTTTGTAGTTAATTAATGAATGGTATTTAGTAGGGCCATCCTCTACACTGTAAAAAATAAATTGGAAATTTTACGGTTAAAAAAAACCCGGCAGATTTGGTTGCCAGAATTTTACCGTAAAAAAATACGTTATTGCACTGTAAAAAAAAAAAAGACGTAAATTTTATGGTAAAAAAAAAAAAAAAAAAAACGGCAGCTGTGGTTGCCAGAGGTTTACCATAAAAAAAGGTAGCAACATTTTTGGTTGTACAGGATTACACTCATTATACTGTACAGTCTATGGATTTTAATTGTTTGTTTTTTTTCGAGCCTGGCCAGGAATCGACCCCAGATCATGGTGGTGCAAAGCGACGGTGCAAACCACTACAGTACTGTGCTTGCTGTGCAATTGTTGTCGTTGTTGGACTTCCTCGGTACAACGACAACATTTGTGTAGCAGGCGCAGTAGTGTAGTGGTTAGCACTGTCGACCTTGCACCGCCAGGGTCTGGGTTCGATTCCCGGCCAGCATTGGAAAAAAAAAAAAAAAAAAAACTAAACAATTGAAATCCGTAAAATGAGTGCAATTCCGTACAACCTAAAAACACTGCTACCATATATAAAGCTGCCAGTTTTTTACCGTAAAATTTACGTATATTTTTTACAGTGTACGTAAACCTCTATGTGACTTTACATTAACTATAGTTCTTATCAGAAAAATAATTAATCCAGCATTTTACTCAAGTAATATCAAACCTTACCTGCTTGACACAAGTTTGTCATTGGCTACAATATCGTAGTTATGATGTTGAAAGCTATGAATTGATGTGTATCTTGGCCATGTTTTATGTCATATAATAATTTTAGTTCTAGCTAAGACTTTGCACAACTGCAAGCAGTCATGAGTAATTTCAGGCAGCTTCATTACCTACGCTTTGCAGAACCACAATGGTACGTGCTGACATGTTCCTAGTATGCACCTCACACACAAATTCTCCTTTATCCTCCATCTGTACATCCCTCAGCTTTAACGAGAAGTTTCCTTTAGGGGTTTCAGAAGAAAATAAATCAACTCTTCCTTGGTAAAGTTCATGTGAGGCGTCTGGGAAGATCTCACTGTCTTGATAAAGCAGCACAATGATGTCTCGGTCTCTGACTGTCCTTTTCCAGGTCACTTCTTCTATCTCACCGACTGGTACATGTGAATCTACAGAGCAGTTCAGTACGACATCGTCACCCTCACGGGCAAAGACAGACTGCTCTGGCCTTGTTGCCATGAAATGCTCTGAAGGTATGGAAAGGACAAAGAGAACAATGTTTAATAGTAAAGACAAAGTGTGCTATTAAATGTGCATTTAATGTGTTTCGTAAAATTATTTCAACATATTAATAAAAAGTTATTGATGGTTATAGGAAAGTATTCGAAATTTAAGAAGTACTGTATGAATGTTTAATTGACGTTACTTACCGATGTCTTTAATTCTCAGTATAACCTCAGTGGAGTCTTGTGTTGAATTTACTTTACAGCTGTAAACTCCAGCATCTTCTTCAACCACATTTCTGAGTAAGATGGAGAAGTTCCCTTTGAAGATCTCATCTGGGAAAAAATCAACTCTTCCTCTAAACTCATGACTCTGGAGATCTGGTCTGCTTTTGCCTTGCTGAAAGAGACTTATTACATCGTCTGAATCCATCTTTCTCCATTCTACCTGCAGACCTTCCAGAGGTAACGGGCTTTCACTAAAGCATGGCAGGAGAACAGAAGCTCCGATCTGGGCCTCAACTGGACCCAACAGGCCGTGGACATGGAGACCTGGATTAAGATTAAATGAGTAATCGTGGAAGGTAAATAAAACAAAATTTTTAATACATTTCTAATTCAAGAATTACAGCATTAAACATTTTCCACTTATCCTAAATCCTATTTCAGTAATGGGAAGAATAATATACAGCACATAATGTCACACTACCTTTAACAATGTCATGCATGTTGTAAGGATTTACGCTACATAAAGCCTTACCTTCAATTCCAACAGCAGAAACAAACAGCAAAAAAACGGGCAAATCCATTTACCTTCAAGTTTATTACTTCTGTTTCATTTGAAGTCTCGTACAATAGATTTAAACATACTGTATTTAATTCTGAAGTAGCAACGAGGAACTAGTTCCTGGATTCTACGCTAATTAAATAAGGATTACAAGGGCATTTGACGCCCAGTCCAGGAAGCAGCAAGGACACTGTCAAGTCAGTTACTGATCCAGTTTTTCTGCATTGCTTTAACTCATTAGATACTGGATTATTATTATTATTTTTTTTTAATATTCAGTTATGATTTTTATTAGTGTAGGTGTTATTGTAGAAACCATAAAGACAAGATATACACACCGGTATGTTTATCTGTAAAATGATTAAAAATGCATTTAAAAGATTGTATCACTGATCAGGTCTATGGATTGTTTCATAAGGGGAATTAACATTACTCTAGAATTTTCATATTTCATTTGGTCCACAAACCACATTGATCCTAAATCCTTATTTAATATACATCTTGGATATGTTCACTATTCTATAAGATTTTTATTGTTGAACATAAATCGTACTGTTGGCATGCTACTGTAAACGATTTCTGAGCTAGAAACAGAAAAGTAAATAAAGGTAGCTCAGTTTAAAGCTCTCCTGGTTTAACAACCATTTCAGCAGCATAATTCATATTTTATGGCATTTAAAAACAATATTCAAAATCATTAAAAAAAACAAAAAAAAAACAGGGGGTACACGGATATAAATCCTTTTGGTGGATGTTGATATATATTTTAAACAAGCTTGCAAATGGCCACATCGATTAGTTTAGAAACTCACTAGATAAAGTGCAAATACTGTATGTCCAGTAATTCTAACATTCCGGAGAAATATAGGTTGCAGTAAAAAATTAGGAAAGTTAAATGAGTTATTAGTTAGACGATTAGTAAAATAATGTATTTAATTCAACGTGTTGTAATTTGGCAAAGAGCAGCACACATTAGAAATACCGGCATTACATTATAAAAATAAATAAATAAATAAATAAATAAATAAATACAGTTTTCAGAGTCCACGGATATATTTTCCGATATTATTTTACGTGTTTTTAATTTATTACCATTGAATACTGGTGAACACTCACTATAAAACCGTACATTTGTTAACACAATCTCTTTACAAGGCACTTGTTTGGTAGAATTTGTGTCCACGCGTTATACTTAATTGTATTTATTTCCTCAGGTAGATCAGGCAGACTGAGCTGAAATACTTTCAGTCCCTGGAGAAATCTTCATGGACAAAATATAACACCACTAAGACAGTGCTGAACTTTTTTTTCTTGTTCTTGTTGTTGTTCTCTGATTTTTCTTTAAAAATGTTATGGCATGTTCCTTTTTATATTTACCAACCATCAACTGTAAAACAGTAAAAGTGCAATACTGAATGATTGTTGCTGTTGATGCTAGACATTTAGCACATTTGTCATATAGATGACTCTATCTGTACGAGTTCTAAATTGGAGTTGTGTTTAAAATACAAGTCAATTTGACCTTAAAAAAAATTTGACCTTTGGACAGTACACTGGAACCTTGGATTGCTCTCTCTTAGTCGATCGGGCCCTGACCGGTAAGTGTATCAAGGTGCCGCAGACACAACAAGCAATTACTCTTCTACTCTTAGCTTAAAATTTATCTCGGACACAGATAAAATTTAAGCTAAATTTAACCCTAACCCGCACTTCTTTTTCATTTAAAATTATTCATTCAGATTATTCGTTCCATAGCCCCAAAAAATAAATACATAAAAATTATTAATACAAAATATAAAGTCAAAATAAAACAAATTTACCTTTGAAAAAAATCATGACAGAGCAGTGTTTTTGTTAGAGAGAGAGAGAGGGTGTGTCACAAACCATCCATGGATCCATGCATGTAAACAACCATGTACACTGTTCTAACCACTCCCATAACCAACAGTTACAGAGTAAATATTTTTTACATTTTGAGGATGCGTTCCTCAAAAAAAAAAAAACATTATTATTATGAACGACTACAGTAACATGTAAAATGAATATAATTCTATGCATTTTCTGCAAGCCATTTTAAGAATAGCATGTGTAATGATTTAAGCAAAAAAAAAACAAGCATGAAAAACGCCAACACATCCATTGAGGTGAAAGTTTTGCAACAGATACTACAAGTTTAATGTTTAGGCCAATCATCTGTAAATGTAGTGATTTTAATAAGACTGTCACTGAAACACCAGGCTCCGCCCTCAGTCAACGTCAAATCACCCAAATTCTAAACACACACACACACACAGCTGAACCTTATCACCCACGCAAGATAAACACACCTCACTTCCCGTCACCCAGCATCTGATTTCTATTACGGACAAAGACTGCATGAGCTGCTACTCACGGCGACCTTCTACACCTTATCTCCTGCCCTCCCGTCTAATCGTCTCTCCTACCTCCCTGTTGTGTTCGTCTCTCCTACCTCCCTTCGCGTCTGTGATCATTCGTCCATCAGTTCCAGCACCATACATTACCGTATAAGACTCTCCTGATCCACATCTCGTCCACAACTATACACCATTCATGGTCAATAAAAGCGCCTGTTCGGGTTTTCTTCATCTTTGTCTGTGGAGTCTGTTATTCCGTGACAGAAGATCAGACTCACAAAAATTAACTCGACAGACATGGACCCAATACAAAAGCTGGTGGACCGACTACGCCAAGCTTTCACCTCACCCGCACAATTTTTGGCAACAATCTAGGGCTGTGCGTCAGAGCTTTTTTTCCAAACGTCAGAAGTAAAGCTGTAACTATAAATGTTTGGCAAGAAGTTTAGGACAGAGTAAGTAAAATCAGACTCAGTATGACAAGATAATGGAAAAAAAAAAAAAAAAACACAGCAGAGAGAGAATCATCAAATCATCATCCTTTATATTGCAGATGATAGCTGGAAAGTTTTTCCTTTAGAAATTGAAACTAAAAGCATCACTTTAAAAATAAGGATTATTCTTAAATTTGTGTTATAGAGCACATTGAAATTAAAGAGAAGTGACATAAACAAGCGGTATGCAAGCAATTACCAGTAATGACATTATTTAATTAAAATCTATATATTAAAGAAATAGCTGGTAATGACAAACAGCAATATTCTTTATCAAAAATATTTTCGTTGACAATATGTTTGATCAATAAAATCAGCCTTCTTGTAGCTCAAGTAGGAAATGATAAACTGATTAAACATCTTAAAGAAAGCACCATCATTACTTACAGAACTGTGAACATAAACCATTGTTAAAGTATACATTTTAATTTAATTGTTCTGAGATACAAGATAACATAATGCATAATGTAGTTCTTCTGTATAATGACAAACGCCGTACGTAATATTTAGATGCATGTTTTCCTAACCACCCCAAATCAGTCAGGGTTAGTGTCTGAGAGAATTTGCATCTCTGACATCTCAGCAACCTACATGGACCAAAAAATAATAATAATTAAAAAGCACAAGTTATATAGTATAAATGGTAGTATTTCAAACTCGGTGTGTTTTTATTAATATTATTATAAGATTTTGCAAGAACAACCAGAAATAGTAAGAGATCTAATGTGTGTTACAGTAGAAATGGGTTTAAGTTCAACTTTATTTGTCATATGCATGTCAACACTGGGCCAACAATACAATGAAATACTGTGGTGCAAGTGTGTTTTATTGCACATGGTCACGTACCGAACATTAAAATACACAAGATTTATATTAAGATTGTATTGCACAATGTCGATAAATAAATGTAAGGTGTCCTAGTGTACCCATTGCTTTAAAACAAGGATTTTAGTGTTTGAAGCTTTCTTAGAGCTATACATTTAAACAGAAAGCTTCAAACACTAAAACCTTTGTTGTAAAGGAATGGGTACACTAGGACACCATAAATTTATTTATTTATCAACATTGTGCAATAATTAAGTGTGAAATAATCAGCCATATTTTAGTGTTTTTGGATTTCATACTGTACCTCTGGTTCTGATCTTCTTCCAAAGTCATGTTTAGCTCTTAAATAAACAAAAAATATTTATTTAGAATATCATGTAAATTTCTCATGTGACAGTTTACCATGAAAAAAAATTTATTAACATATACAATAAGTTTACCTGTCTTTGAATCCTGTCCCTGGGTCAAATAAAGAACATGATTTCAGACATAATTTGTAGAATTATGTACATGTAGTACTTGTAACGACAAGTTAATTCATTGAACAAATTATGAAACATTTTTAATTTTGTCACTATTCTTTCGTTAAAGGTAAGTTTATTATATTTATTTAAGGTCACATCTAATGCTTTTTGATATAAGTAAGGCTAATTGTATTGTCACTGGTGTGCTGCTTTTGTAAAAAATTTAAAATTTTTTTTTTTTTTAAATAAATAAATAAATAAATAAGTAAATGCTCCTGACAGTACTCACAGGCATTGTGGAATTGCAAAGTGAGCCAAGCAAACACAAACACCATTTCAAATGGTAGAACAATCAGACGTAGATCTGTATTTTGTGCTCCTCCCTCTAGAAACCAATAGCACAGGTAATGTAAATGTAGTCTTTTTTTTTTTTTTTTTTTTTTGCATAACAGGGTAAAATAAAACACAGAGAAATGTAGTATCTATCTATCACCTTAGACAAACAGGCAGATAAATATGTGCTCTTTGTGCAACCCTCCCATTATATGCAAATAGAATATCCTGGTCTGGGGTCTGGGCTTTGGCAGGGAACCAAACCTGGACTTTCATAGACATCAGTCATCAGAGCCCCAGGTGCCCGCCATCGTGCCATTAATGACGGAATCGAAAGTATGCTCTGAAATGGCAGTACAGACGAGTCCACCTCTCTGGTTTAAGGATCAATCAGATCTTGAGTTTATTGCATACCTTAAGTGTAGCTTGATGTTCTTGTAGACCGTAAATGTGGGTTGATATTCTTGTTGACTGGCTGGGAAATGCCTGCTTTATCTAAACTCTAGATCTCTTTAAAGGGTATTTTGACAGGTCATGATTACATCTAAGGCAGAGTAAAAGATGGCCTTCAGCACCAAACAGATCCATTAGTAGTGCTGGGTCCTACAATTAGGCCTGCAGGGCGCCTCAGCTATGTTCCATTGAGTAAGTAGGAGAACAACAAGGAGTGGGAAATTGTGTCAATTGTGTCACCCTTTGTACACTGGACTTTTATGTATAGGTGACATTCGAGATGTCCAGGTAAATCTCCCTGAAATATATTTAAATGGATGTCTAGAATATGCAGGTCTGTGTGCAAGAGTTCTGAATTGTGTCAATGTATGAAAGCTATCTACTGGATGATTAAGTATGACAGTTCTATGATGTTAGAATTCATTTATTAGTATAAATGTATGTGTGAATAAACATTCAAATATATAAGGTTGCAAATTTATACTTTCAGATATGTGTACATTAACCCTTAGTACCTTAGGGTTAAATAGCACAACCGAGCTTAATTCAAACATATTTACCTTTAAACAATTAAAAAGTTGTCTCATTATACTCATATAAAATTATTTATTGTTATGGTTATGATGGAGTCATACAGTACCTTCTTTTAGGATCAGTTCAGTGGCAAGAGCAATCGCATTAACACTACTGAGACCGATAGCTCCAAACATGTAGATCACAATATGCAGGAAATCTGTATTTTAAAATGTTACTGATTACTATTTTTACGACACACAAACTAATAATAAGGCAATTATAAAATTTCCAACTAACCCACCCAAAATGCTAAATAATTCATGAAATATTACACTCACCAGGTAAAACCTTAGGATGTTTGCAGAAGCATGTTGCTACCAAAACATGGAGCAGTGGTGTCAGAGCCAAAGATCCAACACGGTCTGTTATCAGTTAAACATATAATTCAGATTATTATTTTTGTCAGAATAATTTATTTGTCAGTACCATTTATGGAGTGTTTACACCTGTAGTTCATTTCTCTTGGCTTGGAGAAATAAAAGCTTTAAAAATTATTATTGTATTGTATTGTATTGTAAAAATTGTAAAAAAAAAATAATTTTGTAGCGTTCAGTCACTAAATTAATCCCCACAATAAATAAAAAATAAAATAAAATAAATAAATAAATAAATAAATAAATAAATAAATAATGAGAGCGTTCCAAATCATATCACATTTTATTAAAGCATTCTACTATCATGCATTAATAAATGTTTTGCAAGGGCTCTTATTAGTGAATGCAGCCCTGCTAGGCTCTCACGTGCGCTCCTGTGCGCTCATGTGCTGTTCAGAGTTATTGTACTTGGATGCACAATAAATGGAACATTTTATTTGGGTGTGTTACATTTATTAATGAAGGTATTTACTCCTTTAATCTTGAAAGTTTTCGAAACTTCCAGAAATGCATGTGATGTAGCAGGGACCTTTTGTCACTCCCTGCCTGTAAATGGTTTCCACCCTCATTGGATGTCATGAGTTTATCAGTGAAAGTTCTCCAGTGAAGGTTGTTTACATATTCGCAGTCCCAGTACATTCCCATTTCAATCATATTGCATGATAATTTGAGCAGACCAAGACCCACCATTTTAAGTGGTCTCAGTTTCCTTGCTTGGGGCACACAGAGGTTCAAATTCCCATTTGTTCAAGTAAACTGAACTAACAGAACAACCACAGCACAGTTTATTTTAAACTAACCAAACATGTCAAGTGTGAACACACCCATAATGAGGGTTTAATATAATGCATGAATTAATGAATACAGAATTTTTGAACTTTTTTCTCTCCAATTAAAGTAATAAAGTGTCAGAGAAAAAACACACAAAAAAAACGGTTTGTGCATTTTTCCGGTGTATCTCAACAATGTAATGTATTTTCTAGCATGCCAAACGGGAACGATATTCCTCCCTGGTTTTGTTGTGCCACAAAAACAGGACTTAATATAGTGGTAATCTCAATAATAAAAAAAACACATCATAATTCAAAAGAAACTTAATACATTTTATTATACCTTCAACGTCCACAATGAGGTATAGACAAAAAAAGCACAATGCGCCATGTGTAGTGATTAGAACTGCAACAATGACAGTGCAGCATAAATCTGGAAAAAAAACATAAGAAATATTAATATTAAAATATTAAAATACGGATAATGAAAATGAAGATAATTAATGCTATCATGCATAATGCACCAATTTATTGAGCATAAATATTATTGCCTAGTATTTGTGTTTTTGACTGATATCAGCCCATCGGGAAAAAAAAAGATTTTTCTTTGTCTTCTTTGTCTTTCCACCGTTCCCTTTCAGGGGTCATCACAGCGAATCATCTGCCTCCATCTAACCCTATCCTCTGCATTTTCTTCTCTCCCCCAACTCACTTCATGTCCTCTCTCACTACACTCATAAATCTCCTCTTTGGGCTTACTTCAGACCTCCTGCCTGGCAAACCTCAGCATTCTTCTACCAATATGTTTACAATCCCTCCTCTGAACATGTCCAATGACCTTCTTAATCTGACCTCTCTGACTGAGCCAGTCAGACCTTAATCTGACCTCTCTGAGAAGCCAGCTCCTGGCATTGCTCTCTGAAAAGAAAGTGGCAGCAAAGATCTCAATGGTGTTAGGGAGAAGGCTCTCCCCATACTGGATGTTGAGGAGCGGCCAATGGCATGGCACAGTGGTTTCATGTCCTGCCCCATGCCATGCCAGATTTATGCCATGATCTTTCTTTGGCAGAACAAGGTACTATATGTCAGGAAAATCATGGCATAAATCAGATCCTGATCCATGCCATGCTGTACCAGATTTACTAATGCTTTTTAACAGGGATATAGTAGGGTTGCCACCTATCAGCATGTGACTTTAGCCTTTTTGGACCTCTCCATTTTGTAACTTTGAGAAATTTTCAGTCTGTCATTCATTGCCCAATGCACCACATTTTGGGTTCACTGCTGCTTTCATTCTCTCTCTCTCTCTCTCTCTCTCTCTCTCTCTCTCTATATATATATATATATATATATATATATATATATATATATATATATATCTTTTTTAGGATAAATATATAGTATATATTTTAGATATTTTATACATTTTATACATTAAAAATATATGTATATATATATATATACTTTAAAATATATGTATATATACATTATTACATAATTTTTTTTTACATCGTTCACAGGACACACTTTTGGAAGAAAAAAGATACTGTACAATACTTACATCCTATTTTTCTCCACTGATGGCAGCATCCTTGTTTCTGTTCCCTGTGACAGCGTAATAGATAAATCACTCCTGACCACGTAAGCAGAAATATTACAATCTCAAACAGAAATGTCCAACCTAAAAAATAAAAAAAAATACAATTAAAAATATAGGAAATAGGCATAAATGCAGAAGATTAAAAGGAAGTGGATTCAAGATAAATAGACAAAAACAGAGAATCGAAAAAAAAATATTTATATATTTAAAAAGATCATAATGCACCTTATTTGTTGTTTAAGATACTTACATCTACGGAAATCCTTTGATGCAACAGAATAGAGTATATACAAACTAATTCCATAGAGGCTAAATGTAGTCATAACTATGGATGACACAATGATATCCACACCTGAGAAAGTAAAATACATTTATTACAGTTGTGATTAGTTAGTATTTATTAAGCATGCAGTTATCAGTAGTAACACAGGTAATTTAATTACACTCAAAATGGTCTTCAGTTTTGGGTAATGATGAAATAATGTAAAAACCTATTACATACGTTTAAAAGGCTTTCCTAGAAAAAAGTGCCTTCGTAGAGAGAGGACCATCATTATCCCCACGATTAGACATGGTAATAACATCTCAGCTTCAACTAAAAGTGCAAAGAGGTATTTTTATTTAGCGGAATATACACAAAAATGTAAAAGTAAATGCACAGACGATGACACTTAATTTACAGAGGTTTCTGCGGTTATGTGTTAAACAGTACTTACTGCCAAAAGGGCTACGTGTGCTCCTGACAATGAGTGCAAGCAATACAGAATTAATTGCTTCTAGACACACGGTCAGATATACCCGGAGGCCATAAGCAGCTGTAAAACAATGAGAGTCATTTTTTAAAATTAAGTATTTCAATAAATGGGTAGCAAGTTTAACCCTGGGAACACAATGAAATGTTGACACAAATGTTCAACATTATTTTTATACACAATGCACAGCTGGCGAAAGGTGATGGCAGGCAAAGTGGTAGGATGGAGCAAGCGGAGTTTAGCGCTCCTGCACGCTCCCGGGACGGCGACCTTCCCCGCTGAACATGCACCTCCAAAGTGTGGTGGGGGCGGGGCTACGCAATAAGCGAGGAGCGATAACTGGTTGAGGCGCACGCCCATCACAGGCACACGCTGTGACAGTTGCTTAATTTCAAATCCTCTGTGTGGGTGTGCAGAAGCAAAAACATTCAACTATTTCTGAAATTGTAGATTGATTAAAAGTCTGTAGCAGTAATATATTTTCCTAAAAAGATTTTCCTATATATATATATATATATATATATATATATATATATATATATATATATATATTTTTTTTTTTTTTTCATCACAAAGTTATCTGAAATCTTTTAGGAAATATTATATATATATAATATATTATGAATATAATATGAAATATATTAATATGTTATATATAACAGAACATAATTTACACAAATATTTTGTGTAATTTACAAGTATACAAATGTTTTTCCTTACCCAACACAACAGCTATGATGATGAAAAACACTCCCAAGACTGTTAGTCCTGCATCAAATTGCATTGCTTTCGTCTGTATCCGCATAACAAAAAAAACTAAATGGGAGATGGGAAATGGGGGGCAAAAAAGTAAACTTTAGAACAGACAAGTAATAGTTTAATTCAATATGTGTATTATCAAATATGTCTCGACAATGTGGCAGCATTCAAGGACTTTGTTTGCCGAACCTTTTAATTATTTCCTGGTCAACTCATATGATCTGTTAAATCCTAATTAGTTGTAATTTTTGCTTCCTGTTCTACTGCTTTTTGTTCACAAGAAACATCTGCCTGCTATGTAATAGTTGTTAGTCTAGTCCGTTTTGTTTGGTTTTCCTGTCTTTAGAATTGTAAGTAAACTTATGACTGCATTTAGATCTTGCAGCAAACTGCACTACAGTTCTTGTTGTATGCTTTGTGGGAGTCCATCACAGACCACAGACCATATTTTTTAGCTAGTAAAAGAGAGTGAGATAGAGAGAGTGAGTAACCTAATTAATATCGAATCGTTAAAGATTAGCACAATGTCCTTTAACTTTGTAATTAGAGGTACGATACGAAAGTAAGCAAAGGCAGGAAAGGTATAATGTGCTCTTTGCAGTTTGCAACACTTCCTACTTACATAAGCATGCTCCCAGTGCTAAACTTGACTGATAAAGTGGAAAAGTCAACACCATCACTGCTTTTTGTAAGAACTCTGTGAAATTAATTGGTTCATATTTTTACACATACACATGTTGTATGGCTGGGATTAATTAAAAATATTTTTGATCTTGAAAGAAAAAGAACAACAATGCTTCAAAATGCTTAACCAACTAAAAAGGTTGCTAAATACCTACGTGGTAACCTGTCAAGATAGGAAGAGGTTTTCAGAAGGATGAGGGGTCTCATGATACTGACAGTTGAACAAGTGATGACCTCAGACAGAAACCCTATTAGGAGAAACCAAAACCAAACCAGGATCAGGTCCTGGATCTGAGCAAAACATATGAATGTAAAGTGTAACTTTTGTAAGAAATGGGGAAATTTACTCCGGATTTACCTTCTGTGGACCACAAACAGAAAGCAACAAACATGCAGATGTTTGGGCAGAGGATCAGAGACATGTGAATTTTCATGGCCTTTTGCGTAGTATCTGCAAAAGGAAAATCATGTCTATCATGCCTCATGTCTATAGTCCTTTTAGTATTTTTACCCCCCCCCCCCCCAAAAAAAAAAAATTTTTTTTAGGTCAAATACCTTTTTTTCTAAGAAGGGTAAAAACAGGTCCACAAAACCCGACTGGCAGCAACAGTGCAATTAAGCAAAAGACCAAAATGACTATAGACACTGCAGGGAGACCTTTAGCCATGAAGACAGAAATAATAAGCAATTTGTGTGAATACCTTATTTTTCTTTTACAAAAATATTTCTAAAATCTCATAATAAGAAATGGACCTATGTACACAGAACCAAACTCTTCGTCAGTGACTTCAGTCTCCAGATACAGTATAGCAATTGTCATGCAGGAAAACTAGTCTTGACCTTGCTACACTATAAACCCCAATAAGTTGGCAAAATATATATATATATATATTTTTTTTTTGAGGTAATCAGTTACATCAATTTTTGAAAGTTATAATGTTTCCAATTTTAAGTAAACAGAACTATCAGTTTTTGAGTTTGTTGTACTCATTCATATTAATCGTTTTTTTACTTGCTTTATTGAGTCGTCTAACTCATACTATTTAATAGCAGGTATAATTTTTTATAGTTGTTGCAAATCAAATAAATTGTTGTTGGTCTTTCGGCTGCTCCCGGCAACGGGTTGCACAGCAGACGAGAATTAATTATTTAATTATTAAATGGCAAAAAGCACTTAGTTGGCCCACCCTCTTTTTACTTTATGTTAACCTCTACGTAAAACTATAGTTCTCAAAAATTGTTTCAACAAGTTACTCTAGTGTTATTGAAATGTAACTGTTCAACTCAAGCATTTTGCCCAAGGTTAACATTTACTTAAGTTTCTTTTGGCTACAATATAATGGCTATGATGTTGAAAGCTATGAAGTGATGTATTCTGTGCATCTTAATATCCATCCTAAATATTTCACTCTGCACCATCATGATGCTCCCTGCTCAGCTGGGTATGCTTTACTTTGATTGGTTAATCTGTCCTTTAGTGTTGCAGTAAGCGTCAAGAAGTCTAGTACTGGCTGTTTTATAATCAGGTTTACACTTTTTCATTTAGCTTGGCAGAACATACATTATTGAAAGGTCATGAGTAATTTCATACAGCTTTAGTACCTATGCATTGCAGATCCACAATGGTACGTGCTGACATGTTCCTAGTATGCACCTCACACACAAATTCTCCTTTATCCTCCTTCTGTACATTCCTCAGCTTTAACGAGAAGTTTCCTTTAGGGGTTTCAGAAGAAAATAAATCAACTCTTCCTTGGTAAAGTTCATGTGAGGCGTCTGGGAAGATCTCACTGTCTTGATAAAGCAGCACAATGATGTCTCGGTCTCTGACTGTCCTTTTCCAGGTCACTTCTTCTATCTCACCGACTGGGACATGTGAATCTACAGAGCAGTTCAGTATGACATCCTCACCCTTTCGGGCAAAGACAGACTGCTCTGCCATTGTCATCATGAAATGCTCTAAAGGAATAAGGACAAAGATGACAATGTTTAATAGTTGTGTTCCTTAAAATTATTTGACCACATTAATAAAAAGAGATAAATGAACTGTATGGGATAATATTAAAAAGATACACTTTTAAACCAGTTCCTGGTGGAACATCATGAATGCCATAAGCTACATAAAGCCTTACCTTTAAGTCCAATAGCAAAAAGAAACAACACAAATGCTGACATGTCCATCAAGCTCAAAGGTTATTCCTTCATACAGTAGGATATTCCTCCAAAGTGTATTACTCCTTTCCTGTACAAAAAGAAGTGGTTGATAACTGGGTTAGAGAAAATATTCAAGCCAATATAAAAGTGAAAGTAAAATCCATTAAACATTTATGAGTCATTGTTGACTGTTCGGTGAGTTTAAATCCGGTAAGAGGAGTCAAATTTAATGACTGTTAATCAGGCAATACAGATACAGCACATACAGCACACAGATGAAATCAGGACATGGAACAGACAAACAAGTGGAGTCATACACTGAGAGTACAGTAATCAGCAGATAATATTGCACAAAATTAAGAGAAAATGATGACTTTGGTTCGGTTCTGTTCCACAGTATGCTGTACTGTAATATTTACTCTCTTGCTCCCTTAGTTAAGGGAACTTCCTAACAAAACAAAATACCTCCACGTGGAAAAAACCAACATATCCAGCCCAGAAATTACTTCCCCATGCCTTATACAAAAGAAATAAAGTAAGACATTACCTACAGAATGGTACCTACAGTATATCATGATACAATTTATTATGGGTTCATGGAGAATATTTACTATATATTAAAGTGGAACTGACCTGCTTATAAATATTCAATGTCTGTGAATTCTAAATGATATTTTAATAAATTACAAAGACAAACAAATAACATCAAGGAAATGGTTTATTGCTCACTGCCAACACAGGTCAAAGTGTAGATTTCATAATATTCACCAATACCTCTGCTTCCTCAGAGATATTGAAAGGTGTTTTTGTAATATTTACTGTACACCAGCATGCCACCTTCAAGCAAAAACAACAGAACTCAAACTTTTCCACATTTTCTTATGTTTTACTCTCATCTTAAATGTATTCAAATAATTTCTCCCTCAGGTTCTACACAAACATTGTTTCTCTGTCTGGTTCAGTAGGCACTAAAATCTCTAAAGAAGCTGACTGTTCAAAGCATGCTGTACCCAAGCACATTAATGGAAAGTTGAATGGAGGGGAAAATGGGGATAACCACAGCCTTAAGAGAACTGTGAAACAAAAACCATTGAAGAATTTGAGGGAATAGTAAGTGATAGCAATTTTGCAGTTTATTTGGTAAGCAAAGTCCAAGATTATGAAGGAAGAAAGGAAAGGAGAGGCCCAAAATCCAAGTTGCTTGAGGTCTGCACAGTCTGTGGTGATTTGAGGAGCCATCCCATAGCAAAGAAAAATCCAAGATGAGATCTCATATTAATCTCTACTTTTTCCCTTAGACTAAAATGAGCCATCTTTGAGACATTAATGAGATTTTAGGTGTTTCCATCTTCTCAAATCTCCAGAGAAACCGATTCTAATTGAGAAAAACCTGGGAACTCAAATGTGTTTTGGGGGAAACTTAAGTTCTCGAGTATTTCTCCAAGATCATTACCTCTACATCTCAGAGATACTTAATTGACTTGTGTGCGACTCATATTTTTTATTTCCCCAATGCAGTGTTTCCCACACATAGGCTATTCTTGTAAACTGTGTATTTGGGTGTTCTTATATGTTCTGGCGAATTAAACTTACTAGATTTTATTGCTACCGGAATGGTGACACAAAAAACTCCATGTGCTAATTATTATTATAATTGTATATATATATATATATATATATATATATATATATATATATATATATCCTTGATATAAAATCTATGTTTGCTGACAGAGTTTACTATTGTTATGATTATTATTGTGGTCACCAGGGGGTGTAATGCATTACAAAGTAACGTGTCAGAGTACTCGGATTACTTTTGTGATGTAACAAGTAATCTAACGTGTTAAGTCCGCCATTAAAGTACTCAGTTACTTAGTTACTTTTAAAAAAATGTAATCTGTTATTCAGATAATTTAGGTAATCCGTGAGCCAGACAGCAGTCATTTCCAATCCATTTGGGTACGTGTGAGAGAAAGTCGTCCTACAAGCCCCGCCCCTGATAAACCTCCCCCTTTCTGTTACTCCTCCTGTTATACCCCTATCTCACCTATGCAGTTTGAATATGTGAGAACTGACGTATGGAAAGATGGAAACCTAATCACAGCGCAAAACTCATGGTGAATCATGATGAACCGCACTTACGGCCACCGTGCAAAACCGCGTAAGTGAAACAGGTGTATTAGTAGTTATTATGGGCCAAACTTCGCTGAGTGATGATGGTAGAATAATTATAAAGGTCTTGTGTGTATGGTTAGTTAAAATGAACTAATTCATTTGAACTAACTGAACTTTTTTATATTGCCTACAGTGGAAGCCACTTAAAACACCCTTTCCCAGCTGAGTCACTTGCAGCTTCCAGGTTCACAACATGGACTCATCGGGCACTTACCATGAGCCCCTCCTTCTCCCATTCCCAAAAAGGCGTACCTAGGTTTCACAGTAAACAGTAAGGCCCCATTTATCAATTTTGCAGGGTGCCACCATTAGATGGCGTTTTGTTCTCAAGAACACATTAAGAGATAAATCACTTTGTATCATGATACTGACAGTTTTGAAGTAAACAGAGTTTTGGAATAAGTGTTGGCAGTCGTTTTGACTAATTTAAAACATATGAAAGAATACAAGAAGCATAATAAAAAAAAATTGCTCCACCATTAACATTATAACATATAATTAAAAGATTCCTTTAATCCATCGTTTTTTATTACTAGCCGAAAAACTGTATAGGCCAATGACACAACTTATGCATGGAATTTTTTTGGATAGTTATAGATACGTCATCCTTTTTATCTTTTTTTTTTTTTTTTTTTTTTTTTTACAGAACAAAATTTTTACAGATAAAAATTACCGGGCATTCTCAAGATACAACCAGGGATCCCCGGCCTTCAGTGCAGATGCCTTAACCATTTTACCACATAGGAACCTGTGGGATTTAATGACTGAAATTTCCTTTTTACTAATGTACATAAAGAATACAACATTTACAGGTTAAAAGACAGCCACAAGTGTGAATGAACATCTCTTTATGCACAGGTTTGACTTTGCATTGTGTTAATATACGTCTCATTGTAACACACTAATTACTCATGACCTTTCATTAACATGAAATGACTATAGCAGTGTCTGTGCATGGACCCATCACGGATTGGGAAGAGTCCTGCCATGGAGCACACGGCTTTTTCAAAAGACTTCTACTGTAAGTGGTGCTTAAAAAAAATTGACTATATATTGCACAATTCATACTCTCAGGGGTTATTAGGGATATTGTTATTTACATGAGTGCTTTTCAGTAAAAATTCCCTTTGAGATTACTAATAATGTATGACAAGAAACACTATTTTCATTAGTTTAATATTTATTACCCCCAAAATTTAGACAATAAAAAGGATAGCCCCAAATAACAAAAATTGACAATGTCAGTAGCAGGTGTTCCCACCATTTTCCGCAATGACAGCTTGATAGCGAAGACATGCTCTATGGGTTCAGGTCAGGAGACATTGATGGCCATACCATATGAGGCACTCCAACTTCCTGAAGTCGAGCTGTGACAATTCTGCCACGATGTGGTAAACATTGGTGGACAGCCAATTTTCAGGTCTCTCCAGAGATGCTCAATTGGGTTTAAGTCAGGGCTCTGGCTGGGCCATTCAAAAACAGAGTTGTCACTGTATGAAGCCACTCCTTCGTTATTTTGGCTGTGTGCTTAGGGTCATTGTCTTGTTGGATGGTGAACCTTCGGCCCAGTCTGAGATCCTGAGCACTCTGGAGAAGGTTTTCATCCAGGATATCCCTGTACTTGGCCGTATTCATCTTTCCCTCGATTGCAACCAGTCGTCCTGTCCCTGCAGCTGAAAAATGCTTCACTGTTGGGACTGTATTGGACAGGTGATGAGCAGTGCCTGGTTTTCTCCACACTTACCGCTTAGATTTAGGGTCAAAAAGTTCTATCTTGGTCTCATCAGATCAGAGAATCATATTTCTCACCATCTTCTAGTGCTCCATGAGGGCTTTCATGTGCCTTGCACTAAGGAGGGACTTCCGTCGGGCCACTCTGCCATAAAGCCCTGACTGGGGTAGGGCTTCAGTGATGGTTGACTTTCTATAACTTTCTCCCATCTCCTGACTGCATCTCTAAAGCTCAGCTACAGTGAACTTTGGGTTTTTCTTTACCTCTCTCATCAAGGCTCTTCTCCCCCGATAGCTCACTTTGGCCGGACGGCCAGCTCTAGTAAGGGTTCTGGCTGTCCCAAACGTCTTCCATTTAATGATTATGGAGGCCACTGTGCTCTTAGGAAGCTTAAGTGTAGCAGATTTTTTTTGTAACCTTGGCCTTGCCACAATTCTGTCTCTGAGCTCTTCAGGCAGTTGCTGTGACCTCATGATTCTCATTTGCTCTGACATGCACTGTGAGCTGTAAGGTCTTATATAGACAGGTGTGTGGCTTTCCCAATCAAGTCCAACCAGTATAATCAAACACAGCTGGACTTAAATTAAGGTGTAGAAGCATCTCAAGGATGATCAGAAGAAATGGACAGCATCTGAGTTGAATATATGAGTGCCACAGCAAAGGGTCTGAATACTTAGGACCAAGTGATATTTCAGTTTTTCTTTTTTTAATAAATCTGCAAAAACAGTTCTGTGTTTTTCTGTCAATATGGGGTGCTGTGTGTACATTAATGAGGAGGAAAAAGTGAACTTAAAGGTTTTTGCAAATGGCTGCAATATAACAAAGAGTGAAAAATTTAAGGGGGTCTGAACATTTTCCGTACCCACTGTACTTATATATTAACGTGTATATGCACAGTATATGCTGAAGTGTGGGTCTGTTTTGGTAAATAGAAAAGACACAGCAGTATGAAGCTATTGTTTTGCAAGTGAAACATGCTTTGTATATGATGCCAGGGATGCATCATGTTTTCTTGGGATGCATAAAAATGTACAACCTGTATGTTGGCGATTAATTCTGTACTGAAATATACTTATATATTCATATACTGTTAAAGTAATGTTATATGTACAATTAAAGTTAACATATAATCACACAAATATGAAAAAAAACTTTTGACTCACTGCAAGATTGTACACTAACTGCACTGTAAACCCTAATGCTCAAATTAATTAAACACATTGAGTACTGTTAACTTAAATAATTGCAATTAGGTCAAATTAAGAGACCTTTTTGAGTATTTACAAATTTTGGGTATTTATGGATTTGTAGAAATGACACTTTTCAAGTTAGCTGAACAAATGTTATATTTTATGTAATCGTGACAGCAACTGTCACCTTAAAGTTCAACCATCTTAATAGCCATAGAGCCATGTGGAAGGCCTGGGTTTTGATCCCTGGGCCGGATTGTCTGCAATGATTTATTTTTAAGTTCAACAAACTCAAACATTTATAGTTCTGTTTACTTAAAATTGGAAACATCATTACTTAAAAAAATTTATGTCAGTGATTACCTCAAATATTTTGAGTTTTGCCAACTTAATCGGGTTAACAGTGTGCAGGATCCCACTAGTTGCAGCAGAATTTATGGCACTGCTTCAGCACTGGATTATTCTGTGCCTTTTCTTTTGCGTTAATTTTCTCCCATTTTTGTTTAACAGCTTTCACTTTGCCAAGTTAAATTTTTTTCTCATTATCTCAGTTTTGCCTCTCGATTCAGATTGCTTCCTCGCTCTCAGATTTCTCCGTTTTTATCTCGTACTTTCCCTTTCCACTAGAGCTCTTGCTTCACTGCTTCACTTTTTAGACCTGTTGCTCCACTCTTTGATTACTCGGTTACTAAATTTCCCCCTTTTGACTATGGCTCCTGCTTCGCAATTTGGCTCTGCCACCTCGTCGATTGATTCCTTGGTTTTTCATTCTTGCTTCTGCCTTCTGACCAGGCTCTTGTCTAATGCTGCAGTCTTTCATCTGCACTTGGATTCCTTTTGTTCTGCTCCATCTCATGACAGAATAATCCAGCCAGCGATATAAATCCAGCAGATTTTGACTGCATGAGATTGATGTCATGTCATGACCCAGTTCCAATGTGATGTCATGACCCAGTTCCAATGGCTCCAACTCTCTCAGGTGCAACAGCAAGTCCCTCGTGGTGGGGATCATTCATTCTGCCTTCTACCGTGGCAGAACATTAACACCACGTCTGGCAGGTGCTGCAGAGGCTCCTAGAAAATAACCTGTTCATCAAAGCAGAGAAGTGCAAATTCCATACCACGTTTGGCGGCCCCTCTTTCTCTCCAGGTTTAACTTTACCCTCTCGGATCACCTTCCTGCTTGCTCACCGCTGTCTAACTCGAGACCAAGGTCAAGCAAGCCCTTTCTGATGAGCCAGGGCCAAGTAACACACCCTCTAATCACCTCTTTGTTCCCCTCCCTTTGCATTCTTAAGTCCTGTAGTAGGCACACTGCTCAAAACTTTCCTGTCATTTTTGGTGGCCTGCGCTCAAGGAGGATGTCTCCAGCAATGTGGAGGCATGCGACATCTGTACAAGATACAATCATGTCACCACGGCCCCATCAGGCCTCCTTAGTCCCATGCTATCCAGTCTTGTTTGACAGTTCCTAGCATGTTCTTTTTTTTTTTTATAAAATGTTGTGTTCATTTTATGCCAGATGTAATAATGTAATGTAATGGGATTCCTTCCGCTTTTAAACTTTGTCTTAAATTTCCATAGAATATCAAAAGTCTTGAGGATAATGTAGTTGCTTTTAGACAAAGAAATTAGCCTTTGTGGTCTTTTTGGTCAGTAATGGCTTTTGCCTTGGAAATCTCCCATGTACGCCATTTATTTTCTCTATTTTTTTCTGTAATGGCTTTCACCTTGGTTTGCTGGAATCCCAGAGCCTTAGAAACGACTGATTGTCTTTGCCTCTTTTTTAGACCTCTCCATGCCAAGTACTTAGATCGTGATTAGATTAGATTGTGGGATGATGAGAAATAATTTGGTAGACATAATCACAGAAGTAATATCTTGATTTAACAGATCCGTTAAACATACTCAGGATTATTATTTTTTTTATGAATAATTTCAGTGTAAGTAGCATTTAGGGAGTGTTCACACTTGCTCATTTCTCTTGGTTAGGAGAAATAAGGGCTTAAAATTACGTTTGGTTTGCAAGTATAAAGTCCTGATTCGCTTACTATTCACACTGGCATTGTCCATGTGGATTACATAAATTGTAGTATCCTTACCAGCTGAAAACACATGAAGAGTTATTAAAATAAAATGTAAATATTTTTTTTTTTACTTTATACATTAAAAACAACATGAGCATAGCTCCAAATTGCAAACAGAATGATCACCAATGCGCCTGGTGTTTTTTATTTTGTGAATATTAGTGATGGCAGCCCTGCTAGGGTATCACATGCACTCACTGAAAACATGCGCATAGCTGCAAGTGGAAAATAGTTTCCCACAATACGCTCATAATAAAAATAAATAAATAAATAGCAACAATATTCGATCCTTTGATCAGGACAAATAATAAATGTTCAGGTCAAGGTTAGTGCATAGAAGCTCTGTGTTCGAGTTAGTATGTTTACTTTCAATGTGTTATCCAGTGTCATCTTGATTCATTACCGACTTCGCCTGTTTTTAGGATATGACTCTCATCTTTGTGTGGCGGGACACCAAGGGCTTTAAGAATGTGCTACCTAACGATTACGCCATCATGAAATTTCACCAGGGAATATGCATAATCTCCTTAGACACAGCACAGGTTTGTTCTCAGTGAGGTGGCAGGAGACGCAGATATAAAAAATAAATAAAATTTTATTACAAACAAATAAAACAGGAAAAGAGAAAAGAAAAGCAATCCCATTGTAACATAATAATCAATCACATAAACGACTTCACACAAGAGTGACTGGGTTATGCTAAAAGTACACTGGACGACACTCATGGATAAACACTCACTTGCATACTGATACACGCATACATGTGTGAAAGGGAGATTGCCACCAGGACTACACCCCACCTTAGGCACTCAGCTCCTATAACAACAAAAGTATATTATACAGTATGTTTCTCTCAATATTAGCACCGACACTCTGGTAAAACCAGTCACTCTAAGAAACCCAAACCACTTCTTACACAAATAAGGGGGAAGCTCAATTGATATACATATAGAACATAAATTATAAGAGACACACGCACACACACACACACACACTTTTAGCCTAACTTTATTAAAATTTATTAACCTTTTTTTTGTATTCAGAATTGGGGGGTTTAATACGAATTAACAAGACCAAGCAGACGTCTCTGCCTAAAATGTATTTCGCCAGCAAAAAAAATAGAATGAATATAAATACAATGTTTAATGCTAACAATTAAATCAGACTTTATAGTTGGAGTTGATACTTTCAGTGTACGCAATCAAAAAATGATCAAATATAGTGAGATTTTGTAAAATAACGACAACCGTTTCCTTCCTAGACTTTTGTCCGCATCACAATGAACTGAAGCTCTGCACATATTCTTTCCTTGTTTTAATCTGTAATATTTAAGTGAAATATATTTAGCATACATGTCTAACTATTCCTTTTCATTCATGGACAAGCGTATTCCGAAAGTGAAGACCTGTGTTCAGTTGTTCCCCGCACGGTGTATCTGTACTGAGAGTGTGTGTGTGCTTGTACGCGTCTGATAGTGTTAACTAACTACCTGATTCGTGAATATGCCAACATATCTTCATTAAAACGTAAAAACGTGTCGACATTGAGCGCCATCAAAAGACATGAATGATCAAAGAAATCTATTTTTTTTAGTAAATGTTCGTTTCATTATTTCATCCATGATTTGACCATAGCTGGAAATAACAGCTGGAATGTGATTGTGAATTTGTGACTGTAATAAAGCTGTTCATCAGCGTGGGTGAACCCCGATTTGTGCGTGAACTCTCACTTTGCAAAAAGACAGCGTTTTGATCAAAAGGCAGATAAATGCGTGTGCTTTATCAATAAAAATCCCAGAAAGTCATCGCGTCTCGCAATAATGCAGATCAAACATAATTCACATGTCCATAAATAAAAAATATTTAAGCATATACGTGAAATAAATTTCACTTATTATTTCACAATATTACAGATTAAAACAAGGAAAGAAGACACGCTGAGTCTTGTTAATTCTTTTTAAACCCCTCAATTCTGCCAATTCCCCCATCAGTGAAATCGGTTTGATAACTTCACATCTATTGTGAATGAAAGGTGAGAACAAGGATCACAGTAAGTGTCCGCGGGTCTTCACCTCGGAGCACACTGTCACGTTGTCTGAGAATTTATTTACCAATCGCTTTGTTGTATTGTTTTTAATCACTCTATACAGATTTCACCCAGGCTATTTTACGAATGGAATATTTTATGTTACATTCTTCAAACTGCTGGGTTAAATGTTAAAGTGCTGGTTATTTTATCTATTTATTACTATTTAGTAGATTGCCCGTTAGAAATACCCCAAATGAAATTAATCCGCTGTTTTAACTACTGCAGAGAGACAGTTAATCAGCGGTAGTCTTCACTGCTACTACTAATGATAATAATACTGAATGGAGAAAGCGCAGTCAAAGAAGAATCATCATTGCAGGAGAGAAGAAAATGAAGAATAAATACATGTCAGTATTTAAATATGTTTATGAGCTCTGTCGCTTGCTGTCCATGCTATAAGAGAGAGAACACATTTTCAGCTTCAGTTTCAATTTTCACAGCTTCCTGCGAGCTGCCGCGGAAGCACGCGGGGTCCCTTTTCTCGAAACGTGCGTTCTTAACGGCCAGATCTGTAAGGTGAGAAACCTCAATGGAGAATGTACTGACTCCCCCCACTACAAACCTGACAAATGCAGGAGCACACACCTGTGACTTTGAGACGTTTACAGTATTTAAACGTTTAATTTGCCGTAGACAGTGTTTATTTTGCTGAACATTACAAAACTGACATGTCCCATAAAACAGTGCATCTTTAATAAGCAATATTACAATAGAGCTAACCAGGAAATAAGTGTTTGATGCACTGCAACATCAAAAATATGACAAAAACAAACCCAAGCAGAAGTTACATTGAGCTTTACTTTGCAGCAAAATATTATCTATAGTGAAACGGAACTAGATGAAATACACCGTAATGTAAAATACATAGCCTGCATTTATATTCCGTATCTACAGCTATCGGTATAGATAAATTACACGTTACTGTGTCTTTAAGGATTATTAAGGATGTCTTGGAAAATATTGCAATAACAAATTTTATTTAAATTACATTTATTTATGGTTAGCTATGGGACTCGCCATGTTCCAGGCTGCTGTTTGACAGGGCTCCTACTGTATCTTCTGGATACCTCCCGCAAAGTAACGGTCAAACTGAACATATGATCTCCTCACCTGGTTGCTGCCACACACGCTTGACACTATCTGAACCAAATAGGTTTATCTTGGTCTCATCAGACCGCAGGACACGGTTCCAGTAATCCTGGTCCTTAGTTTGCAAGTCTGCAGCAAATTGTTTGCGACCTGTCTTTTGCATCATCTTTAGAAGAGGCTTCCTTCTAGGATGACAACCATACAGAGCAATTTGATGCAGTGTGCGGCGTACGGTCTGAGCACTGACTGGATGGGAGGTCAGTCTTTCAATCTCTGCAGCAATGCTGGACGCTAAAACTCATCCGTCTGTTTTCCAAAGCCAGTCTTTGGATCCGACGCTGAGAACGTGCACTCAGCTTCTTTGGCCGACCATGGCGAGGCCTGTTCTGAGAAGAACCTGTCCTCTTAAAGCGCTGGATGGTCTCGGCCACTGGGCTGCAGCAGCACAGTTGCAGAGTGTTGGCGATCTTCTTATAGCCTCGGCCATCTTTATGTAAAGCAACAATTAGTTTTTTTCAGGTCTTCTGAGAGTTGTTTGCCATGAGGTGCCGTGTTGAACTTTCAGTGGCCAGGTTGAGAGAGTGGAAGAGCTTTTATACCAAATTTAACTCACCTGCTATCTGGTGACACCTGAGACAGTGTAACACTAACGAGTCACATGACAAAGGGGAAGGAAAATGACTAACCCTGCGTTCACACCGAACGCGTCAAAGGACGCTCTCGCCGCCTGCCGCTGACGCCTGTCGCCGCTCGTCGCCGCTCTGACGTAGATCGAATGACTTTCTAGTATTTAAAGGGGCCGCAAAGCAATCAAGCTTGATCTTATGGGGACTGACCAAAATGTGCAAGAAAACAAGAAACTGATTGATAGAAAGAATTGTATTGTAGAAATAAACTAAGTGTAAGGCATTTGTATGGTGTGGCTTCTGTTCATTGTGAATTGCTAGTCTAATTGAATATTTTTTTATTATTATATTATATTTTATATTATATTTAAAAACCAACAATTTCAAACACCTTTGTCCACGCATCTTTTTAAAAAAAAAAATTAATGTCCCTGTACACAAACAGGGACATGTCATAAATAACCGGGAAACCCGCTACCGCAATAATTAACCTCTCCTCCATTTCGCTTGGGAACTAATGTCGCCGGAACAAAAGTTTACAGGACTGTGTTCCGCGGAATCCGCTCAAGACCTCCCTTTTAATTGGTTGCCGCTCAACCGCGTCATAGCTCATTACCATAAAGTCGAGCTGATTTCAACGCCCTTCGCTGCTCTCTCCGCCCTCGCCACGCCGTGCCGCCCCGCGCCACTCTTCGCCGCCGGCTCCCATTGAAAATTAATGACTTCCGGCGTCTTTGACGCTCTCGCCGCGTTCGGTGTGAACGCAGGGTAATTGTGCTCGATTTGTACATTTTCACTTAGGGGTGTACTCACCAGTGGTGGCTGGTGCAAAAAAAACAAAACAAAATTAAAATGAAACTTTTAATGCTCGCCTGTAAATAGCCATTTATCTGGTGATTAAGCGTCATTACTACTAGCATAAAATAAAGGCATGACTCACATGACTCACGTCAGCCAGCTCCACTTGCCATAAGAAGTGCTGGGAAAGACTCATTGAAAATGGTCCAATCACATGAGCCCAAATATTTAAAAACAGTATTGATTGGCTAAGAACAAAAGTGGGAGGATTCAGGGAGCACAGAGCTGCGCCCGAAGGATGACTTGACAAAATCCAATCAGAGCTCAGCCTCAGGTCACATGCTTTTCAAAAACGTACCTGTCTACATAGACACTCGTTTGTCCGGCGCCCCGCGTACACCAACACAAATGAATGTAATACAGTTTAGATTTTTTTTAAATTGCAAATAAATTATATTAAAAAATACAGCGGAATATTGTGACTAAATTACTTTTTATTTATTTATTCATTTTAATTATTAAAAATAAATAATTATTATGTTAAATAATTACATGTTAAAGGAGCATTCTTCTCTGCCTAACTTCAAGGGGGGCAGTGCCCCCGCGCCCCATATTGACCGGCCGCCACTGGTACTCACTTTTGTTGCCAGGGGTTCAGCTATTATTGGCTTATTTTTAGTTATTTTGAGGGGACAATAAATTTACACTGCTATACAAACTTTACACTGACTACTTTTTGTTGTGTCAAAGAGTCGTTTATGCAGCGTTGTCCTATGAAAAGATAGAACTAAATATTTGCAAAGATGTGAGAGGTGTACTCACTTTTGTGACTTACTGTATGCGTCATGTTTTATTGTGAAATCAAGTACATAACTTAGGACATAACTTATCAATCTTATGTACTCATCTTAAACGTTATTTTAAATGAAATCAAATATATAAACATGGACTAAAGCCTTTAAAACCAAGCCCACACCAGGGAATTATGTTAAAATGCTGTTTCTTGACTATAGTTCAACGTTCAACACTATAGTTCCATCCACATCCAAGCTGGTGGACCAGGGACTCAGCCCACATCTGTGCCAGTGGATCGCCAACGTACTGATTGGCAGACTACAAACAGTATGGTTGGACAGGCATGTCTCAGCCCCCCTCAGCACGGAAGCCCCCAGAGTTGTGTTTTGAACTCCCTGCTGTACACTTATGATTACTTGGCCGCTATAGACACCTTCATCAAGTTTGTTGACGATACTGTTGTGGTGCGACTAATCACTGACAGCAATGTCAGTAGAGCAAAAGGGGTTCAAAGGGGTCATCCTGAACATGAGTAAGCAGAGAGTAGATAACTTTGGATATCTCGGTGTTCACATCATTTAGGACCTGTCATGGTCCTGTCACATCAAGAGCATGGTGAAGAATTTGAAAATCATGTTGCTGACAAAAGTAATAATTAAAAAAAATTCTATGAATGTTAACCAATGAAAGTCAGACATTGCTTTTCAACCATGCTTCAACAGAATTATTTAAAAAAAGAAACTCATGGAACAGGCCTGGACAAAAATGATGGTACCCCTAGAAAATACTGAAAATAATGTGACCAAAGGGACATGTTAATTCAAGGTGTGTCCACTAATTAGCATCACAGGTGTCTACAATCTTGTAATCAGTCAGTGGGCCTATATATAGGGCTCCAGGTAGTCACTGTGTTTGGTGACATGGTATGTACCACACTCAACATGGACCAGAGGAAGCGAAGGAAAGAGTTGTCTCAGGAGATTCGAAAGAAAATTATAGACAAGCATGTTAAAGGTAAAGGCTATAAGACCATTTCCAAGCAGCGAGATGTTCCTGTGACTACAGTTGCACATATTATTCAGAAATTTAAGATCCATGGGACTGTAGCCAACCTCCCTGGACGTGGCCGCACGAGGAAAATTCATGACAAATCAAAGAGACGGATAATCCGAATGGTAACAAAAGAGCCCAGAAAGACTTCTAAAGAGATCCAAGGTGAACTTCATGCTCAAGGAACATCAGTGTCAGATCGCACCATCCGTCGTTGTTTCAGCCAAAGTGGACTACATGGGACACGACCAAGGAGGACACCATTGTTGAAAACAAATCATAAAAAAGCCAGACTGGAATATGCCAAACTACATGTTGACTTCTGGGAGAATGTCCTATGGACAGATGAGACAAAAATGGAACTTTTTGCCAAGGCACATCAGCTCTATGTTGACAGAAATGTTGACAGAAATGTGCTGGCCAGTGTCAGTGCCAGGGTCTCAGTCGCAGGTCATGGGTCTTGCAACAGGACAATGACCCAAAACGCACAGCTAAAAACACCCAAGAATGGCTAAGAGGAAAACATTGGACTATTCTAAAGTGGCCTTCTATGAGCATGAGAATGATTTGCAGAGGTCGGTAGTAACGAGTTACATTTACTCCATTAGATTTACTAGAGTAACTTTTTGGGGAAAAAAAATCTTTTATGAGTAATTTTATTGTACCATACCTTTTATTTTATAGCGTTCTAAAGAAGAAGTTTTACTCCTCTACATGCCAGTTATTGTACACTTACAGCATATATACACACACACAGTATATATATATATATATGCTAGCATACTACATACTACATACATATGTGTGTGTGTGTGTATATATATATATATATATATATATATATATACAACAAATATATAATTATTATAATTTCTTTACGATCAAACAGTTACTTACTACTTGAGTAGTCTTTTTCACCGAATACATTTTTACAATTACTTGAGTAATATTTTGGATGAATACTTTTTACTTCTACTTGAATAATATTACAGCTACAGTACTCTTACTTGAGTAATTTTTTGAAAATTTTGAAATGGTCACATATCAATAGCATTACAGTATATCCATTGTCAATGAGTCTCCAGATATGACAATTGTAATGCAAGGAACATTGTTTTGATATTTTTTACATGGAAGCTTTACTCAAATATTTTCCAGACCCAGATGTAATAAAGTACTTTATTAATCCCACATTTATATTTTATAATGTAATGTATAATGGAGATTACTGAAATGACTACTGTACAGTTCATGTTTTATAGTTTATATATGTTCTATAACTTTAAAAAGACATGTGATTTATTTAATTAATAAATGGCAAAAAACTTTTAGTTGTGACAGCCTCTTTTTACTCTGTGTAAAGCTATATTAACTATTGCTCTCATCAGAGTCAATAATTATTCCAGCACATTACTGTAAACAGGTGAGAAAGATTGGATGGAAACCAGGCCACCCTCTAGTTATGCTAGCTTAACTAGAGTTCTCATCAGAAGATATATGTATCCCAGGAGACTTAGGGCACATGGCAGGGTACACCCTAGACAGGATGCCAATCCATCGCAGGGCGCACACACACATACACACTCATTCACACAGTCCAGGCAATTTGGGAATGGCAATTAATCTAACCTACATGTCTTTGGACTGAGGAAACTGGAGTACCCGGAGGAAACCCACCAAGCACAGGGAGAACATGCAAACTCCATGCACACAGAGATGGGAATCGAGCCTGGCCGGGAATCGAACACAGACCCTGGAGGTGCAAAGCGACAGAGCTAACCACTACACCACAGTGCCACCATGGTGTATTATGGTGCATCCTAATATCAATTTTAAGCATTTCACTCTGCACCATCATGAGGCTCACTGCTCAGCTGGACATGCTTTACTTTAAATGCTTAAACTCTCCTGTAGTATCACATTAAACGTCAAGAATTTTAGTGCTGGCTGTTTTAAAATCCTGGTTTAAACTTTTAGTTTGGCACAACTTAAACGTTTTGAAAAGTCATTAGTACTTTCAGGCAGCTTCATTACCTACGCTTTGCAGAACCACAATGGTACGTGCTGACATGTTCCTAGTATGCACCTCACACACAAATTCTCCTTTATCCTCCATCTGTACGTCCCTCAGCTTTAACGAGAAGTTTCCTTTAGGGGTTTCAGAAGAAAATAAATCAACTCTTCCTTGGTAAAGTTCATGTGAGGCGTCTGGGAAGATCTCACTGTCTTGATAAAGCAGCACAATGATGTCTCGGTCTCTGACTGTCCTTTTCCAGGTCACTTCTTCTATCTCACCGACTGGTACATGTGAATCTACAGAGCAGTTCAGTACGACACCGTCACCCTCACGGGCAAAGTAGTATTGGTCTGCCCTTGTCACCATGAAATGCTCTGAAGGAATGGAAAGGACAAAGATGAACAATGTCTAATAGTAAAGCCAGTGTCAAGTGTGGTGGTGCATTTAATGTATTCCTTAAAATGATTTGAACACATTAATAAAATATACGTAGGAATTGTATTGGAAGATATTCAAAATGTAACATGTATAAATGTTACTTAACATTACTTACCGATTTCTTTAATTTCCATCATGACCTCAGTGGAGTCTTGTGTTACGTTTATTTGACATCTGTAAACTCCAGCATCTTCTCCAGCCACATTTTTGAGTAAGATGGAGAAGTTTCCTTTTGAGACCTCATCTGGAAATAAGTCAGCTCTGCCTCTAAACTTTTGATTTTGAAGACCTGGTCTGCTTTCTTCTTGCTGGAAGAGGCTTACTACAGAGTCTGTATCCATCTTCCTCCATTCCACCTGCAGACCTTCCAGAGGCAGTTGGCTGTCACTAAAGCATGGCAGGAGGACTGAGCCTGCCAGCTGGGCCACAACTGGACCTGCGGGACCGTGGACATGAAGACCTGGTTTAAGATTAAATGCTTAATCATAAAAGGCAAACCACCGCTAATTCTTTAACCACTCCCTCATTTAAGAATTACATCAAATATTTTACAATTTGTAGGATGCATTTCCCAAGTCCTATTTCGGTAACACGGACACAATTTTATTCATTCTATGACGGTACTTTTAAGAACTCCATGAATCGTGTAAGCGTTTAAGCCACAAAAGGCCTTACCTTCAGTTCCAACAACAGAAACAAACCAGGCAAAAACACTGATAAATACATTTACTCTCATTGGTTTATTACTCCAGTTTCTTTTTAACTCTTGTACAATCAATTAGATCATACTGGCTTAAGTTATATAACGAATAACAAGTACAAACGTGTCAAGCAAGGTGAGTGCGAAAATGAACCATCTGTAAATGGTAGTCATTGAATAGCACTGTGTGAAATTCAAGGCAATAACTGGCATAAATCGAAATTATTATTATAATTAATTTATTGAAATAAAGTAGCTATCCAACGCGGTCAATGTTTTAAATAAACAAAACAATATTTGTTGTGTTCTATGTGTCTTTATTATTGAATCAAAATGATTTTTCTTAGGGTGAAAAGGGCATTTGGCACACAATCCAGGAAGCAGCAGCAACATCGTCGAGTCTGGTTTTGATTCAGTTTTACTGCATTCCTTTAACTAGTTTTCACTGGTACGACATACTCCGTGATCTGTAAAAGATTGAAAAATGCATTTAAACAGGATTGTTTCATTGTTTTATAAGGGGAATTAACACTACTGTAGAATGGCACTCCTTTATTAACATCCAGTGCGGGTCTATTTCAACTAATCCATAAACCCCAATGATGTACACACAAAATTACACTAACAGCCGTCAATGACAGAATTATTTGCGTTTAACTATGAAATTAGAATAGTCAATATATGCAAGGCTATTTTTAAAACAAAATCTACAACATGCTACAAGATTTCTGAACTGCAAGTAAATATTACAGCACAGTAATACAGTAATAAGGTTCATGGAAAGCTGTAAGAGTTACACGTGAGCTCACGCATGGTGAAACACTGGAGTACCAGCTGTTTCCATCCACTCCATATACAAATGTATAACTACAAGTGCAATCTGTAATCTCATTTCATGATCAGCTTCTTTTCCAAAAACAGAATAGTAAATAAAAAAAGGTAGCTTAGTTTAAAAGCTCTGCTGGCTTGACAATCATTGAAGCAGTGCCATGAAGCAAATTGAAGCAATATGTATAGATTTTATGGCATTTAAAAATGAATATAATATTCGCGATAATTATAAAGCAGCTGTGGTGAGGAATCAAACACTTTTGGTGAACTTCGATGCATCACTAGGTAAAGTGCAAATATGTCCATTAATTACTTTATTCTGTTGAAATGTGTGTCAATAAAGAATTTGAACATTGATGTATTCATTAAAATAAGGATTTTTCATTTACTGTGTTGTAATGTGGCAAAGTACAGTACATGGAAGACATTAACAGATAATTGACAGGGTTAAAATAAATACTTATTCCCTGTAGAGTGATGAGGCTAATATAAAACTTTTAATTAAAAAATTTAATTGCAAAAAATGTAAAGATTAAAACAAAAAACAGAGGAATTAAACAGATTAAACAGTGATTTTACAAAGTGTCTCTATTACCACTGAATACTTTTGAACACCGGCTGTACAAACTTGATTTTGTTACCACATTCTCTTTATAAGTCACCAGTTTGGTAGCATTTGGTAGCATTGTATTTATTTCCTCAGGTAAGGCAGACTGGGCTGAAAGATAAAAATGTTTTTAAGTGTTTTTTTCTCTCTCAGTTTTTTTTTTTTTTCCTGAAAATATGTTTCCGTCATATTACATGTAAAACAGGAACAATTGAGCTAAAAAGAATGCAACATTGAATGATTTTTGTCGTTAAGGCCCCCATTTCACTGAGCCGAATGTGCTCCCAAATTTAGACTGATGCAAATTCGTAAGGACCACTAAAGAGCTTGGCAGAGGATGATAACGGCTGCTTACAGCCTTTTTTTTTTGGACTCTGTATGAATTCTGACGTGGTCGTTAGTGTCATTATTGTCAGGAGGAAAATTGGAGCATGTTCAGAAAATTTGGCTGCCCCCTCCCAACATTATTGCCTCATTAATGCCTTATCAACTCATATTGACCAGATATATATATATATATATATATATATATATATATATATATATATATATATATATATATATTATATATATTATATTGATCAGGATCAACGCTACCCTGTCATTATTGATTTTATGCTCAATTATGGAGTCCTTAAATATTAATTAGGTATTGGGAATTGTTTTTAATTCTATATACTGTATACTGACTTGATATTTTATTGCTTTGGACAGTACTCACAGGCCTCATAGAATAGCAAAATGAGCCAAGCAGAAATAAACATTGTTTTGAAATGATCTTCTATAGTCTATCCCTAAAATCCAGTAATACAGGGAAATCTCACATTCTCAAATCTCTAGTATATCAAATACAAAAATGAAAACCTGATTTTGGTCAAAAATTATTCATTCAAACTTTAAATATTTGTTGGATTTCATATGAATGAAGAGGGCTGAATGACATTTATGCTACCAGTTTTTAATACTAATGCTACCATTAACCAATACTAAACATCAGTTATACAAAAAAATTCAAATTTTGAGTTCAGAAAAAAACCTGCCATACGTGAAAGAGAGTAAATTAAGATGTAAATGAATTTGGTATGCATGCTGACTTCCCTGGTTCAGAACAGAAATTTTCACTAGTTCTAACATATGCTTATTATTTCCCTTGAATTAACTCCACATATGACCCATGAGTAGCCCTTATGACACCAGTTAGGAAGTATATACAGTACTATGCATACCATAAAATAATGCTTATTTCTTAGAACAGTCACATTGCATCTCAAGTCACATAAAGATTAAATCTCTATATTTCGATTTTTAAAAATCCAACTGAAATAAGATTTTAAAGATAGCTGGACATTCCAACAAATGTGATTCGAACATACACACTGCATGTGTAACTTTACTCCATAGTGAACTTGTAAACAATGCCAACATTGTACGTATTAAAAGATCTATATATATATATTATTTGGTCTCTGTATATTCTTTGATGTTTAAATTCTTTGAAGTTTAAATGCACTATCTGAAGGACTTGTCATAAAAGTACGGCAAATTCATGAAATGGTCATGAGACAATTATGAATTAGTTTTTAGCACTGGAGTAAGGGTGTTACATCAGTCTTTATTAAGGAAAAGAAGATCCTTGAGGCTAAAATCAGCAGGTGAAGAAAAAAAAAAGCGTATTTTGTAGACATCACATTATATGGAGATGTTTGACTACAAAAAACTACAAAACACCTTCTTTATTTAATATAAATAACTTAAAGTCAGCTCTTCAGACAGACTGTAAAATAAGGTGGACAGAGGACAGAAGAGACAAAAGACATCTGACATTGTACTTCAGATATGTTAGGATGGCTGTTTTGAGAGAATCTCCATCTCTGACAGAACCTACATGCATGGGCAAAAAAGACACACAAGGAAAAGATTAACCATTAACAGATATTACAAGAAAGCAGAACAGTTTTTCTGCCTAAAAATATGAGTAGGTACCTCAGGTTCTCTTCTTTCTTCTAATCTGTTTAAAACAAAAACTTTTTAAATAAATTGTTTGTCATTTAGCTCTTTATAATATTATTATTGCAATATTCTGTTTATTAAAATATTATATACAGACAGTAGCGCACACACAGTAGGGGGCACCAACCCTCATAACTAAATATATAACCTCATATAATAAATATATGTACATGTGTATATAATTTTATATATATATATATATATATATATATATATATATGTTTCATATATATTTTAAATGAGCTTACCCATCTTTCAAATGCCTCCCTATAGCATATGAAAATAAAACAGGGTATACACATTCAACATATGCTCAGGCTTAGACAAAATTGATAGAACAAACAAAACACATTTTTTTTTCATCCATTTATGTTGTTTATACTGTAAGTAAGACTTTATTTATATTAAAATATATATTTGAATGGCTTTGGAAACTGTTATGGAATTGTAATTGCCTGGTTCTTTTACAAAATGTGGAAATAAAGTAATATTAATTGCGTGAGAGACTACTTACAAGCATCATAGATTTGCAAACCAAGCCAAGTCGAAATAAACACTGTCTCCAGTGTTAAAACAATCACACTCAAATCTCCTATCACACGTGCCCCTTTCCCTAGAAACCAATAATAGTTATTTCCGTATGTTTTGTTGTAAATCAAATAATCTTACTGACGTGCCTTAAATCTTATTAAAAAAACAATTACTTCATATACTGATGTAGAGTGAAGAGCCCACACCAACATAAAACTAAGCTTATTTTAACATGCATGAGCTATAGCTGCTAAATATTTTTTCTGATGAAATATTTAAATATGCTGATAAATATTTTTTCAGGGTGATCCTTTTAAGTCATGGCATCTGTGTCAAATAAAGATTTATATCATAAGGTCCAATGTTAATTTGAAATTCCACCAAGGGTGATGACTTCAAAAGAAGCTTTAATTTCTGATCACGTAATGTATGGTTATTAGATTAGTGATTAGTTTGGTATGACATCTAATGTGACCTCACTAAACATTAAACATGGTACTGTGTGATGATACCTGCTTTTAGAATCAGTTCGACAACAAGAACAATTGAATTCATAATAACAAGTCCCACTGATCCAAACATATAGATGATAATGTGAAGAAAACCTGTAATAGAGAATACCTTAATTTAGCTTCAATATTCTGATAACAAAAATGCAATCAATCAATAAATAAATAAATACAGTGGAACCTTGGATTACGAGCATAATTTGTTCCAGAAGCAGGCTCATATTCCAAAACACTCGTAAAAATAATGAAAACTCAAATAATTTGTTCCACAGCCTCCAGAAAATAAACACAGAAAAATAATTCATACAATATATTAAGTAAAAATAAAACAAACTAACATGCACTTTACCTTTAAAAAAAGTTAAAAATAAATCCCAACAGATAAGTGTTTCCGTTTGTGCGCGCAGGTGTCGTGTGTGTGTGTGTGTGTGTGTGTGTGTGTGTGTCAAAAAACCCGGCACTTGTAAACCAAGACATGCTCGTTTTTCAAGTCAAAATTTATAAAAAATCTGCTCGTCTTGCGGAACACTCGTAAACCAAGTTACTCGCAATCCGAGGTTCCACTGTAAATAAATAAATAAATAAATAGATGTGACATCTTTTAATAAGTGACATAATAAATTACAATATTAAACTCACCAGGTGAATGTTTGGGATGTTTGAATAAGGACGTCGCTGCTACAACATGGGCTAAAACTATTAAAGCCAAGCCCCCAGCATAATCTGTAATTATCATTGAGATATTTCACATCTATTAAAACTATCTAAACATAAAAGCTTCCACAAATAATATATCTGATAATGTTAAATGAGTTAAATTATAATAGCTAGCCAATTTTGGCAGTATATGTTTAACTGTACAGTATGTGGAGTAAATTTTTACCTTCTGTATGTACTAATATAATGGTTGCAAAATGAAAGCAGAGGGCACCGAATGCAATGATTATAAACAAGACAATGACACTGCAACACAAATCTGAAAAAAAAAAAAAGAAAAAAAGTTTGTACCTCATTTCAAATATAAGGGACAAATATAAACAATTATACAAAGCCGTACTTACACCCTATTCTTCCTTGCTGAGAGCAACACCCTTGTTTATGATTTTGTGACAGAAAAATCACTGCTAACCATGCAGTGATGTACATTACTGCCTCAAGTGGAAATATCCATACTACAAATAGGAATATGTATTCGATCATTAGAGGCAAAAATGTTAAACTTGAACATAAATACATTATTTAGGTATTTATATTTGTACATAAATATATACTGTGTATACATATACTGTAAATGTGGGCATGGATGGCCTAGTGGATAAGGTGATGGATTGTGGACCAGGACGTCCCCGGTTCGAGTCACTGATATCTGTACGCTTGTCGTTCTTGCTAATGAGACCCAACTTTTATGTCTGCACCATAGAGAGCATCCTGACAGGGAATATCACAATCTGGTTTCAAAACAGCACCATGGGGCCATGGTGACAGCCGAGGGTCTTTGCAAAACTGGGAGTAGAGTCTTGGCAAACTTTCATCAGGGACGTTCTGCCACCTTAAGTGCTGTGAGACATTCAGGCTGAAGCCACCATACTAAATTTTTCTGTGAGTCTGTCCAACTATGTGGTTCATACGCCCATTTGTGAAACTCAAGTGCAGCTTGGGCGCTACAATGCCTGCAGCAAGCTATGTACACTCCAACTATGTGTACACAGACCTGAAGTGGCAAATCAAACCCCAATACTGAAAGTGCATAGCCACAGTGCTAACAACCATGCTACAGTACCATGCTACCCAACTTGACTTATGACAAAAACTATAAAAGGACTTTACTATAAATACACGCTAATTTAGGGTACCATTTAATGTTGATCGGAACTTACACCGGGCAAAATCTCTCATGGTAAATCCAATAAGAACAAAAAGTATCATTTCACACAGGCTGTAGAAGGTCACAAATGAAGATGCCAGAGAAATCTGGAGACCTAAGAAAAATCAAGTATTCAGGAGCAGCTTATATTTAATCAGTAAATTTCTGACAGGTTCAAAGATGCAAAGAAAATGAAGATCATAAGTGAATATTTATTCTTAATGGTGTACGAATTCGAGATTAATGTAACATACTTACATCTTGAAGGTTTTGCTTTAAAGTAGTGCTTTTGTAGAAACAGAACCAACATGAGTGCCATGACTAGGGGTGGCAATGATGCAGGTATCAGTATGTTCTCATAGCATGCACTGTTCTTAGAATCCTTTGAACAGAGTTCTGAATGAAGGACAAGACGTGACCAATGTTTATTATTGTTATTAAGCACAAAACTATTTTCTCGTTTTTAATTTCATGCGAATAAACCACACTAACCTTTAGAATCTTTTCCACGTTGGTGAAGAAAAAGAGCAAGCAGAGCGCCATTTAATGTTTCGAGGCAGACGGTTGAATATATTCGCAGATTAAACTTAGCTGTGGAAGAATGAGTAAAACTTTTTAATTAGTCTTAACTATTAACTATTTATTTTCAAGCTTAAGTAGTATGGAAGTATAACAGTGCCAAATTTTCACAAAACAAAATAACATTTTGAATTACATGAATAGTTGTAATATATATATATATATATATATATATATATATATATTTTTTTTTTCCCTTTCTGAATTGCACTTTGATATGAATTGAAAAAAATACTTACGGCATTTACGATGCTTGAAACTTTTGGCACTACAATGTATTGTGGTTGGATATTTCAAATGAAAAAGTAATTATCAATTAATTAAATCCACCAAGTTCCTAAATTGCTGTTACTAAATATGTTCAAATGTTATAAATACGATCTTTATTTTTCAACCGACAAGTTCAGGACAAGAAAATTCAGGTAACAAAGTGTAAACAGCATGTTTGTTGTTGCTGCTGTTGAGGAAATAAATCCTGTCTTGTCACTGAATGTGACTCAACGCAGGGGAAGGAAATCCATCGCTCTCGTGTTCGACTGAAAGAGCGCTTGCTTTGCTTTGAAATATAGCCTTTACGGCGGAGGGGTCATTTTAAGGCGTAACACCGTTTATTGTGCAACTGGCAACCCAGCCTGTTGGTTAAGAGTACTGCATTCCGATCTATAGGGAGCAGGAAAGGCATACTTTAAAGTACACTGCAGCACGGACCACAGCAATCGGCAATCTATTGCCGGCCACCATCCCGGATATCTCGGAAGTGAAGACCTGAATTTTTTTCGACCTGAATTTTCTTACCCGAATTTTCTTGATCTGAACTTGTAGGTTGAAAAATAAAGATTGTATTTTTAACATTTGAACATATTTAGTAGCAGAAATTTAGTAATTTGGTGGATTTAATTAAATAATAATTACATTTTCATTTGAAATCCACAATAAATTGCAATGCTAAAAATTTCAAGCATTGTAAATGCTGTTAGGATTTTTTCAATCCAGATAAAATTGCAATGCAAACATTTTTATTGCAACAAGTTTTTTTTTTTTTTTTTTTTTTCAATTTATGTAATTTAACATGCTATTTTGCTTTGAGGAATTTTGGCACTAGTATACTTCCATAAAGTAGGGCGTAGAGTTTTTGGTCTCTATTTCTCACTTGATAGTGTGCCAATAATGAATATAAACAGAATGAAAAATGGGGAACTGTAGCTAATAGAGGTCCAATGGGGCAAAACTCATCTTTCATGTGGTTACTGTTCACCATCTTGAATAAGCATATGAAATAATAATAACAACAACAACAACAACAACAATAATAATAATAATAATAAACTAAATATATATGTTTAAATATGGGCCCTTACCTAAAATAAGAGCAGAGATGACAGACAGCACTACTATCATCACTGCCAATACTGTTTTAATATGTCGAAAGGCTGTCTGTGTCTGAATAATGTCATCAAACAACACTAAAAAACAAACCAACAGATAAAAGTCTGCAAATAGTGATATATATTCTAAAATATTTCAACAAGATATTTTAGCTACAACAAACTGGGATATTTTTGTCTGTCCTGAAAAAGGAAGATTAAAAATGCAAGCACAATCTTTCTATTCTTGGGCACTATAAAACTCAAATTTCTAATGGATGGAGTACCATTCTGCATCATACTGATTTTTACTAAAATTATAAACCTTGCATCAGCTGTCTGCTTCATGACACAGTGGGTTCGTAAATAAACATTTATAGAAAATAATGTGAATAATTTACTTACATGAACATGCAGCTACATATATAATCGAGTAGTAGAGGGGAACAGCCAAATGCATCACTGATCTTTGCACACATTCTGTTAAGTAAATTATTGAAGTTATTTGTTTTGGAAACATAACAACATTTTAAAGATGTTTCATGAAAAAAAAAAAAAAAACATATTGCTTTACACTTCATAGCGCCAATGTCTTTACATTGAACCTACTGCGTAATCTGTGAAGATACGGAGCAGCCTTCATCAGCATTACAGGCCGTGCAATAATAACAGCTGAACAAGTTACAATCTCAGAGAGACGACCTGTAGTAGGAAATCACACCAAAACTGCCTCATTATGTGGATGTATTTAATTAATACCTAGTGCTAGTGGACAGTGACTTTACCTTCTGTTGACCACAGTCCAAAAGCAAGACCCATGCAGATATTTGGCCAGAGGATCAGTGAAGCATGCATCATCATGCCTTTTCCATCATTAACTGACAAATACATAGATTATTCGATTATTTATATTAAAATACACAATTATTGTGCCTATATATTCAGGGTCTGATAAAATACCTTTTGTTCTCAAATTGTTAAATGCAGGAACACCCAATCCCACTGCAAGCAACAGAGCAACGAAGCACAACACCAAAACCGATATATGAACTGCAGAGAAACCTGTAGGAATGCGGCAATAAACCCTTATTTTTAAACCAAGTCTTTTAATGTAATTATCTCTACAAATGTTAATTAGACACATTTGGATATTTAAAGATAAAATGAGAACTTATTAATATTACCGATTCCTTGCAAGACCACAACGTTACGTGCTGAGATGTTCCCAGTATGGACCTCGCACATGAACTCTCCATTATCTTCCATCCTCACATCCATCAGCTTTAGTGAGAAGTTTCCTTTGGGGATTTCAGAAGGAAATAAATCAACTCTTCCCTGATATCGCTCATGTGAGGAGTCTGGGAAGATCTCACTGTCTTGATAGAGCGGGACAAGGATATTTTGATCCCTTTCAGTCTTTTTCCAGGTCACTTCTTCTATCTCGCTGACTGGAACATGTGAATCTATGGAACAGTTCAGTACGACATCCTCACCCTCATGGGCAAAGACAGCATGGGTTACTTCCGTCACGACAGAATGCTCTGAAAGAATGCAGAAAATAAATATAGACTTCAAATATCAGTTTCAAAAGTTAGCAACTGTATCGTTCTTTACAAGGATTTCAATATATTAATAAAATTTATTGTGTTAGCATCAATAACTGTGTAAGTAAAGGATGAATTGTTACTTACTAATATCTTGAATTGTAATTATGGCTTCACTTGAGCTCATCATTCTGCTTGCATTCACTTGACATCTGAAACCTCCGGAATCATTTTTAACCACATCTGAGAGTAAGATGGAGAAATTTCCTTTGGATAGCTCGTCTGGGAAAAAGTCAGCTCTGCCTCTAAACTCCTGACTCTGGAGATCTGGTCTGCTTTCTCCTTGCTGGAAGAGACTTACTACCGCATCTGAGTCCATCTTCCTCCATTCCACCTGCAGACCTTCCAGAGGCAGTGGGCTTTCACCAAAGCATGGCAGGAGGACTGAACCTCCCAGCTGGGCCACGACTGGACCTGCGGGGCCGTGGACATGGAGACCTGGATTGGTTCCTAAAGTACGGAATGATGCATGAACGTGCAGAAAAATACAGGAGTTGATACAGGAAGTCATTTTTTTTCCTTTTGTTCTGCTACAACACAGTTCAGTTTCACCTCAATGTTTTAGAGCTTAAACGGATAAAAACAATGACATTGTAATAAAGGTCTTTAAAAAGCCTTACCTTCATGCCCAACAGCAAAAGCAAAAATTAAAAGCATCGACAGATGCTTCAGTGCCATAGGTTTTACTACAGTTCTACTTTCATTTACCTAGATCTTACTCATAGCTTTGTCGAATGAGAAACTTACATAAACCTGCACAGCAAGTTTAGAAGATGTGAAGACAGATAAGTTATGACAATGTACAATACAGGATAACACATGCAAGTTATTTGCACAATAAAAGTTTTATTTTATTAAGCAGACCTGTAATTTGTCGAAATGTGTAAACTGAAGCAAACGTTAGCGTTTGTAGAGATTTTTTTTTTTTTTTATAACATTAACAAATGACAAAAACATGTATTTTACACCACCAATCCAGGAACCAGCAGCAAATTTCAAACTGCGTCATGAATAGAGTCACATAATATTTTCTGATGTTTAACTGTAAGATGATTGCGCTACCTGCTGGCAAAAACAACACACTACACAAAGACAGTGACGACAGACTTGTGTATGTACGATATTCATTAAGAATTATTCGCAAACTAAATATATAGCAAAAAAGTAAATAATTACATATAACAAATGCAAGTGGTTCCACATTATTACTAATATATTTTATGATGACATTTAGCTTCATTTTGTAGCATTGAACTGCTTGCAGAACCATTAAGTAAACAACGCAGTAGTATTTCCAGAATTATAAACCCTCAGTCGTACTGGTGTTTGGCAGGTGTGTGTGGTCTGTCTCACACTCATGAATTCACTTCATGAAAATGTAAAACGGAAAAATAAATCGACAGCTACACATACGGATAATATACAGTACAGAGATAAACAGTTTATGTACAGGGAGATGAGGCTAATATAACATTTACCTGACAAAGTATTAGAAAAAGGGAAGTAAAGAAACCAAGAACATAATCAGATCAATCAAATTATATAGGGTTCTTCTTAGATCAATGACAACATTGAACAATTTTGCATAAACTACATGCAGAAGAAATGCTCCAGTCCATTTGCAAATCAAAGTGAATGTAATTGCTATCTGTTAGGCTTTACTGGTAGCTAGCTCATAGAAATGACCAGTGCAACGTCTCTTGGCTTGTTAACATGCAGTGAAGAGCTTGTTTATAATATCAAACAACAGGCATATTCCAAGATTACAATGCAAGGTTTCACCGAGCTCAAATTATGAAATAGTGTATGAGACATCAGTGTCAAACATGGATTGCCCACCACAGATTCCAGACTGTTTCCCCCTTGTGAATCTTTGGCATGTGCGGAAGAAGGCACACAGACACCCACAGTTAATTGCATATAACAGATCTATAGGAAGTAACCATGTGCAGTATGAAAACTCTATGAAACTGGGAGTTAAATGGTTAGATTTTTAGTTATAAAAGATGTAAAAAGAAATATGCAATAATTACTGCATTTGTAAAAATGAGTAAGAGATATGTACACTGAATATAGAACCTGCACCAAATTATCTTTGTATATAAGTGTACAGTGTGTTTACAGATTACAGATCTACTGCATGTTTTGATTGTTTAGGTTACGTACAAAAAATCTAGTCATTCATGTGGATAAGTGAAAAATGTTCAGAATAGTAGAGTTAATCCCTGATTTGTATACATATTTTAAACCACTTAGTTTGATATTGTCACCCTCATGGGCGAGAACGGCTTGGTCAAATTGGTCTTGCATTTGAGGAAAAAAATCAATTCCGTCACTAACACTTGATACTCAAGACCTAGTTCACTTATTTCTTGCTGGTAACCAAATGAGCCTTGCTAGAAAACATGAAACCATATGTGCAACTATTTATCTTTTGGTAACCAAAGACTGAGGGATACCAATACCCCAAAAAGCTTTTAAAATAGATTTTTACCCGCTGGCTGACCTCTGTAAAACATGGGGGATCGTGCAGAAGCTTACTACCAGTTACCACCCCCAAACCAACCTTACCAAAAGAGTAAACTGAATCGTTAAATTGATGATTGCTTCTAGCCTGTGACCAGTGGTTACCAGAATTCCGGTTTGCCATTAACACCGCCCAACAGGAAACTATGGGAAGAGCTCCAGGAGAATTTATTCTAGGCCGGTAACTTCATGGACAACTGGAATGGTTGGTTTACAACCCACCAAAACCAAGGCAACATATATATATATATATATATATATATATATATATATATATATATATATATATATGTCACGTTTCTGGGTGCGAGGCATAACTGCAAGAGGCTCCAGGTGGTTCAGGGAAACGATGTTTTATTGAATTATAAACATAAACAACATGGAAATAAACAGAAACAGATATACTTTGAATAAATGAAACCAAAACACGAATAAAGACGAGACATCCACTTTAAACTTACTGTAACAAATGCAAGACGAAAACTAGAACTTAAACACACCTTTTATAATGAACTTAATGATCAACTCGGATCAGGTGCGCGCCCACGTGACCTGACCGAGTTGAGAACTGGGCAATGAAGTAAATAAATTGAAACTTAAAAGAACTACACAAACTTGTCTAGAGGGCGCTTTGGCGCCCTCTAGGGGTTATCCCTGACATAACCCCCCCTCAAAGGGCGCAACTCCGGGGCGCCACAGGAGGTCCAGGGCATCCCCCCCAGGGTCCAACGTCCGCCCCTCTCACCCAGAGGCTGGCACCTATGTCCTGTGGGCCATGTGGCTTTATGCCCCCGTTGAAGCAGGGCAGCGGAGATGGAGGAAGCTCGCCGTCCTCGTTGACGTAGGGCGGCGAAGGTAGTGGATGTTCGCCGTCCTCCTTGACACAGGGCGGCGGAGGGAGAGGAAGCTCGACGTCCTCGGCGGCGCATGACGGCGGCGGCGGAGGAAGAGGAAGCTCGTTATCCTCATTGGCGTGTGACGGCTGCGGCGGAGGAAGAAGAGGCAGCTCGCTGACCTCAACGGCGCATGAAGGCGGCGGCAGAGGAAGAGGAGGCTCGCTGTCCTCGGCGGCGCATGAAGGCGACTGCGGAGGAAGAGGAAGCTCGCTGTCCTCAGCGGCGCATGAAGGCGACGGCGGAGGAAGAGGAGGAAGCTCGCTATCCTCAGCGGCGCATGAAAGCGACGGCGGAGGAAGAGGAAGCTCGCTGTCCTCAGCGGCGCATGAAGGCGACGGCGGAGGAAGAGGAGGAAGCTCGCTATCCTCGGCGGCGTGTGACGGCGGCGGAGGAGGAAGCTCGCTGTCCTCGGCGGCGCATGAAGGCGACGGCAGAGGAAGAAGAGGCAGCTCGCTGTCCTCGGCGGCGCATGAAGGCGGCGGCGGAGGAAGAGGAAGCTCGCTGTCCTCGGCGGCGCATGAAGGCGGCGGCGGAGGAAGAGGAAGCTCGCTGTCCTCGGCGGCGCATGAAGGCGACGGCAGAGGAAGAAGAGGCAGCTCGTTGACCTCGGCTGCGCATGAAGGCGGCGGCGGAGGAAGAGGAGGAAGCTCGCTATCCTCAGCGGCGCATGAAGGCGACGGCGGAGGAAGAGGAAGCTCGCTGTCCTCAGCGGCGCATGAAGGCGACGGCGGAGGAAGAGGAAGCTCGCTGTCCTCGGCGGCGCATGAAGGCGACGGCAGAGGAAGAGGATGAAGCTCGCTATCCTCGGCGGCGCATGAAGGCGGCGGCGGAGGAAGAGGAAGCTCGCTGTCCTCGGCGGCGCATGAAGGCGACGGCAGAGGAAGAGGATGGAGCTCGTGATCCTCAGCGGCGCATGAACGAATAATTTGAGTTTCCATTATTTCTTATGGGAAAATACGATTTGGTTTATACTGTAAGTGTTTTGAAATACGACCCTCTTCCAGAATGAATTATGCTCGTAATCCAAGGTTCCGCGGTAGTCACAGGTGTAATGATTCAGAACAAGGCACATTGTTGTTTATTGCAACAACAATATTTTATTCAAAAAGGGATTGCCTAAGCACACACAATAATGTATAACACAATAATGTTTTAGTGAAGGCATTTGTTGTATTCTTTTGCTTTTAAATAATTATCTAAAATTGTTCTAAAAATATATGTTCGCATGCATTTTCACCGCAAACCTGGTAATCTTCTTAAGCTATCAACTGTTGTTTCTCACAGAGACATATATTGCAGATGATAGCAGCAACTTTTTTCCCTTGAAATCTTTTTACTAAAATTATGACATCACTTAAAAAAAATATTTTTAAAGCACATTGAAATACAAGAGAAATAACACACTTAATAAAGCAGCTAGATACAAGAAATGACCAGTAAAATTGTAGCTCAAGTTAAAAAAGAATGTCTTTTAAGACTAAGACTGAATTAGTGTCTTAAAGAGAGTATATAATGTGGCTCTTCTGTATAATAACATTTTTCTCACTAAGCAAGAACAAAAATACTTTTGGAGGAATATGTTTGCGGGGACAGTATGCTTCATTAATCACCTCTAAATCAATCGGGGTTAGGGTCTGAGAGAGCCTCCATCTCTGGAATAACCTACATGGACCAAAAATAAATAAATAAATAAATACATCACACAAGCAATAGTATATAATAATAATAATAATAATAATAATAATAATAATAATAATAATAAGTGCAAGAACAACAAAAAATAGGCAGAGATCTAATATGTTAGAAATGTGATGTGATTACTCATACAGCATACGTGCTTTTGGATTTCATACCTCTGGTTCTGATCTCCTTTCATTTTCAAAGTTATGCTCTGTTCTGTTAAAACAAATCAACAAAAAAAGATTTATGAAACATTTGTCATACAGCGTCATAGCTGTATACAGCAGATTAAAAAAAAAAAAAAATCCTGCTGAAAAACTCATTATTAACAATTACAATAAGCTTACCTGTCTTTAAGTCCAGTCCCTGGGTCAAATAAAGGACACAATTTCAGATCATTTGTAGGATTTCCGAACAGCAACAATTAGTTTTTCCCCCCCCCCCCCGCTTTATTCAACAGGTTGTTCAACAGAATATTATACATTTTTCATTTTGTTAGTATTTGTGCAAGTATTAATCCATTAATTAATTAACGATCCTGACAGTACTCACAGGCATTGTAGATTTGCAAAGTAAGCCAGGCAAAGAGAAAGACCATTTCAAATGGTAGAACAATCAGACGTAGGTCTTCTAAAGTCCGTGCTCCTCCCTCTAGAAACCAATCATGCATGTAACTTTCACATTTTAATGTACATTTTTTTATGTTTGACTGAAGGTACTTAGTTAGAAACCTAGTAACCCAGTGTAAGGATTTAAAAAAAAAAAAAAAAAAAGGAACACCACTGAATCACTAATGCCCATGATCTGATAATACAATAAATATATATATAAAAAAAGAAAAATTGAAGCAGCTGGAGGCTGTTTTCAGTTCTCATATCCTACTGTGGTCTGAAGTCTGTTTATCCACAATATGATGATGGGATGATGGGTCTTTCATTGTACTTGTTACTGTATTGAGCTGTATAAGTCATTCATGGCTTGCAGTAGCCAGCCCTGAAATAATGTGTTGATAACCCTGACAAGGTCTCTCTGAAGGGTTTGCTAAATATTGAAGATGCTCATGGCATTGTGTATGGAAGTGTAATGACTATGGCAGACTTCAGGCAAGATGAGATGTTACATTTTGTCAGGGACACGTTTGTGATGTCCACAGAAAGCTTGTCTGCACATCGTTTCCCCTGAACTCTTCTCGTCAAACCCTCAGGTCCTGCAGCAAGTTCACAGCTCAGTGCCTCACATACGTACTTATGCATTGTGAAAATGAGGCTGATGGAGTTCTGTGTCTGTCTCCTCACAACAGGCGAGGAAAAACTTAAGTACCTCTAAAAGTGGGATGCTACTAGTGAAGTGGTCTTCAATCTTCATTCCATATCACCCCCTCACACACATTTTTTAAATTTCACACTAATCTTCAAATATATGCAAACCCCATTTCCCTCATTCTTCTTTCCAGAATACTCCACAATGACAAATTAAAAATAAGTGTTTTGTTTGTTTTGTTAAATTATTTTTAAAAAAGAAGACTATATAAGAAATATTATGTTTATATACTGTAAGTATTTAAACCCATCACTTAGTATTTGGTTAAAGCACCTGTGGCAGAAATGACATCCTCATTCTTCTTGTAAATGAGGCTGCAAGCTTGGCACAGCTTTCTTTTAGATCTTTTTTTTTACATTCGTCTTGGTAAAATTAGTTAAGCTTAACTAGGTTGGATCTATTCTGACTAGTCTCCCAGTTCTAGCTGCAAGAAAAAAATATGGATGATGCTGAAAACACGGTTTGACTGTTGGGATATTATTAATGCCTGGTTAACTCCATACATGGATTGGGGTATTGTGTTAATTGTGTTTGTATACTGGACTTTGGAGTATGCTGATGTTTGGGATGTCCAGGCAAATCTCCCTGAAAGGGAACGTTTTTGCAGGTTGGACATCTGGAATATGCAGCCTTGTGAGTGCTGGATTGGGGCAATGCATGAAAGCTATCTACTGTGTGATTTAGTATGACAGATGTTGGAATGTTAAAATAAATTTGCTAGTATGATGTATGTTTAGATGAATATTGAAGTATATGAAGTTGCAAAATTATACAGTGGAACCTTGGATTACGAGCATAATTTGTTCCGGAAGCGGGCTTGTATTCCAAAACACTCGTAAACCAAATAGAATTCTCCCATAAGAAATAATGAAAACTCAAATCATTTGTTCTACAGCCCAAAACAATAAATACATAAGAATAATTAATACAATATATAAAGTAAAAATTAAATACATTAACCTGCACTTAACATTTAAAAAAAATTAAAAATAAATCCAGACAGTTAAGTGTTTCCGTTTGTGCGTGCAGGCGCCACATATTAGTATGTGTGTGTGTGTCTGTGTGGAATTATTCCCTCGTCTCGTCTTAAACTGTAAAACCCCTCCTCCCTCCCCACACCTCGCTTTTTAAGTTTCACAACTAATACACAATGCAAACACTGTTTTAACGGAAAAAAAGAAATCCCTCTAATGATACTCGCGTGAGCATACTAACAGAATCACTGGTGTAAAGTAAAAAATAAAAAACAACAAATGAACCAGCACCTTACCGTTGAAAAGAATCGCGAGAGAGCAGAGTTTTCTGTGTAAATAAAGCATGTGTGTGCGCGCACACACAGAAGAGAGAGGGAGATGTTGATTATACCAGTAAGAGACGAGCTCTAAGACGCAGCAGGGAAGACGATTACCCATAATTCCCGCAGCGCAAGTTGTAATCACTTGCCGCTCGGTGTCAAAATAAGAGTCGCACGCGTGATACATGAAAATCGGTGCTCGTAAAATAATACTTGCTCGGTTTCCGATTAAAAATTTATTAAAAATCTTTGCTCGGTTTGCCGAACACTCGTAAACCAGGTTACTCGCAGTCCAAGGTTCCACTGTACATTCAAATGTTTGTACTTTGAATTCTGCAATAGAGCTTAATTCAAACACATTAACAGTTGACCAATTAAAACATTTGCACTCTCATAATACCCATGACAATAATTAATGTTATGGTGTGATGGAATCATACAAGTACCTGCTTTTAGGATCAGTTCAGTAGCAACAGCAATCGCATTAACACTACTGAGACCTACAGCTCCAAACATGTAGATCACAATATGCATGAAATCTGCAATTTAAAATGTTACTGATCAATACTTTGATGACACCCTAAATAATGATAACATAATAACATTTCATCTAACTCAATATGCGTAAAAATAAATAAATAAATTACTAGACTCACCAGGTAAAACTTTAGGATGTTTGAAGAAGGATGTTGCTACTATAACCTGGACCAGTGGTGTCAGAGCCAAAGATCCGGCACGATCTGCAATCATCAGTTAAACTAACAACTCAGATTATTATTATTTTTTTTTAAATCATTTATTTGTCAGTACCATTTAGGGTGTGTTCACACACACATGTACAATTCTGTTCTCTTGTGCAATGTTCATAGTTAAAGTGTGAACACAGCCTTAATGTGAGTTTAATCAAATGCATGAATTTTAGAAACATTACTTTTTGTGAGACCCCTGTTAATTATGAAGTCATGAAGTGTCATGTGAAAAAAAAAATACTGGTTTTGTGTATTTTTCCAGTGCATCTCAACAATGTAATGGGATTTTCTGACATGCCAAATTTGAGCTGTTTTTGTTGTGCCTCACAAAACTGGAAAACATATAGTAGTAATATGACTCAGACACTCTCACTCATCATCTACACCGCTTAATCCTGTATTTAGGGTCACGGGGGGCCTGGAGCCTATCCCAGGAGACTTAGGGCACATGGCAGGGTACACCCTGGACAGGGTGCCAATCCATCGCAGGGCACAGACACACACACTACGTGCAATTTGGGAACGCCAATTAGCCTAACTTACATGTCTTTGGACTGTGGGAGGAAACCGGAGTACCCGGAGGAAACCCACAAAGCACCAGGGAGAACATGCAAACTCCATGCACACAGAGACGGGAATCGAGCCTGGCCGGGGATCGAACCCGGACCCTGGCGGTGCAAGGCGACAGTGCTATGAGCATCAAGGAAATTTGATCATACCTTTATTTTGCATAATGAGATATATATAGCGAAAGCACAACGTGCCGTGCAAGGTGATTAGAATTGCGACAGTGACAGTGCAGCATAAATCTAAAAAGAAAAAGGAAGAAAAGAAATACAATTATATAAGAAATACCATCAAACACAGAAAATAACATTGAAGCTAATTAACGTTATTACCAGTAATGCACCAATTTATTGGCCGATGTTTATCTGTTGTCACATCAATTTTGCTTTTGTTAACTATTTTGTTGACTATTTATGGTGTGACGTGGACAACAGCCTGCGTACTACAGTACATAGCTGCAGATTCAGGAAAGACCTAAAAGGTGGTAGTACAATAAATGACATACTGTAAGGCTGATGACGTGTGTGTGTGTGTGTGTGTGGTTTGTTTAAAAATAAAGTAAAAGTTCGCCATGTGCAGAGATGTAGTGATACTTGTTTAGGTACAAGGAGTGACCTATGATTAGTGCACTGTTTTGTCTCATGTTCGCGCTATGGCTGGAGTTTATCTTGTTCATTTTGGTGCATGTGAAAATTCCTCCACAAGCGCCTGGTTCATCTTCTTCTGAGCTACAAGCAGAGTGGGAACTAAAAGGCCCAAGAGGATGCCTACAGGAGTGAGGACACGATCATCCCCATCCCCAAACAACCCCAAATCACAGGACTTAATGACTACAGGCCTGTTGCTTTCTGACAGGAGTTTAGTATGAAATCATTTCAACACTTACTAAAAAACAAGACAAGCAAGGTAAAAATATAACGCACATACGTACATCCTGTTTTTCTCCACTGAGAGCGGCAAACTTGTTTCCGTCCTCGGTGACAGCGTAACAGATAATTCACTCCTGACCACACGAGTATGAATATTACAACCGTAAATAACATTTTCCAACCTAAAATGTTTTTTTTTTTTAAAGAAGATTAAAAGGAAGTAGAAGTAAGAAAGAAAAAAAAATTGAATCTGAAAACAGTCCATTATTTATACATTTACTGTAAAAAAAAAAAAAAAAAAATATATATATATATATATATATATATATATATATATATATATATATATATATATATAGCTCATCATGCACTTATGTCTTTTACTTTTGTTTAAGATACTCACCCTTACGAAAATCTTTTAAAGTCATAGAAATTATTATGTACACAGAAATTTCATAGAGGCTGAATGTAGTCATAAGAACGGATGACACCACAATATGCACACCTGAGAAAGTGAAATAAATGTATTAAACTTTTTGTTTGTAAGTATTTATTAAACCTGTGGTTAAGAGCAGCAACAAACCAAAAATACCGCAAATTAGTAAAATCATTGATCAATTTTGTGTAATGAATGTTTGTAAAAGTAATGTTCTTACGTTTAAAGGGCTTGCCTAGGAAAAGGTGTCTTTGTAGAGAGAGAACCATCATTATCCCCACGGTCAGAGATGGTAAGACCATCACCATTTCAAAGCGAACTAACAGTCAGAAGTGGAACGTTTTATTGTGAGGGAAAATAAATAAATAAATAAATGAAGTATTAATTTGATAATTTCATGATAATGACTGTAAATTCATCAAACCCGTTTGTATTTGTTTAACCATACTCACGGGCCAAGATTGCACTGCTCCTGATACTGAGTGCAAGCAGTACTGAATTAATTGCTTCTAGACATACAATCAGATATATCCGGAGACCATAGACAGCTGTAAAACAATAAGGGGGAGTTGTTGTTGTTGTTGTTGTTGTTTTTGTTTCGCTAAATGGGGCAGCACCCTGTCCGGGGTGTGTACCCCGCTTCCTGCCCTAAGTCTTGCTTAAAATGTCATTCAGTTGTTTAATTATTCCTTTATGACTTTGCTTATTTTCGGATTTTTGTTTTAAGGTACCAACAACGTCCAGATCTGGTCTAACTTGCAGGACGTCCTAAAAATTCATGAGATACTGTAAGCAAGGCAGTAATATGTTCATGTAACAGGTTTCATGCATGGGTGGACATGAGGCGAGGTCTTATAGAAAATGAGAATATTATTTGGGCCAGCGGGCTCCAGTTACTCCTTCTGCTGTCTTGGCCAACTACCCCGAATTCCTCATGGCATCCAGCGGCTGGGCCACTTTCCCAGGCTTGGAATGGAGGCCTTTGGAGAGCTGGGAGGGGCCGGTTGGTCAAGACAGCGGGGTTAGTATGACATACTTTTAATCAACCTCCAGGTTTTTACATCCAGTGGTACCTCAGCCTATGAACTCACTGCCCTTAGAATTATGGCCTAAGAACAAAGTTTTCCTCCAAGAAGTAACAATACTTTATAAAAAATCTGGTGGAAAAAAACATCCAACTATGTGATTCAATATACAACGGAACACATGCTGTATTTAATTTGTGTAAATAAATATACTAATGTTTTTTTTCTTTACCAAACACCAGAGCGGTGATGATGAACATCACGGCTAAGACCACTAGTCCTGCATCAAGTTGCATGGCTGTCGTCTGTATACGTGCACCAAAGAAGACTAAAGGAAAGATGTAAAAAAAAAAAAAAAAAAAAAAGAGTTCATGCATTAGTACAGTATATTTGGGTATCTTACAGTGCATTACAAATATTACAACAGTGCATTAATAGTCATTCTGTGGACAGATTCTCCCACCTAAAGCTTGAATCTCTGCAGTGCCTACATAGTTACCATGGACCTGTTGTAGGTGAATGGCCATGTCTTGGTAGGTTTTCAGTTGCGCCATACTCTTTCAACTTTTGGATGATGTGTTGAACAGAGCTCTGTGAGATGTTCAAAGTGTGCAATATATATATATATTTTTTTAATAACCTAGCCCTACTCTATCCCTTCATCCCTGACTTGTCTTTTGTGTTCTTGGGGTTCATGTTCAATAATATCCCCTAACAAAACTCTAATGGCCATTCTTCTGGCAATGCTGTATTTATACTGAGACTAAATTACACAATGGTGGACATTATTTACTAATTAGGTAACTTCTTAAGGCAATTGGTTCCACTGGATTTTTATTTAGGGGTATCAGTGTAAACGGGGCTGAATACAAATGCACACCACACACTTAATTTTGTAACGTTTGTATATTTCCCGGTTAACTTATGTTATCTGTTTTAGTTTAAAGTTTCATTGTTTGCTTTCTGCTGCTATTTAACCATAAGAAACCATAATATGTGTGCTAAAAGCTAAAACTAAGCTAACTTCTAAGTAATAGTTCTTATTCTAGTACTGTTTTGTCCTTGTTATGTGGCAGTCTACCTAAAACAGACCATATCTTAAAGCTAGTAAAACAGAGATATACGTACGTATAAAGAGAGATATAATGGTTAATTATATCATATTCCTATTTAAAGCATATAATAAAAGAGGACACACCATGTGCCTGGTCAAGAGGAAGGTCTTTAGTCTTTAAACACTACAATTGCTTTAGCTGTTCGGACAACCAGAGGGATGTCATACAATCATTAGGATTTTAGCACCGACTTCTTGTTCTCCTTTTGGCTGCTCCCGAGTGGACCATTTGCCTCCCCTCGACCACATCTCCTCTCTGGTCTCTCCAACCTCATACTGTAACTCACCACATCCATAGACCTCTGACTGGGCCTTTCTCCTGCCTGGTATCCCCATCTATCTCGAACATTCTCCTTCTGATATACCCCTCATCCCTCCTCTACACATGTCCAGATCCTTTTAATCCGGCCTTTCTAAGCTTATCCCCAAACCTCTCTACCATTATCATTCCCATTTCTGTCCATTCTTGACACTTCCAAACGCAAATCGTTGGGTTTCTATTGGGTTTTAGGACAGTAAATAATGTTAATGTTCAGTGAGAGGGTTTAATGAAGTAGTAGCTACTGTACTGTACAGACAGCAACAAAGGGTGGTGGAAAAAAACTTCAATGGGGTTTTCAACCCCACTTTTAGGGGTTAAAAACTAAAAGTGTTTGAGAGAACTTTTTCTCTCATGTTTTGAGTTAACATGTTCCATGGAATGACCAGCTTCTTCTTTTCCTTGTTGAAGTTAATAAAACAAATGCAAAGTTGGGGGAATTAGTTTTAATGGTGTGTATTATCCCTCCATAAACCACAAAGCTGCATTGTATATTTTCTTGGATAAAAATACAAAGTAGGTACCTACTAATAGGTAGTCACGTAGTGCCAAACATGTAGAATCTAATCTATCGAGTATGGTAAAGGAAAGTACGGTTATGAGGTGTTTTCTTGTTTGTTTGTTTTTTGTTTTACTTACATAAACATGTGACCATGGCTAAACTTAAGTGGTAAAGTGGAAAAGCCAACACCGTCACTGCTTTTCCTAAGAACGCTGCAAAATAAATTCGTTAAATTTTTTTTTTTTTTTTACACATACACTGATGACATGTATGGCAGCGGTAAATTAAAATTCTTTTGATCTTGGGGGGAAAATGGTAAAAAATCAGGTTCAAAATGCTTAATGAAAACGAAAGTAAAAATGAAAACTAAATACCTACGCGGTAACCTGTGAAGATACGAAGAGGTTTTCAAAAGGACGAGGGGTCTCATGATACTGACAGCTGAACAAGTGATGACCTCAGATAAAAACCCTACAGTATGAGGAGGAAACAAACGAAACCAGTGTCAGGTACGGGATTTGAGCAGAACATATGGAGGTTGTCGTACTTGTTACCAGGATTAATAACCCAGGATTTACCTTCTGTCGACCACAGACAGAAAGCAAGACACATGCAGATGTTCGGACAGAGGATCAGATACATGTGTGTTTTCATGGCCTTTCGGGTGGTATCTGAGGGAAAAAAAGAAGAAAGAAAAAAAAAGAAAGGGCTTTAGTGGTATTAGCATTTTTTTTTTTTTTAAATGAAGAAAATCATGGTAGGTCAAATAATACCTTTTTTTCTCAGGAAGTTAAAAACGGGAGCACACAATCCAGCTGCCAGCAACAGTGCAATCAAACAGAAGGCCAAAATAAGTATAGGGACTGCAGAGAGACCTGTAGACATGAGCACATACATAATAAGCAACTCATTTTTCGGAGACTCCAGATATGCCAGTTGTCATGATTTTTGCTATATGGATGCTACAGGGGTGCTTAAAATATCTGCCAGACCTAGATTATTGAAATGAACAGTGGGTAGTTCATTGGTTAGCGTTTTATTATTATTATTATTATTATTATTATTATTATATTATTATTAATTAAAATGCCAGATGAGGTTTAGTTAATTTACAAAAATGAAAGAGAAAAATTTAAAGTTTTATATAAAACCACTTTAACTATAGTTCTCACCAGAAAAAAAAAAAAAAAAAAAAAATCCAGCACATTACTCCAGGGTTATCAAAGCTTATCAAGCAGTGTACAGTACCCAAGGTTCACATTTACACAAGTTTCTCATTGACTACAATACAATATCAAGGATATGAACTGAAAGCTAAGAATGAATGTGTTCACAACTCTGCTGGACATGCTTCACTACAGTAGTGTCACAATAAATATCAAACGTTCTAGTGCTAACTGTTTTCAATTCTGCTTTTCATTTAACTTTGCTAAACTTAAAACAACCACACTAAGCAGTCATGAGTAATTTCAGGCAGCTTCATTACCTACGCTTTGCAGAACCACAATGGTACGTGCTGACATGTTCCTAGTATGCACCTCACACACAAATTCTCCTTTATCCTCCATCTGTACGTCCCTCAGCTTTAACGAGAAGTTTCCTTTAGGGGTTTCAGAAGAAAATAAATCAACTCTTCCTTGGTAAAGTTCATGTGAGGCGTCTGGGAAGATCTCACTGTCTTGATAAAGCAGCACAATGATGTCTCGGTCTCTGACTGTCCTTTTCCAGGTCACTTCTTCTATCTCACCGACTGGGACATGTGAATCTACAGAGCAGTTCAGTACGACATCGTCACCCTCACGGGCAAAGTAGTATTGGTCTGCCATTGTCATCGTGAAACGCTCTGAAAGAATGAGAAGGAAAAAAGATTGACAATGTTTAATAGGAAACACAAAGATGTTCAGTAGTTAACGAAAAGACTGGGCCTGCACACATTAATAAAACAATATATATGAACTATATGGGAAAATAGCAAAAAGCTACACTTTTAAACCACTTCCTCATGGGACATCATGAATGCATGAGAATGTAAGCTACAAAATCCTTACCTTTAAGCCCAATAACAAAAACAAACAGCAAAAACAATGACATATCCATCTAGCTCAAGGTTTACAACTCCATTACTCCAAAGTTTATTATTCCTTTCTTGGTTATAACGATGGGCTCTGGTTATTAAGAGGAAATATTCAAGCCAATACAAAACAGAGATGAAAGTCCATTTTACAGCGCAGAGTCAGTATTGAGAGTTTAAATCCGGAAAGGCGAGTCAAGTTAAAAGACGATGGAGGCAAATCCAGACATGGAATATAATCCAAGAGACGAAATCAGATAAACAGGCACCTCCAGTCGGGAAACCCCGGTTATCTCCTCAGGTGCTCACTGCAACGCAGGTCGATGGGTAGATTCCATGACATTTCCCTTTCTTTGTGGAACAGTGACCAACACCACTTCTGCTTCCTCAGAGATATTTAAATGAGTCTGAGGCTTTCATAAACTCATGCATGCACCATACCATATTCCTGCCTCGTTGCTGTCAGGCATCTTCAGAATTCCAGCTTCCACAGCAGGTTTCGATGACATCATTGCTGTTTTGCAAACTAGCTTCAGACACAGCATGCTTGCTTCACACTATAGCTTTGCACCCTAGCTTAAAAAGGTGTCGTGCTTGCTCGGCACCCTGGCTTCAACACCTTGCTGCTGCCACTGCCTCGCGTTGAGGATGTCAAGCTGGTGGTGGGTCAGACCTCAAAGTTACATCGGACTAGTTGTCTAGTGGTCTAGTTACACCACAATCATGCATCAACGAATGGCGTGTATGTCCTGGGCGCTGTTAGACTGCACTGGAGTTATGCCATTTGATGGGGTTATTTCATGGTTACTGTGACAGATAGAATGTGGCAGTTATCACTTACTTACATTCAGGGTCACGGGGGGGGGGGTCTGGAGGGGGTCTTCACGGGCACGAGTTGGGGTACACCCTGGACAGGGTGCCAAGCCATCGCAGGGCTCACACACATACATATACTCTCTCACACACACACAAACACACAATTTGCCCAACTGTGGGAGGAAACCAGAGTACCCGGAGGAAACCCACCAAGCACGGGGAGAACATGCAAACCTCATGCACACACAGAATCGAAGAGATTCACCCTGGAGGTGCAAAGCGACAGCGCTAACCACTACACCACAAGTGTGTGGAAGCTATACATTTATTTATTTATTTTTATTCATTTCTGTTCCCCCTTTTTTATGGAACAATGACAAACACCAAACCTCTGCTTCCTCAGAGATATTTAAATGTGATTTTCTTGTGTTAACCACCAGCATGCCACCTTTAAGCAACGAACAGATTATACTCCTGTAAAATATGTACACCTGGAAAAAAAAAAAAAAAAAAAAAAAAAAAAGGATGTGTTTGCATACTGGTTAAGTGCTTAAAGTGCTGACAAAGTTTTTAGGCTCTTTTATTTATTTTTTATTTTTTTAAAGCCTTTTGTTACTTGTACATTTTTATTGTTATTTTATTTTATTTTATTTTATTTTACGAAGCAGCTGTGGTGTATAAGCAATTAAACACTTTTGGTGGACCCTGATTTATTTGATACTGTACAGTATATTACCTTGGAACATGACCACGTCACACCACATGGTCACTGATCATTTATTGTAACAGCAACATCTCCAACTTATGATATGAATTTCTAGAAAGGCCTGTCTTTCAAACATTTATTTTATCCCAAATACTAGACATTACAGAAAAGATCTATTTAGGTAACAAAGAGCTTACCTATCTCTCTTTCTTATCCCTGTAGCATACAGTAAATAACACAATTTTAGACAAACCTGTATAAATTCTAAATTACATTTGTGTTTTGTGAATATACAAGTATAATAAGTAAATGCGTAAGACACTTTTTCCCCAGTACTTTGAATTGTCCCTTAAATATTAATTTGGTATTGGGAATTGTTTTAAATTCTATATGATGTTGTTCCGCACAACAACATTCCCACCTTATTATACATCTGAAAGGTTGAGGGTTAAGGGCCTTGCTCAAGGGTCCATCAGGGACACACTGGTGGTCATGGGATCTGAACCTGGGTTCTTCCCATCCATAGTCCACTGAGCATTATGTTGCATTAATCATCAGTTATACATAAAGTTTTGCATTTTTGAGTTCAGCCAAAACCTGACTCAAGTGACAGGCTTTGCTTAAAGTGTCAATGAATTTTGGTGAATTTGGAGGCATTGCTCATCCATCCCAGCTCTCCTGATTCAGAAAGAAGATGTTTCATCTGTTCTAACAGATGTTTATTACTTCACCTGAATGAGTTCCACAAATGGCAAATTCAATGAAACGGTCATGATAAAATTATGAATCACTTTTCTGGTGCTGGATAAAGGTGTTACATTAATCTTACATTAAATCTAAAAAAAAAAAAAAAAAAAAAAGATAGATAGATAGATTTGGGCTAAAGTGTTTGTGAAATCAGCAGGTGAAGGAAATAGCATCGTTTCTAGACATGGGCTGATGAAATACAACCAAAATTGAGGTTCGTTGTGGTGGTGTAGCCCATTCCAGAGCTTTACCGGTTAACAATGATATCACCTACATTATCCCATCAACATCATTATAAAAACTCAAATCCTTACAAAAAACACGAAGCACCTATAGTTACAACTAATTTGAGAAAAGGACTTAAAGTTGACCAGACCAATAAGATGGAGTGTATAGGATGAGATGGACAGAAGAGACTGAGTAGAAGAGATGACATGAAGGTCTCCGATTAAATGGCTGTAGTGAAAGATTCTCCATCTCTGACGGAACCTATATGCATGGGGAAAAAAATCACACATAAGAAACCACTAACAGAATTTACTAACAAGGAAGCACAACATTTTTTTTTTCTTAAACTATGAAAAATATAACTAGATACCCTAGGTCCTGTTCTTGTTTTATCTTCAAAATTGTGTTTTATTCTGTTAAAAATAAATAAATAAATAATAAAATAATAATAAATGGTCATTCATCTCTTATTATTATTATTATTATTATTATTATATTGAAATGTTCTGCTTTTATATTAATTTTACAGTATATATAAAAAACTTACCCAGCTTTCAATTGCCTCCCAAGACATAACAAAACAACAAATACACTTTTTAAGTTTAGAATAAAATTTATAGGAACAAACTGCAATGGCTAAAAAAGAAAAAAGAAAAAAAAAAAAACACATAACAACGGGCCTTATCCATTATTGTCTTTTAATAATTATTTATGTTAATAGTTATATATAACTTAAAAAAGTCTATAAAGTCTTTAATTTTAATTGGTTTTGGAAATTGTATTGCCAGTGGAATTGTAATTGCCTGTTGCTTATACAGTACAAAATGCATAGAAATAATTATTACCTGCTTTGACCAGTACTCACAAGCATCATAGATTTGCAAAGCAAGCCATGTCGAAACAAACACTGTTTCCAGTGGGACAACAATCACACGCAGATCTCCTATTATTCGTGCTCTGTTCCCTAGAAACAAATATTACAGTTATATCACACATTTTATTGTAAATCAAGTAAAGACGTAACGTATCAATCTTATTAACTTATCGTGAATCTTATTAAAATGGATTTGATGTTACAACTTTTTTAAGGGGGGGGGAGGGGGATGTCAGGCATATACGGCATTAAGTGACTAGCTAAGTTGCCCCTACTAAAGCTAAATGACTTTATGAATGTGCCAGCGGGTGGGCATGATGCCCTGCAATGAATAGCATGTAATGTACCAATACTGAGACTGTGTGTGGATACCTGCTTTTAAAATCAGTTCCATACCAAGAACAACTGAATTGATGATAATGAGTCCTACTGATCCAAACATGTAGATCATAATGTGAAGAAAACCTGTAATAAACAATGTTTAGTATTAGTTTAGTATTCTGTTGGCAGATGTGGAGGGAGGGGAGAAAAATAATGTTACATGTTTTAATAAGTGAGACATACAGTAATGAATAGAAACAATATTAGACTCACCAGGTGAATGTTTGGGATGTTTGAACAAGGACGTCGCTGCTAAAACCTGGACTAAAGCCATTAAAGCCAAGCCCCCAGCATGATCTGTAATTATCATTGAGATATTCCACATTCATTAAAATGTTCTACAATCTAAACATAAAAGCTTCCACACATAATACGTCTGATAACGTTGAATTATCAATAGCTAGCCAATAGTATATGTTTAATTGTACAGTACGTGGGGTAAAATTGTACCTTCTGTATTTACGAATACGGTTGTTGCAAAGTAAAAGCAGATGGCGCCAAATGCAATGATTAGAAACAAGACAATGACGCTGCAACACAAATCTGGGGGAAAAAAAGAAATATGTTTGCACCTTATTTTAAATAAAAACAAATATAAGCAATTAAATAAAGTCATACTTACATCCTATCCCTCTCTTCTGAGAGCAACAGTCTTGTCTATAATTTCGTGAGAGATAGATCACTGCTAACCATGCGATGATGTACATTACTGCCTCAAATGGAAACGTCCATACTACAAATTGAGACAAGTATTAGATTATTAAAGGCACAAATGTTAAACTTGAACATAAATACAGTAACCAATCAAAAGTTTGGACACATCTTCTCCTTTAGCGGTTTTTCTTTATTTTTATTCTTTTTTATTATACTGCCGACATATAAACTATGAAAGAAGAGGTATAAAATTATGTAATGAACCAGTGTTAAACAACCCAGAATATGTTTTATATTTTAGATTGTCCAAAATAGCTACATTTAGCGTTGATGACAGCTTGGCACTTTCATGGCATTCTTTTAAAATTCATGGCATAGTCATCTGGAATGGTGTTCAATTCACTTGTGTGCCTTGTCATGTGCGGATGAAGGGTAGGTACAGAGTCAGTTAGTTCAACTACAACTACTGTATGCGTACTATGGCAAGCACTTGCTAAAAAAGATGAAGAAATAACATAAAAAGGTCAGTCAGTCCAAAACAATCAAACCCAGTGATGAAACTGGCCGTCCCAGGAAACGAAGACCAAGAGCTACCTCTACTGCAGAAAATACATTTAATAGAACGAACATCCTCAGGAACTGCCGATTTACACCACCTCAGATTAGAGCCCGTATAAATGCTTCCCAGAGTTCAAGTGGCAGGCATTTGGCAAGGCAAAGTGTTTCAACATCCATGGTGATTAGTGATCAGTTCAGACTCTTTTCCAGTTGAACATCAAAGAATATGGTGCTTTTGATGATTTCCACGAACTGTTGGTTATCAGCTGAGAGTGATTATTCTGCTGAAATCAAAACTCTCTCTTTAGTTTTTTGCCTGCTTTGACAAAGTACAATGGTTCTGTAGTAGTCTGATAGCCGATGCACCTCGTCTCTGATTAAGTCATTGGCAAACTTGATGATGGAGTTTTAACTGTGTGTCACTGCACAGTCATAAGTCAGCAGAGTGAATAGCAGTGGACCGAGCACACAGCCTTGTGGGGCCTCAGTGTGGTGGTGCTCCCAATCCAGACTGACTGAAGTCTCCCCTTCAGGAAGGCCAGGATCCAGAGTGTTCAGGCCACAGCAGCCTCAGCCTTCAAATCAGGTGCCAAGGAATGATTGTGTTGAATGCTGAACTGAAGTCAGTTCAACAGTATTCAAACCTACCATTCTGCATGTCCTTTTTGTCCAGATTGTTGAGTACCGGTTGGAGGGTTGTGATGATGCCATTGTCTATTGAGTGGTTGGGACAATAGGCAAACTGTGATAATGGCCAGACTTAAAGCACTTCATGATGGTGGGTGTGAGTGTGATAAGATGACATATGATAAGATAAGTGTGATAAGAGACTTCTTGGGTACTGGGTCAAAGATGGTGCCTTGAAGCGTACTGGTATGTTGGCACAGCTAATGGAAATGTTAACAATGTCAGTGAGAGTATTCACCAGCTGGCGGCCACCACATCATTCTGTTCCTCAAAACCAATATTTTTCAGGATACCTGGAAACGTCACTATTACAGGCAGGTAATATTTTCATATAGTTGGTGATGGCCTGCATGCCCTGCTACATACGTGGCATGTTGCCGCTGTCCTGGAAGTGGCTGTGAATTCTGTGGGCATGTGAATGCTTTGCCTCTCAGATGTCCAGGCACAGTTTTTCCCATGCTGTTCTTCAGGTTACCTTGTCACCTTTTCTGACAGTGGAACCTAGGGTTAATGCACACACTGCCGACATCGTTCACAGCTTCCGATTAGACGATGTGGTAATGATGAGTGATATCTTTGATGTACTTGCTGATGTAGCTCGTCATTTATGTTAGGTATGCCACCAAGGAAGTGGAGTTGTCAGGTTGCAACTTGCCCTGACCATGTGCCAATGAGTGAGTTCAAAACAGTCCTGAAGAAGAGAGATGGATCCTGATGGCCAGATTTTCACCTACAGTACCTTTGAACCGACTGGAGTGCCAGACATGTGCTCTGTATGCTGGGGTGGGGTTTGAGTAACGTATGTGGGACCACGCTCTAAATGATGAGAATGTGCAGCGTGTTTGCCTATCTTTCATAGGCGAGGCCATCTAGTCCAATGGTGGTGTCTGGAGCACTTTCACAGAGCCATTATAAAGCATGCTGTAACTTGCAGAGGATGGTTTTGATCTAGTGATCTCTGCGTTATGTGCCCACAATGTTGCTCAACCAAGAGACAAGATGGTAACCCACACCTCTTGGCTTAAAAGACCAATGACTTATCCATTATGCCAGTGGGACTCATACATACTGTTAAGCATTTTGAGCATTCAGTATTTGCTTCATTAGATCATGAGGTAACAGAGTATTTTTGTAATTTTGGCAAACTTTGGAGACATTTCGTCCAATATTCAAGCAAGAAAACCTTTAGTTCATATTAGAACATCACTCTGCTAATTTCTTCCCTATTAAATCCAACAGATGTTCCATAAAATTTATATAATGGTGATGGGTAAGCCTTCATACAACTTTTTTAACTAAACCCAACTGATTTAGTTCCAATTTTGTGAAGAACGACAATTAAACTGATGTTGAAAGACCTGAAACAAAAACAAAATACACCATTAACTTTGTTAAAGCTGAGGATAATGCAAAGCACCAATATCAGACAGGGGGGGGGGGTGGGGTCTGGGGGCTGTAGGTCCACCTCAGACACCATCGCAGTGACCATGCTCATGCCGGACATTGTTCGGTGACAAGCGACATAACAGGTTGTCCTGCTGAATTTGACTGCGCCCTGAGAAGATTAAGTGGTGGAGGCCTTCAAAAAGAAGATGGCCAGATATGAGAGGCTAGCAAGCAAATACCAAAGCAAGGGGTAGAGGACCTGGTACAATCCGAGTATTCCTGGTTGGGTCGCCTGGGTGAGGGTGTCTGATGTTGAAAGACTCAAACACCAGATGACCACAAGTGATATCACTGATGATGTGTCTAAGTTGCAGCAAGAGAGGCAAAAGCACGGAGGCACTGATTGCAATTTCTTGTTTGATTTACTGTAGATGAGAGATTCATCTTTTAAAAGGCCAGACCTCCCAATTTAGGTTGTGGCCAATTCTGATTTTCTTTTTATGTAAGTACAATATCATAAAAGAACATTTATTCATCTTTTCTGAACAGAAACTTCCTATGTATTTGCAATGTAAAAGATGTAATACTAAACAATTCATATTTTCTTCAACGCACGGTTCTTCACACTTAAACAAAGCTCAAAATTAAAGGAGGACATCGCATGTTTCTTCTGTTACATATTTCCAACCTGCTGCTCACAATGTTAGTGGATGGCCCCTTAAGGCTGTAGCATCAGACCGGGTTTGAAACTTGCAATCTCCAGATGAAAGAGCAAAAAAAGTCAGTTGCTCCATTTGGGAACTTGAGTTTTCTTGATATCCAGCATGATCGGATATGTCCGGACTGATCAGCTTGTCACCAGTCAGGGCTGATCCAGATAAAAATAAAAAAAAAACACCTCCCAGTGGCGCAGTGGTTAAGGCGCTCGCCCTATCATCCGGAGATGGCTAGTTCGAATCCCGGGTGGTGCTGTAATCTCTCGCAGCCGGAGGTCTAGAGAGAGCTGATTGGCCGAGCTCTCTCAGAGGGGAGGGATGAGAGGTACATAGTGCTCCGACATTAATCACGGCTCTACAGCCAGTCAGGGGCGTCTGTGAGCTCGCGCAGCAGAGGGAGCGGATAGCGCCGTCCTCCGAGTGTGTTACGCCGCCCCCAACGGTGCGCGAGCGAGCAGTTCGAAAAGATGCGGTCGGAGGAAACACCTGATAGTCTTCGGCCCTCCCGGCTGAGTGGTAGTAGTAGCCTTAATGTGGGAGCGCCCCCTAGTGACGGGGAGGAATTGGACACGACTAAATTAGGGGAGAAAATCGGGGAAAAATTCAAAAAAAAAAAAAAAAAACTGCTTGGCCAATGGATCACTGTACTTTTTTTTTTATTTAAAACTAAGTATAAACTTTTAAATAGTTGAAATCTTTATTAGTTTAATTAACTTTTCTTTTTCATTTCATGTGCTTTGTATTCATTCTCTATGCCACTTATTTAGCCAGTCCAGGGAACACACTCAGTCTCACACTATGGATAATTTGGAAATGTCAGCTAGCCTACCCTTCTAGCTGTGAGGGACTGTGAGAGGAAACTGGAGTACTCAGAGGAAACCCACCAAGCACGGGGAGAACGTGCAAACTCCACACACAGACCCGAGGAAGGAATCAAACTCAACTTGTTATGACAAAAAAAAAAAAATAAACGATAAGCAAAAGTAATTTTAAAGGTACCCTTTAATGTCGTTCAGTCAGTCAGTACTTACAGTGGGTAAAATATGTTATGGTAATTCCAATGAGCGCAAAAAGCATCATTTCAAATAGGCAGTAGGCGGTCACAAAAAATATGGAGACCTGAAAAAACAAAAATGTCCAGCTTATATTAAATCTGTTCATTTCTGACAGGTTCAAATACCCAAATAAGATGAAGTTAATTAATTCATTATTAATAGATTGGTACTCCTAACAATACTCACATCTTAAAGGTTTTCCTTTAAAATAGTGCTTTTGTAGAAAAAGAACCATCATGAGTGCCATGACTAGAGGTGGCAATGATGCAGGTGCAGCTATATTCCCATAGCATGGATTGTTCCTAACATCCATTGAACAGATTTCTGAATGATGGACAAGAAGTGACTAGTGTTTATGACTTTTTGGGTATTCAAGTACCCAAAATTTTCTAGTTTTAAACTGCATTTAAATAAACCATACTTACCCACATCATTTTTTATACGTTGGTGAAGAAAAAGAGCAAGCAGCGCACCATTTACTGCTTCGAGGCACACACTTGAATATATACGCAGATCAAAATTAGCTGTGGAAGAATAAGTGGAACTTTTTAATTAGACAAACTATTAGTCAGACTTGATGGATTTTCCAGAGTAGGCTGTAAAGCTTTTGACATTTTTTTCCCCTCACTTGTCACTGTGTCAGTAATAAATATAGACAGAATGATAGTTCTTCTACCATGTCATAAGCTTATACATGAGGCTAAATGGGGAACATATTCGTACTGAACGTATTCAATTCAAGAATTGTTTATCTCTACAAATTCCTAAAACTTAACAAAAAAAAAAAAAAAAAACAGATATTAAAAAAATATTTAATTGAACTGCTTACTTTTCTGGATATTATGCAATTATACCTGTCTCTTTATCTTAAAAGTGTTATTACTCCATTTAATCTATTGCTTAAAAATGGGGAACTGCAGCAAGTGCTAATAGAGTTCTAACATTTATTTACGTCATTTTGTATCATAATGTTGAAATGACTAATTTGTCAAAAAAAAAAAATTAATGAACAGGTTTTTTAACAGTATGGTGCATGTCATATAGAATTATTAAATAGATAAAATCTAAATATATATGGTTGAGGAAATAAATATTTAATAACAGACTTACCTAAAATAAGAGCGCAGATGACAGACAGGACTATTACCAATGCGAGTAGTGTTTTAATATGTTGAAATGGCGTGTGTGCCTGAATGATGTCATCAAGAAACACTAAAATAAATAAATAAACAACAAATAATTAAACAGAAAAATAGGTAAATACGAATACATATCATGACCTGTTGCAACAAGATATTTTAACAACAGCAACTGGGCCCTCGAGTGGCGCAGTGGCAAAAGCGCTCGCCCTATCATCCGGAGATCGCGAGTTCGATTCCCTGATGATGATGTAACCTCTCGCCGCCGGAGGCCTAGAGAGAGCTGATTGGCCGAGCTCTCTCAGAGGGGAGGGATGAGAGGTACTTAGTGCTCCCACATTAATCACGGCTCTACAGCCAGTCAGGGGCGTCTGTGAGCTCGCGCAGCGGAGGGAGCGGATAGCGCTGTCCTCCGAGTTTGTGACTCCGCCCCCAACGGTGCGTGAGCGAGCAGTTCGAAAAGATGCGGCCGGCTGGCGTCACGTGGTTATCGTTCGGAGGAAACATGTGATAGTCTTCGGCCCTTCCGGCTGAGTGGTACTGTAGTAGTAGCCTTAATGTGGGAGCGCCCCCTAGTGATGGGGAGGAATTGGACACGACTAAATTAGGGAGAAAAATTCAGGAAAAATGCATTGGCCGTCTGCTTCATGACCCTGTGGGTTTGTTAAAAAATATTTGTAGAAAATAATGTGAATGTATTTTTTTTTTTTTCATTTAATGATTTACTTACATGAACATGCAGCTACTGATATAATCGAGTAGTAAAGAGGAACAGCCAAGGACATCACTGATCTTTGCACACACTCTGTTAAGTAAATTACTGAAGTTATTTGTCTGGAAAACATAACATTTTGAACAAGTTTCCTAAAAGCCTATTTCTTTACACATCATAGGACCAAAAATCTCAGGCAGCACCTACTGGGTAATCTGTCAAGATAAGGAGCGGTCTTCATCAGCATAACAGGCCGTGCAATAACCACGGCTAAACAAATTACAATCTCGGAGAGACGACCTGTAGAAGGAAATCGCACCAAAACCGCCTTATTAAATTATTGTGTAAAAATGATACCTAATGCTAAGTATAAAGGAGTGAACTGACATTCTGTTGACCACAATCCAAAAGCAAGACCAATGCAGATGTTTGGGCAGAGGATCAGTGAAGCATGCATCATCATTATGCCTTTCTGAACAGCCACTGGTAGAGAAAGAGATTATTACACTAACATACTGTAAATACACAATTAATTTGCCAAAATATATACATAGTGCCTGGTAAAATACCTTTTGTCCTCAAATGGGTGATTGTAAGTACACCCAATCCTACTGCCAGCAGCAGTGCAACAACACACAGTGACAATCCTGTTATATCAAATGAAGACAAACCTGTAGGAATGTGGCAATAAGTCATAAACATCTAATGAGGTATTCAAATGTTATCATATTTACAAATTTTAATTAGAAAAAACGTAAATTTTTATTTTTCAATATCTGTAATCATATAGACTTGTGAGCGAAATGATGAAATTTGAGAAATTATTATTATTATTATTACCGATTCCTTGCAAAACCACAATGTTACGTGCTGAGATGTTCCCAGTATGGACCTCGCACATGAACTCTCCATTATCTTCCATCCTCACATCCATCAGCTTTAGTGAGAAGTTTCCTTTGGGGATTTCAGAAGAAAATAAATCAACTCTTCCCTGATATCGCTCATGTGAGGAGTCTGAGAAGATCTCACTGTCTTGATAGAGCAGGACAAGAATGTCTTTATCTCTGTCGGTCTTTTTCCAGGTCACTTCTTCTATCTCACTGACTGGAACATGTGAATCTATGGAACAGTTCAGTACGACATCCTCACCCTCATGGGCAAAGACAGCATGGGTTACTTCCGTCACGACAGAATGCTCTGAAAGAATGCAGAAAATAAATGTGGACAATTTTTTTAATAGCATAAAAGAAAAAAAAAGTTGTGTTTTTTGTATGTTTTCTTAAAATGGTTTAAACATGTTAATAAAATTAATTCTTTGGGTAGTATAAAAAATTAATTGAAACAGAACATTTGAATTGTTGCTCACTGATATCTTGAATTTCAATTATGGCTTCGCTGGAGATCATTGTATTGCTTGCATTTACTTGACATCTGTAAACTCCAGCATCATCTTCCACCACATTTGACAATAAGATGGAGAAGTTCCCTTTGGATAGCTCATCTGGGGAAAAGTCAACTCTGCCTCTAAACGCCTGACTCTGGAGATCTGATCTGCTTGCTCCATGTTGGAAGAGGCTTACTACAGAATATGAATCCATCTTCCTCCATTCTACCTGCAGACCTTCCAGAGGCAGCGGGCTTTCACTAAAGCATGGCAGGAGGACTGAACCTCCCAGCTGGGCCACGACCGGACCGGAGGTGCCATGGGCATGGGGACCTGGATTAAGATTAAAAGAGCAATCATAGGAAGTGTCTAAAGTAAAGCTACATCTTGTTAACCATTTCCTTATTCAAGAACTACAAAGTCAAATATTTTGCAATTTGCTGGATGCATAAAAAAAAAAAAAAAAATTTTGTTACCCGCGCAATGTTAAATGCTGAATGTTGTAAGCATTCAATCTACAAAATACCTTACCTTCAAGCCCAACAGGAGAAACAAACAGTAGAAACACCAACAAATCCATCGAGCTCAAGGTTTACCGTATTACTCCTGTTTCATTTGAACTCTCGTACAATCTCTTTGAACAAACTGGCTTCTTTTCTGAGGTTGCAGTGAGGAACTACAGTAGCACCTGGACTATTATTAATATTTTTTTTAAAGGCTCCAAAGGGCATTCTGCACCCAGTCCAGGAAGCCGCAGCAGTAAGACTGCCCAGACTATTGTTTGTTCAGTTTGAGTGTGGTTCTTGAAAGAGGTCATTAGGAACTAGGATGTAAAAGAAACAAAACAAAAAGAAAGAAAGAAAGAAAGAAAGAAACAAACAAACAAAAAAACTGCAGTAATGAATGTAATCGCTATTATAGCAAACTTTAAAGGCAAGACGCATACACACTGGTACAACATACATGGTCCATCATCTGTAAAAGAATGAAAAAATGAATGAAACGGGATTGTATCACTGCGTAGTAATGTATTGCATTATTTCATAATAGAAATGAACTGTAATGTAGACTTGAACCTCTTTATAAACATTTAATGCAGGTCCATTACAACTAATCCATAAACCACAATGATGTCTACATAAAATTACGCTAACAGCCATACCTAACAGAATGATTCATGTTTAACAATAGAATATTTTAGAATAGTGAACATATGCAATGCAAGGCTATTTTGTTATATATGATATGCTACAATATTTACTGTATGAATGGATATTAAATAATAATTTAAAGAGCATTATTTCTATGTATCGCATTGATAAAAAAAAAATATGGTAAAAATAATCACAATCATTAATAGCAGCTGTGGTGGAGGTGGAATTTTATATATATAAAATCATTTATTAAAACTGTCACATTCGTCTATCACAAATCTCAGACGAGTGTCAGGTACCGTTAACATTCACCATGTCACTGCTGAAGAGCTGCAGGAATTCACTTCCACCTAGTTTCCACTCTTTAGTTAAAAGAGTCAGATGAACAGGGAGGGTTAGCGAGGCCTTTAAGAGCATGTGCATTAAGAATTTTGAGAGAGAGTGGGTGAATTAGTTTCTGACACTGTTAGCTTGATAGGGTCAGAGATGACTTATTTTACATTAACAGCTGCTTGTACTCTCCAAAATATAAACTTCCACAAACAAATGACTCATTCCATTCAGTAAATATATATATACACACACACACACACACACACACACACACACACACACACACACACAGTATATACATTGACACAATTTGTTCTGATTCCATACATATATCAATATGTTATCATATGTATATGTATCTGCTTCTGTGTGATATTTACAAACATTTCCAACTGTGATTAATGCCAGTGATAATGAAACTTGCTTACATTTTTAGATCAAACATTACAACAAGCTTGATATTGGACTGTTTTCTCATACAAAAACAAACAAACAAACAAACAAACAAACAAACAAACAAAACAAAAAAAAAAAACAACTGGCCACAGTTGTAAAAGTTCTTGAGTTTTCATTTAACACATAGTATTAAATATGATTTTGAGTATTTTGTCAATCTGTTACCCGGGCAACAGAGAAAAAGATTAACTTTTTATTTTGAATGTAAGATCTTTTATGTTCTTTTCCTCTCTCTTCCAATCCACCCTAATGCACCAAGGATCCTGTTGTTCACTGCCTGTTTAGGAGAGGAACTTTCTTGGATACACTGGACTGTTCATTTTGCCATTTTGGTATGTTTTAGATTTGACGTACTTGGCATTAAGGCACTAGAATTCTGAACTAAAAGGTAAAGTTATTTGTACACATACATTATAAGAAAAAAGGTCCACATTGTACTTTATTTGTAATAAAGTTTCCAATCCAACTTTAAATGGAGCATTGGGAATTGTGCTTGAAATTGTTCATTTCTTTATAGATATTTCACAGGAATTTTTTAGGGTTTGAGAGAGAATGTTCCACTGTTATAGCACACTAGTCTAAATATTTTATTTTGTTTTTCATTTTAGGCTTTTACTGTAATGCTATAAAACTGAACTTCCTTTTATGTTTTTTTTGCATCATATTTGTACTATACTGTGACACAGTTCTAAAGGCTATTTTTCAAATATTATAATGCTGAGTTTGTGTTAACACTTCATTGAACATGTGTTTTCATAGGAAAAAATCATCTGTAAAATAACAGTGTTTCCCTGCAAAAATGTCTAATGCTGTTACATGCCTAGTGCTGTTTTAATGGTGTTAAATCATATAAATTTGGGGAAAATCTGTAATAATGGTGTTTTACTGCTAAATGTATAGTGCTGTTGCTTTATTGAAGGTCTTTAATTGTATAAATTTAGAAGAAAATCCATCAAATATCGATTTTTATCTGCTGAATGTCAGGGATGACCCCTAGAGGGCGCCAAAGCGCTCAGAGACTGCTTTTGTTTTCTTTTGTATTTTTCTTAGTTTGAACTCCATTTCCCAGAAGGCACCTCGGTCAGGTAACAGAAGCGCTCACCTGAACCGAGGCTGCTCATTAGTTTCGTCATAAATGTTCATGTTTTTGGTTAATCCTGATCTTGCATCTGTTCCGTTATGTTAGTTGGTATGGTGGTTGTGCTTTCTGTTTTCCAATGATTTCCTGTCCTAATTCAGTTTAGTGTATATTCTGTTTGGTTGTGTTTTTGTGGATATTCTTAATCTCTCTGTCCAGTCGAGGGAAGCAAGATGTTGTGGATGCTCCATGTTTGATAAAAGCACTGGTTTGGTAAAGTTCCTTTTCAGTTCAATTCATGTTTTTTGGTAGATTGGTAGACTCCATGCTCTTCTGGTTTTTGCCTTTCGGTAACTCTTTAAGAGTTCAAAGATTATGGGTAGTTTATCCCTGTTTTGGTCTTCTCCTAGTTTTCCTGTGTGATCCTTCTCAGTTTCATAGTGAGTTGTTTGTTCAGGTTTTGTTTCTTCATTAAAAGATGCTGAAGTATTTACCTCTGCAACTATGCCTCTCTTTAAACCCACCGTAAGCCACCGTTACACTACACGTCTAGTGCTGTTAGTTTAACGAAGGTGTTTAATCGTATAAATTTAGCAAACATCTGTAAAATAAGTGTTTCTCTGTAAACTTAATGTTTTTGAGACAAATTTTTTAAAATCATTTTTGACTCAAAATAAACCGATAAAACAAATCACGCAAAGTTGCACATCTGAATGCAAATAAATTACATTTTAATAAATTACACTTTATACCTCAGGCTGTTAATCTCATCTTGGAAACTGATTATTGATTTTTTTTAAATAGCAGATTTTCTGGAAAGGTCCATCAATTGGCTTTTTACTATAAATAGGCATTTATAGACTAAATTAATTCAAATAAAAAGAGAAGTCTTACCTGTGTTTCATTCTCATCCCTCTAGTATAAAGAACACAACTTCAGACAAATCTGTATAACTTCTACACAGCTATGAATTTGGAAGACCCCCCCCCCCCCCCCCCCATTCCTTTAGTTTATTTCTGTTAGTTTTGTTTCTTTTCCCTAAAATATGAATGCAGTTTTGAAAATAGTTTTAAATACTTTGTAAAGCATTTAAAGTAGAATTCTTTTTTTATTGCTTGGTAAGGACAGTAATTACAGGTATCATATATTTGCAACGCGAGCCAGACAGAAAATAAACACTGATTCAAATGATAAAACGATCACATGTAGATCTCCTAAAGTCCATGCCTCTTTTCCTAAAAACAATGTATCAAGTACAAACATGGACTAGAAATCTGTTCTTGTCAAAATTTGTAAGGACTTTAAAAAAAATTTCTGCAAATCTATACACTTTGCTGCCTTGCAACGTAATACATTACACACATAATACTGAAATCTTCATCAACAACCATAGAGTCAAACAAAACCATCCAGCATAATTCAATCTTACAATACCTGCTTTCAGGGTGAGTTCTGTCCTGAGACCTACAGCTCCAAATATGTACACCAAAATGTAAAGGGAATCTGTGAATACACCAGGTTATGACGGTTTCACTGATTCAGAAGTGGGAACAAAATAATACAGTAATAACTGTATTATAACTGTAGTTTTTTAATCAACAAATAAAATATTCACATCAGCCCATGATATTTCAGTGCCGTGCCACCAGAGGGCACCCTCACCATAAATTCTAGTGACACTTCCTTGTTAGACATACAGATTTCTTTCTTTTTTTTTTTTCAGACTATTTATAGCACATGGTTTGCCGATTAATGCAAAGTCATGCCAAGTTCTGAGTATCTGTCTAGCTCTTGCTTTACCATGTCCTCTCCTTGCCTCTCTGATTGGCCTTTGGAATTCTATCTTGGTTTTTAATAATACTGGACCCAAAGTGCACAACATTTGCCTTATTCTCCGATTGCTCTTTCTTTTGTACTTAACTTTTAGAATGCACTTTGTGTCTTAAAAATGTTTATTCAGTTGACAAGTCTGTTGCAAATAGGGCACAATACTCCAAAGTCCTGTTTGTTACATAATAAAATTATTTATAAAAATGATTGTGGTGTGAGAGCCAAATATCCAGCATGACCTATCTAAAGTATATATATATATATATATATATATATATATATATATATATATATATATATATACTGTATGTATATATGTATATAATATGTGTGTATATAATCATTGCAATTACACTCAGTGACAGTGAAGCAAATTAAAATAAGGAATGGAAACAGTTACAGTATAATCACAAGAAATACTATATTTGTTTGGTTAAACAATTTACCTCTATGCCTTCTACAAAATATTATCATACTTGCAGCCTTTTTTCTCCACTGACAGCAGAATCCTTGTTCTGGTCTTCATCTCAGTTTCCAACACAACAGACAAATCAATACTATCCATGCAACTGTAAACATTACATATTTGATTAGAATCATCCATCCTGAAGAAAAAACAAAACAAAAAAACTTTAAACTTTTTGACACACAGTCATGCACGCACAGATACTGTATACTGTAAATGGATTTTAAACGTATTTATATACAATTGTTAATTCAACAGTTTGGTTATAATGAAATGAAAGTAATAAAAAATTATCCCTTTAAATAAAATAATGTACCACCAAAAAAATCGTTATAATACTTGTACATTTACATGAAATTCATATTTTTCTCATTTGTTTGTTCGAGACTTACTCATTTTAATAAAATGATAGAAATAAACCAGAAAATAGAAATGACACCCAGGCTGTATACAGTCACAATAATGGAAGACAAAGCAATGTGCAGACCTGTAAAGGTAAAATAAATATATAACATGTTCATATAATATGAACACTTTTTCAGTTTATACTGTAAAGACTTCCTGTCCCAGTTATGATACTTACCTCTGAAAGGCTTTCCTTGAAAAAAGGGTTTTTGTAGAGTGAGGACCATCAACATCACCATGATCAGCGGCGATAAAACACAAAAGGGCTTCGTCATGACTGAAAAGTCCCAAGTTTGTGAAGCAGATTTGTGCAGGGGTTTCTACTTTTTAACTTGTAAAAATCATGATAGAGATATTGACTGAAATAAGCCTAAAACATACAGTCAGAGATGGAGATTATACTCGTATTCAAATGTATAATATAAAAGAACTGTAGAACAGTACTTACAGACATAAGGGTCTCTATCCAAACAAAACCACGTTGAATATTCCCAGAAACACACTCAGATGTTGCCGGCATTCTTAGATAACTAAAAAAATATATAAAAATAAAAGAAAATAATAATAATAATAACAATAATAATAATAATAATAAATAATAATAATAAATAATAAAAAAGGGGATTTATTAGTATTTAATGATGTTTACAAATGACTAACATGATACCAAAGACAGTGTAAGGCAGTTATGCTATTATGGCATGTGAGGCTAAAAATGATTAATTTATTGACAAATTTAGCATTTATAAGTATGTTTTAATTAAGTTATTTATTATTATTAAGTTTTTTTTTTTTTTTTTTGGATTCGAACGCAAATCTTAAAGACTAATGCTTATACCTCAACTGTTTTCTTCAGTTTTAGAGACTTGCAGTATATTACAACGCATCATGCACACTCTCTTTTATAGCCAATCTGGTGCCTGAGAAATCAGGGAGATACTTTCCTACCGTACTGGTAGAGGAAAAGTCAAAGTAAAATATATGACAAGCATAATCTAGAAGGATAAAGGGAGACAAAAGGCACGCTGTGGTGTCCCTAATGGGAGCAGCCGAAAGAGGAAGAAGAAGAAGGAGAAACCGTATTATCTAATAAAACAGCACTGATGAAAATCACCACTGCAAACATTGTCAGTACTGTAAGAGTGTGTCCTGTTAGTCTCTGTATCCAGGCAATTTTTCCAAAAAAAAAAAAAAAATCTAAACAACAGAGGGGAAAAGGATGTGAACCGTAAAGTAGTTTATATTAATTATTGAAGCATATTTTTTCTTTTTTAAATTTTTGCAGCAATTTTTGCACCGTTTTATGTTTATCCATGTGTAGCTTCACTTATACCTCAGTGTAAACTTACATGAACATGAAGCCATTGTCACAGTTGTATGGTAAAGTGCAACAGCCAAACACTTCACTGCTTTTTGTAAGCATGCTGTAAAATAATAATAATTTTAAAAAAAGTCAAGACTACTTGAAAATAATCAAACTAAAAAAAAAAAAAAAAAGTTCCACTAAAGGCAAAGGAATATGAATATGCACGCTCACATCAGGTTTTAAAGTGCTTAATATAACCACTTGGTAATCTGTCGAGATAAGGAGACGTCTTCAGCAGCATGACAGGCCTAAATATACTGACAGTTGAACAACCGATGACCTCAGGGGGAAACCCTTTAATACGGACGGATGAAACCATCAAAATCAAATGGTTCATAATTGTTAATACAAGAGGAAACTGGTCCTGGATTTACCTTCTTCTGAAAGCAACAAACATGCAGATGTTTAGACAGAGGAGCAGAGAAATGTGCATTTTCAAATAATCTGTGGTAGTATCTTTGTAAGTTGTAGTGAAGATTATTAATAGATTGTTTCTCAGCAGGTTAAATACTGGACCACAAAATCCCACTGCAAGAAACAGTGCAACAGAGCACAACACCAGTATTGATATACAGTATGGAGTGCTTTGAAACCTGGGAATATATCCGGAATGATAAACAATTAGTGAAAATCATTTGTTCAGTATCATTGATTTGCCAGATTTTCACATAAGACTAGTAATTACATGTGTCACGAACTAACCGGAGATGAACCAGAAGACTAGCAGTTAGCCCTGTAGCGTGGATGGTAAACCCAAACGCGGAAGTAGCGCGAGCAGGCAGGATAACCACGCTGGTTATTATTAGAACTCTCCCGAAGCGAGAGCAAGAGTTTACACAAATAAACCTGCGTTCTAAATACACACACCCAATCGAAAGCGAAACCCAAGAAAGTGAGTACTCACATTTAGACGAGCGGAAGTTAGTTAGGAGTGCGCATGACAGTCCCCCCCCCCCCCGTCCAGGACCGACACCCGTCCTTACCATCGTAGTGAAGGGTTTAAGTTGAGATGTGTGGAATACCAGGTGGATCCGGAGCGCCGCAGGCAGCTGGAGCCAGTAGGTGACAGGGTTAATCACTTAATTTCCATTATTCTGTCTGCAGGTGTAGATTTCTTGTTGTTAACCATACCTTGGTACACTCATCCCGGTGGGTGTCGACAGCGATGTTGAATGGTGTAGCGGGTGTTAGCAAGTCGGATGGCGTTGTTTGCTCGACCGACGTTACTTCAACCTCCGGTTCTTGATGGTCGAACATCGGAGGTTGGAAACCGTAGCACACCTTGAACGGGCTGAGGTTGGTGGCAGAGGACAAATGGAGGTTGTGAGACAACTCAGCCCATATGAGGTAGCGGGCCCATGACCACTGACGATCAGCAATAAAGCATCTCAGGTAGCGCTCCAGTTGTTGGTTGGTTCGCTCCGTCTGACCGTTAGTCTGTGGGTGGTAGCCGGAGGACAGACTGCAGATGGAGTCGATCAGATGGCAGAAGGCCTTCCAGAACCGGGAGGTGAACTGGGGCCCCCTGTCCGAGACGATATCCTTTGGGAACCCATGTAGGCGGACTACGTGCTCTAATATCAGCTCAGCTGTCCTTTTGACTGACGGGAGACCAGGGAGGGCCACCAGGTGTACAGCTTTGGAGAACCGGTCGACGATGGTGAGGATGGTGTCCTTTCCTTCGGAAACCGGCAGGCCCGTGATGAAATCAACGGCAATGTGTGTCCAGGGCCGGTGGGGAACTGGGAGTGGCTGAAGTTCCCCTGGTGATGGCCGGCTGCTGTCCTTGGACCTGGCACACACTGGGCACGCCTGGACGAACACATCCACGTCCCTCCTCATATTTGGCCACCAGAAGGCGCGTTGAATGAAGAGTAGCATGCGTCGCCTTTCGGGATGTCCAGAAATTGGGGAGGAGTGTTCCCATTGGAGGACGTTGGTCTTGACGGAGTCGGGGACATAGAGACGACCAGGCGGCACACCTGCTGGTTTGGTCTCCGCAGTCTCTGCCTGGCAAACCCTCGTTTCAAATCCCAGTTAATTGGTGCAAGGATCTTGGTGGGTGGTAGGACAGGCGCGGAGTCTGCCCAGGGGACGTCTTCTTCGTGTTGTTGTGATAGAGCATCGGCCTTGGTGTTCTTGGACCCCGGGTGCTATGACAGGTGGAAGTTATAATTTTCGAAAAACAATGCCCACCACGCCTGTCTGGGGTTGAGTTGTTTCAATGTGCGGATAGTAATGAGGTTCTGATGGTCGGTCCAGATGATGAATGACTCTCTGGTGCCCTGGAGCCTGTGTCACCATTCCTCCAAGGCCCACTTTATGGCCAGCAGTTCACGGTCCCCTACTCCGTATCGCTGCTGAGTGGAGTCAAATTTCTTGGAGAAAAAACTGCAAGGGTGCAGTTTTTGGTCTGGACCTTGCTGGGAGAGAACGGCTCCGGCGCCCACATCTGAAGCGTCCACCTCCACAACGAATGGTTTGTCAGCATCCAGGTGAAGAAGGATAGGGGCAGTGGTGAAGCGGTGACAGAGTTCGTGGAAGGTCGGAGATGGCGGTGGAGGTGAGATGGAAGAGGTGAGATGAGGGGCGAGTCAGAGCGGTTAATGGTACTGTACTGTAGTCCCGGATAAAGCGACGGTAGAAGTTAGCAAGTCCGAGAAATCGCTGGAGTTGTTTGAGAGTCTTGGGTAGGGGCAAATGACTCACAACTTCCAGTTTCTGCAGGTCCATGGACACGCCCTGGGACGAGATGACAAAACCCAGGAACGTGGTGGAGTGCTTGTGAAAAGCACACATTTCCAACTTACAGTACAGTTGGTGGGCGAGGAGTCTCTTTAGGACCGCCCTGACGTGCTGGACGTGTTCGTTGATGTTTCAGGAGTAAATGAGGATGTAGACGAACACCCAACGGCCTAACGTCTCTGAGAACGTCGTTGATAAATTGTTGGAATACCACGGTTGCATTGCAGAGACCAAAGGGGATGACCAGGCTTTCATAGTGTCCGGTAGGGGTGATGAAGGCCGTCTTCCACTCATCACCCTCTCTGATGTGCACCAAGTTGTAGGCGCTCTGGAGGTCCAACTTAGTGAAAATGGTGGCGCCAGAGAGGGCGTCCAGGGCAGAGTTGGTAAGAGGCAACGGGTGTCGGTTCTTGATGGTGATGTTGTTGAGTCCCCGGTAATCGACACAGGGACGAAGACTACCATCGCGTTTCTTCACAAAAATGAACCCCGCTTTGGCAGGTGAGGAGGAGGGCCGGATGGTACCATGGCGAAGTCGGCTGGAGACATACTCCTCCATTGCCTGCATCTGGTTCTTGGATAGGGAATAGAGGTGGCCACGGGGTGGGATGGAGCCTGGCTGAAGGTCGATTGCCAGGTCGTAGGGGCGATATGGAGGTAGATGGGTGGCACGTTTCTTGCAGAAGACTTCAGCTAGGTCCCGGTAGTCCCGTGGGATGTTATTTGTGTCGACCTAGAGCACGTCCCAGCCTCGGCCCATAAGCATAGTTCGTTGCAGGTCGGTCCCCATTGTAGGGTCCGATTTTGGGTCCAGGAGATGAGTGGGTCATGACGCAGTAGCCATGGGTGTCCCAGGATAATAGGTGGTGACGGAATGGAGATGATGTAAAGCTGGATCTGTTCCTGATGCTGGTTAATGACGAGGGTGATAGGCTGGGTTCAGAGGGTGATTGGACTGGAGGAGAGGGGCCGACCATCAACTGATGTAATAGTTATGGGCTGGGATAACGCCAGTCTTTACCTCGAGTCTTTTGACATAAGAAGAGTCAATGAAGTTGCCCACGGCACCGGAATCGATGAACGCGGTACTTCCAACTCGTTTGTGGTCAAACTGGAGGTGTACTTTTACCGTGAGATGGGAATCATCGGTCAAGGTGGTGGAGAGGGAGATGGAACCCGGTGAGCCACTCTCATTTCTCACCGGGTCTGCACGTTTCCCGATCACAGAGGAGAGATGGCTGGGTGGTGTGTAGCAGATCCACAATACGCACAGAGCCCCTCTCTGAATCGACGGTCCCGTTCTGCAGCGGTTAAGGAGGTGTGCCCTAATTGCATGGGTTCCCTAGCTCCTGTGTTAATCACGGCTGGAGGTGGGGAACCGACGAGTCCGGTAGGTGGAGCAGTGAATGAGGACCGGGTGAATTCCATGTATGAGTAGGCGACGTCTGAATCTGAGCGAAGAACTGCCGTGGCCCACTCAGCTGCCTGCCCGGATAGCAACGAGACGAGAAGAGCAATGCGCAGTCGGTGTGTGGAGTACCTGGTGGAATTGAACTCAAACACGAGATCCAATGCGGTTAGAAAAACACTGCACTTCCCATCTGTGCCATCCCATTTATCCGGTAAAGCCAGAAAAACATCAGAAGATGGGGAGGAAGTTGGCGGTGCAGCAGCCGCTGCGATGGGCGTGGCAACAGCCGGCTGAGTGGAGGGTCCACCCCACGGAGGGTCGCATTCTCCTGTCACAGCTCCGCCACCTCACGGCACAAGACCGCGATGTCTTACAGCTCCTTACGGAGAGACGCGACTTCGCCACGGAGCTGATCGATCAACTTGCCGTGCTGGTCAACCACATCGCAGAGGCGAGCAAACTCCGCTGGGTTCACTGCTGATGGCTCAGTCATTCTGTCACGAACTAACCGGAGATGAACAAGAAGTCTAACAGTTAGCCCTGTAGCATGGATGGTAAACCCAAACACATTTCCTTCCGGGTCCTCGTGCCAGTCACGTTAGGAGTGCGCATGACAACATGGTACATGGGTCAGTCTTCAGGGCGGGAAAGCAGCTCAGGTGCCAAAGAAATACCAATGTTCAAAAGTAGGAAAAGTTCAGGGTTACTCCTGTTATTGTGTTTCAACACCTTGATAATGTCCCTTTTGGTGTATATACTGTATGCATATATTATTTGAACTACATGATAGTTAATTAGTCATCGAACCAATTATTCATCTAGATTTCTAAATCTACAGTTCTTTATTATGTCTTATCTTTTATTAGTAGGTCTCTGCTAGAGCTACAACACACCTCCATATCATACAAATCTAGATGAATCAAGTCTTAATGCATACTTTTCTACTTTTAATATAATAGCAAAGCTGCGCTGAACATAAAGCACACATGACACAAATTACAACAGGTATTTGCTGAGGCACGTAGTGCACGGCTGTGATAAAATTTTTATTTTACGTTTGTTTTCCTTTTTATTTCACAGAGTTTTTTATACTGGTTTGCGGACTATGAGTTTTAGTTTCTGACCCACCTGGTTTGAGCTGTTCCTCCACATTTCAGCATGTACCTAGGTTAAGTTTCCTGTTCAGTTTTTCCTAATTAGGACTTCCTTGGCGGCTTTCTGGTTTCCTTCGGTTGTCTTGCTGGTCAATAGAGTTAAAGAGTGACAGAAACAAATAACGCATGTAATTATGCACAACCATCAAGGTCACAACATCTCCCAAAGCAAATGATGGCTACTCCTGTTTTTATCACATTGTATAGTATTATGGTGTTTCTAGGTCACAATTAATGTGACACCAATTATGAAATTTTGGGCTGATAATTTTTTGGGTTACAGCTCCTGTATTTTATAGACAATACGTCTTCAAGTGCATGTTGTAATAATGAAAAGCTTCTTATTTTGGCACCTGCCCCCTAATTTAACAGAAGACGAGTACTCTAATTGACCTCCACGCTGAGCTTTTTCCTGTCACATATTCCAATTCCATAGTTAATGTGGTGTCACGGATTCTGGACTTGTGTGGGTTTTATTTTGTCAGATTAAAGTTACAGTGTGGAAATCTCCATGCAAGGGATTTTTTTGCCCTCTGTGCTAATTGGCTATCCTGGAGCTATATTGCTAAGAACAGGTTCCCAGTTTTTCCTCATTCCTTGCACCACATTAGAATGTCATGGCAAAGGGGGGCTGTTTTTGGCGGTATTACTGTTATTAGGTTACATAGTTATATACTGTAGGAGTATATATCTACTAGATCTTTGCCAAAGTTATCCATGAAAATCTCATTCATGCAAAGTACGTTTGACCTGTATCCTGACTTTTCATGTTTGAATTTCTCCATGGGTTTGCTATAAAGACCTGTGTGCAGGTTTGTTACACCCCAAAGGAGATGCAGTTAAATAGTAAAATATTTAAGCGCGCAAAAATGCATAGCGTCTGGTGAACAATTGAATGTATTTGAATATACAAAATAACACAAACCCTCCTGCTAATAAACTAATCTGCTAGATTGGGATGTAGTGATGTATTCCTGACTACCTGCCCTGCAGCCGCTCTCTTTAAAGCTTCATCAGGGAAAAAGCTTCAGAACACATTAACCCAGTTTTATTGAAGTTCCTCTCAAAATCTCAGAGTCTTGCTTGTACATTTTCAAGTTTTAGTCTGGTGTGTTACTGATCTCCTCAAGCAGTGCTGGGCATCCTGAGCAGTGCATTAAACTCAGACGGACTTAGTGTTAAAGCCGAGGCTCATTCACAGCTCAGCAGGTAGAACATACTTTTCTTCTATTCTCTATATTTTACCTGAGAGCAATATTCCATTGGAAGTGCAGTGTAGGTGTTTTATTTCTTTCATATTTACAATTGTCATGACACAAATAATTATTGTATCATCTAATTATTATTATTTTAATTAGTTAATTAATTACTTAATTAATTAATTAATTTATTTATTTTAATTATTTTATTTTATAACTTATTTTATTATTTATTTATTACTTATTTTATTATTACTACTATTTATTTTTTCTTATTTTTTATTTTTACACATTTGCTTTTTAACTACTATTATTTCACATACATACATACATACATACATACTCTCATGTATTATTATTTACTACTATTTACACTTTTTTTATTATTATCATTTATTTATTTAATTCTTTTATTATTTTTTTTGGCTATTATTTTATTTATAACATTTGTTTTTTATTTTTCTCTTTTTTCACATACATATTTATTTATTTACTATTGTAGCATGAAAACTGATTTAATAACAATTACTTTGTAAATTGTGTCATTATGTATATTTAAGCCATTGCCTTAAATCCACGTCCCACAGCAAAAACAAACACCAAAAATATTGACAAATGCATCTGCCTTGTTGTCTATTACATCACTTTCAGCACAACAGATAGATTTCCAACATACCTAACTTATTTAATTATCTTATGCAATAAGGAACATGTGTAAACTAGTGCAGAATGCACAAAATAAGTTACCGTGACAAGCACCAAAACCAATACCTGTAAATCGTAATCTTGTGATTTACACAAATTTCAAGGTCATACAGGATATCATAGCACATGAACAAATCAAAGCATTGGTGCAATGTGCATTTTATTTTACTGCATTTGGTATATATATATATATATATATATATATATATATATATATATATATATACATATATATATATATATATACATATATATATATATATATATATATATATATATACATATGTGTGTGTGTGTGTGTGTGTTTTATATTCAGGAACTGGTTTTGAAAGGGGAACAAATCACCATGATGCAAAAATTGCAGACTGACACTGGCAGCTGCTACAGTTATAACCTCAACAAATGGGCAAGATTTTAAAGAAATCCTAAATCCAGTAATACTCTGTGAAACTCTTCCAGCAAGACATAGTTGCTTCGCTTCTTTTAAGATAACAATCAGACTGATTTAAACTGACAGGAGGAATATGATAACTTTCATAGCCACTCTTTACAACCTCAGAAAAACATCTAAAAACACACAAAAAAGTACAGGAAGTGAACGCAGGAAGGACGACAGAAACATACATGAACATAATTGTTGAGTATTAAAACATAAATATGATATAAGCGCAGGCTCACTATCGCCTTGCCCCTACAGGGTCCGGGTTCGATTCCCACCTCAGGGTCTGTGTGTGTGGAGTTTGCATGTTCTTCCCATGCTTGCTGGGTTTCCTCCAGGTGTGCGAATGAGCGAGCGAGTGTGTGTACAGTATGTGTACCCTGCAACAGATCGGCACTCCACCCAGGGTGTACCCCGCCTGGTGTCTCCTGGGATCGGCTCGAGGGGCGCTCGCGACCCTGTGTACAGGCTGAAGCAGTATAGATGATAATTGAGTGGGATGACATGAACCCATTAGAGCATTATGGAATCATAAACACAGATCTTTGTATAGTTTACCCTGTAGGCTCTGTGTTGATTTTATGAAGCGTTTAAGTCTCTAAAGCTACTGCCAATTTAGCAAGATAATTTTGGGTCCAGTGTGTAATTTCATCTGAATTAATTAAAAAAAAAATCTAGTAAATCTACATTTTTATTAATATGCACATGAACTAAAGTGATAGTAGTAAAATTTGCCCCAAGCATAAACCATGACTGTTGCAATATTTGAGCTAAGGCTGTAAGCTGCTAACTGAACTCAACTCAAATGCAATCTCTGAACTGCAATCTGCTCACACTCCTTCCTTTTTTCATCTCGTATGCAACTGATTAATGCCTGAAGATTAACTTTGTACTGAACAGATCCTGCACTCCCAAAAGGAAATCATTTATCTAAAGACCTCCTCCTCCTCCTCCTCCTCCTCAATGCAATCCCATGGGCAGTAACAGCGGGTACAGAACAGTCTTCCCTCCTGGCAGGGAGAAATTTGATTCCTCATTGCCGTGACATGATGGCTGCGGTCCAGACGCCACACGATAGAAGAAGTGAAGGCTCAAAGAATGAATCCTGCATACTGTAGATCTGAAAGTCTAGAGTGATCCTTAGTGACTACAGTAGAAAAGTAAATACAGTACAAATATATAGAGACATAAAACACTCTAGTCACCTGACACACCACTGGAGGTCTCCATCACCCAATTACTGTATATAGCCACTTCTGTGACCTCTGAACTTTTAATTAATCCTGATTATTGACTCACTGACTCACTGTTTATGTACTCCTTGTTTTTATTAGCTTAGTGCAAAGTCTTTTCTTCTTTCCCTCTAGCAGCATCAAGGTGTTATATTTTAAGACCTGTACAATTTTTTGCATTCGTTTTTTTTTTTTTTTTTTTCAAATTTCCTCCAAGACTAAATACTAACCGTCTCATTAACAATAAAAACAATCATACATCTACGTGTGTACATGCATCAGAGACACAGATACAGAAAAAATTAACAGACTTTCTCTCCTTTCTCATTAGGCTTCCAGAGCTCGGGGCACGCAATGATTCAGTTGCTCTTAGTTAAATTACAATTAAAGGTCACCTACTATGCAAAATTCACTTTTTTTTTCATTTTTGCATCTTCAGATGAGCCTTCCTTCTATGTGTACAAAAATATTCACTGATTTAAAAAATAAATAAATAAATAATAAAAAAAAAAAATATATATATATATATATATATATATATATATATATATAAAATATATCCAAAACGATCATTTATTATTTAAATAATAATAATAATAATAATAATAATAATAATAAAATTTTCATCTCATATAAGGAAATACCATCCCCCAATTTGGTGTCCAGCTTTGCTGTAGCTGATTGACTTAGACGTTTAAACAACATGAGAAATGCATTATTTTAATGGTAACTCAGATGAAGCGTTGGCAGAAACACCATGAGGGAATTCTGAGACTTGTGATCATTCATTAAGGGAGTAGTCTTTCTTAACCAAGTCCAACACTCGAGTCTCTCTCTCTCTCTCTTTCTCTTTCACCAGCCTTTTAAATATATGTTTATATTAAGATATAATCAGAATCATGTTAATGCATCAGATTAGCATGTATTCTCAATTAAACCTTTAGAATACGATTCATTCATTCATTGCACAAAGTGATGATTCAAAATAAAGTAAATTTTGAAACAGAGGGAACTCTCCAATCCACAATGGAATACATGCTTTCTCAGCTGACCACGTAGAGCAGAACACACTGCCCCCTGCTCGAATACCTTCTGGTGTACACCGCTGATGTGATGGTATGTGACGGCCTGCATCCTCCAGCCTGAACTCGGGTCACTACCTAGTCGAGGAGGCATCTGTTGGTTCTACCAAAAAAAAAAAAAAAAAACCAGCAGTTAGCTTTCTGCTCATGTGTTCCATTCATAGTTACAGATTACACCAGCTTCAAGGGCAAATCTGTGAACATATGGTGGTTTTCTTCCAGTTTTTGCTATTCCATCCTCGAGCATTTTTCCATGTGAGTTTTATCACCAACTTCCGGATAATTAATCCAATCTGTTCTTAAAAAAAAATAAAATAAAATACATTACATAACAGCATTATCACTCTATCTAAAATATACTGTATATATTCCTCTCTAAACAACAGCACTTCTCTTCCAAGAGAAAATATTACTTCAATTTACGCTTTCATTTCACAAAACATTGTCCATGCAATCGAAGCAATCTATAATGTAATCTCCTAGTTCACTGAACACTAAGTGTTTGCACAAAATGCTGACTCAGTGGTTCGGATCAAATATCTTACAGCAGGTACGACAAAAACAAAAAAAAATAAATAAATGTCCAAGTTACGGTCCTAAATATCACTCTCCATTTTATAATATCTAAATTTCACGCTTTTATTTACCGCATCCTAAACAGTAATGGATGAAACATTCAATTACCAGACAAAATTTTTTTTTTCATCTTGACTTTTTTTCTTGCTTCTAAGCCAAATTCCGTCAAAAAACAAACAAACAAACAAACAAACAAACAAACAAACAAACAAAAATATCTTGTCACCTTATTGAGAATTCGTAATTGTGCAAAACATAGAGACTCTTAAAAAAAAAAAAAAATATCAATCAAGTATTTAATTAACTAACTGCAAATATTGTTTGAATTTCTTTTTAAATTAATGAATGCTTTTTGACCATTAGACTCGCAGTATGGTACAGTATAGCACATGATTATGCAAACACACAGGGACGGACCAAAAACCAAAAATAATCTGTAATGAAAAGTCAAACAAGAAATTAGCCTATGATACAACGATCATGTCTGTAATTCATCCACAGAAACTGCATATCCTAGCAAATCTGATATCTCCTGCCTTTTCCATCTGACAGCTATTTTCTCTCTTATATTCAGTTAGTTTCAAGATGACAAATTGAGTGTGCGCTCTGTGCACTGTAAGGAAAATCAACACATACGCATTCCTCTGCTTGAAACGCTTCTCACGACAAATACGTAGTGTTTTTAAGCTAGAACAGGTGTTTGCAGATACAAAGAGGAGATGCACCTTGGTGAGTGGAAGGTTTTAACTTCATATAAAACCTTTGCACCTGATGCCATGCTGCCTGTCCGCCATGGTCGGCAAAAGGTACCTTACTCACCAGATACCACTGCCAGAGCCTACACTGAAAAGCAGACATGAAAGCACTTTCAGCAAGAAAGCACATCTTAGACAACACAGTAACGGCTGCCAAGTTCTAAATTGCCTCGAAACCGTCCATGTTGTTCTGTTTACAGCGAACATGAGTTACAAGGCTACTATTTGTGGTTGATGTCAGAGTAGTCATATGACTGCAAATGGTCTGGGATGCAAGATCGTGGCATTTTAGCTACACATTTGTAGCATTTATATCGTTTATGCATTCTTAGTAACAGCATGGTCATGGTTGAGATTATTCGAACGAGGCTAAATGATCTGCTTTAGGCCATGCACACTTTGAGTTTAAATTCAAATAATGATACAAATATTTGTGCATATATATATTTTTTTTTGTCCTGATTGACAGAACCAAACCCAAATAATAGGCATTTCGTTGTGCTTATTAAATATGTTTTTTCTCCATGTACATAGCTTACCTTACCGGACCTTACCTTACTCAGGCTATAAAAAAGCAAAAGACTGTTCTCTGTTCTGATCTACTTTTAAGAGGCATGTAATAAATTCACATTTTATAAGACACATTTAAGATTGCAAAAGCCTGTATTTGCTATTAAAAGACTTTAAAGGTTTTTTTTCTTTTTTCCTTATTAAAAAAAAAAAAAACACGATCCTTAAGTCCTACAAAGTGCTAAAAAGTTTTACGCACTCATTCATGGTGCTGATTTAATTATATTATAAAGATCACGACTATTTCTTTTCTTTCTTTCCATATCAAGTCTGGAAAATGGGTATTATTTTCCCAAATCATTTCAAATATTGATCCCCAGGGTCCATTAGAGAGTCACCAGGGATATTAAGCAGCATTTATGTGTGTTGCACCAGAGTGTGCCTAAATAAAGCATGCTCCGGAGAAAGCCTCTGCCGTAAAGCTCCTATTGAGATGCCCTCAAGCTAAACTACTCAGTCGATACCCAAGCAAAAGGATGTTGGTTTAGAAATCGATACTTCTCAGAGGGAGAAATATGTTTCTGCCAAATCCATCAGCCGTGTGATAAAAATGCGCTCGCGCCACCTTCACAAGCAAACACCCATATGAAGATGTATGAAATAACATGGGCCGGTATGTAGAACAGGAAATAAAGCTGTTTTAGTGCTTTTATTTCGCGGCAGCTCTAAAAATCAAACGGCTCTGTTTACAGTTTACCGTTCTGTTGAATTCTTAATTCATAATATTTAGAAAGGTGTTGGTTCATTTTCTTTGAATATGATGTACAGTATGTTTAGCAGTTATAGAACGAGGCTCAAGGAAATATGACTCCTGGACAGAGGAGTTTCAGTTGTGTGGTTTTCCAAAAAACATGAGTTTTCTACATTAGGAGTAAAAAAAAAAAAAACAAACCAAAAAAAAATAGAGGCTGGTGAGGAGAGGACTGCTTACAGCTGCTATAGCGCAAGTGACTACAGGAACTAACTTGTCTGTGTTTAAAGGGAAGATGAATAACCGCTCGATTTAAAATATTTTCACTTTCCTAGACACCACTTTTTTTTTTTTTGGTCAGAAATCTTAGTCACACTGTGGAATTACTGTATTCTAGAACTGCTGCCATCATTTATTTATTTATTTATTTATTTATTTATTTAAAATTTTTCTAACAAGTGGAGACAAATCCTTCCGCCTAGATTGAATCAATGTATCATCCAGAGATCGCGAGTTCGAATCCCGGGTGGTGCTGTAACCTCTCGCAGCCGGAGGTCTAGAGAGAGCTGATTGGCCGAGCTCTCTCAGAGGGGAGGGATGAGAAGTACATAGTGCTCCCACATTAATCACGGCTCTACAGCCAGTCAGGGGCGTCTGCGAGCTCGCGCAGCGGAGGGAGCGGATAGCGCCGTCCTCCGAGTGTGTTATGCCGGCCCCAACGGTGCGCGAGCGAGCAGTTCGAAAAGATGCGGTCGGCTGGCGTCACGTGGTTCGCAGGAAACACGTGATGGTCTTCGGCCCTCCCGGCTGAGTGGTAGTAGTAGCCTTAATGTGGGTGCGCCCCCTAGTGACGGGGAGGAATTGGACACGACTAAATTAGGGAGAAAATCGGGAAAAAAAAAAAAAAAGTATAGATTGAATCAATGGTTTGTGTCGACATGACATTATAACTGCAGGTAATCTGACTGCATAAACAAAGAAGAAGGAGAGGGACAAATTCGGTTGACTTGACTCAGTTGGACAAATAGCTCAACCCTCAGCCTGGACGTTCAGTATCTGTTTAAGTTCAGTAAGAAATGCTCGACTCTCACTTTGACTCTCAGCTCATGGTATGGGGTATGTGTGTGCTACGAAACTGTGCCTGTTCGTCTGTCCTGTATGTACCCATGTCATTTTTTTTTTTATAAGATTGAAGAGGCAATATTGTTAGTCACTGTGCAAAGAGTGCACTACAGAACCTGCAGTTTTGGCCTCCTTCAGTGGCACGTTTTAGATTTCAATACTACTGTACACATACAGTATTGTATCTACAAAGAATAAGAGATTGGGGACAAAAAAGTGTACAACCTAAGCAATATGATTACAAAATGCAAACAATATAACACATATAGTAAAAGATAAAATACAAGTAATGAGGGTGGAAATGACTTGTATGGATGATTTACGGTGCCTTGCTAAAGTATTTACACCCCTTGAACTTTTCTACATTTTATAAGTGTACTTCATTGGGATTTTATGTGATAGTCCAACACTTGGCACATAGAAAAACAAATAAAATAAACAAATAAACAACAACAAAAAAAAAGTGTGGCATGCATTTGTATTCAGCCCCCTTTTACTCTAATACCCCTTTCTAAAACCTAGTTGAACTAATTGCCTTCAGAAGTCACCTAATTAGTAAAACATAGTCCACTTGTGTGTAATATAATCTCAGTATAACTACAGCTATTCTGTGGAGCACTCCGATGTTTATTAGAGAATGCAAATGAACAAACAGCATCATAAAACCTAGCAGGAACACACCAGACAGGTCAGGGATAAAGTTGTGGAGAGGTTTAAAGCAGGGTCAGGTTATAAGAAAAAAAAAAAAAACCCAAGGTTTGAATGTCTCACTTTCAATCCACCATCCATCACCTAAACTGACAGGCCGGGCAAGGAGAGCATTAATCAGAGAAGCAGCCAAGAGGCCCATGGTAACACTGGAGGAGCTCAGGTGGGTGAATCTCTACACAGGTCAACTCTTAGTCATGGACTCCACAAATCTGGCCTTTTAGAAAAAAGAAGGAAGCAAGAAGGAAGCCATTTGTGGTTTATGGTTCTAACGTGACGACATTTTTAGTTTAAGTTCAAGGCGTATGAACGGGATACTCTACTTTTGCAAAGCGTTGTAAAAAATATTGCTTACGGTCCCTGGTTGAAACGATATTTGAGTAAATAGCAAACATTGCACATAAAGAATATTGCACACATACTCCAATGTTAGCAGCACATCAGTGCTGTCAGGCTGACGAGAGTTCAATAGTGCCACAGCGTTTGGGGAAGAAGCTGTTCTTCAGTCTATTTGTGCATGTGCAGCTTGTTCTGAAGCGCCTACCTGATGGTTGCAGTTTAAACAGGTGGTGTCCCGGGTGTGTAACATCTTTTACAACATTCTTAGCCCTCCTCACAGTGGGAGTGCTGTGAAGATGTTCTTGTGATGGCAGCTCTACAGTATGTCAACGACACCCAGTGTGCAGTTCAGTTTTCACAACACTTTTTCTCCAACTTGGGTGCATCTGCTGTATCAGGCTGTCATATACTGCAGTTGCTACTGTAGGATGCTACTGTGGTGCAGGTGTTAAAGTTGACCAGCCCCTTCTGGGAGCTGATTAGCCTCCTCTGAAAATAAATTTGTTGAATGTGGATCACCTGCAAATGTACCAATCGTGTTTGAGCAGTGTTTGACGGGTTGGCAAAGCGAATAAATGAGGGGGCTCAGAACACAGCCCTGTGGGTTGCCAGTCTGATGGTCTGGGGTGGAGGATGAGGCAATCTAGTATCTGGTTCCATATCGAGAGTGTCAGTCATAGTAAGTGGAGTTTGTTGACCAGCTCGTTTGGTGGTTTGCTGGTATTAAACATCGAGCTGTAGTCAACAAGTATCCTTACACAGGAGTGGTGGTTTTCCAATTAGTGGACAGGATGCTCAGTCGATAAGTTAGATAAGCTCGGGCAGTGTTTGGCATCATTTGGCGGACACACTATGTACAGTACATGGACAACGTGACTATTGAGATCATAAACTTTTCTGAAAATGTGACTTTTATCCAAGGAATCTCAAGTGCCGGCAAAATGTAACAGTCAGAAGTAAAGTTTTTTTTTTTTTTTTTCCTCTAGAGAAAATGTTTGTGGTTTTTACTGTAGTAGTGTCTCTATAATTTATACAATTTCAAATCAGAGAATAAAGCAATGCCTGTAAGGGAAAACTTGTTTACCGCCAGAACATAACTTACAGTAGAATAGAAACTAATTCAATGTGCCACATTGTGCCTGAGCTGTCAGTTCTTCAGGATTAATGTCTTGTTTATATAACTGTTGCACAGAAGCAGTAACACGCTTGCGGTTGTGCCATTATGGTGAATATCAGCATGTTCTTGCAATACTGTTGAAGTATCGTTCAGTGCATTGCCAGATTTTAGATTTTCCCGAGTTGTATAAACGAAAAGCTGAACACATCAACTCACACACACTGTGTAATCACAGGGCGTGTTTCTGTATAAGCAAATATTAGAAAATCCTGCATATGATCCTGGTTCTGTGAAATAAAATAAAATAAAAAAACACTAGTTGACAAGAGTTCCTCATTAATCTGTGTTAAATCATATTCCAGCGGTAAAAAAATAAATAAATAAATAAATAAATAAATAAACATGCATGCAATCCTTTTGGATCCTTGTTATTTGTCACTCACTCAGCCATGTGGCGGTCCTAATGAGAACGTGCCATGTGTGGGACATGGCAGAGACACCTGGTTTCTTTTTCTGTTTTATCTATTTTTTATCTATTTTCTGTACCTATCTCATTTTCACTGCCTGTGATGGTGCCAGCATCTGGAAAGATCATGTTTTTTATATGGTTTAGGAAATATTTGGAGTGGAAAATTATGATACATTGCATCTCGGGGGGAAATTTGTTTCACCTGGTTAGCATCACTAGTATAATAATCATCGCCCTGCTTATCTGTCACCATCTATACCTGTTTTTTTTTACTGATTCATGCTTAAGTTGTGTTTTTTTTTTTTTAGCAAACAAAAATTTGAACTGAAAACAAGGAAAAACTTTGCGAAAATGAGACAAAAAAATCAGGACGAGAACTTCCTCAAGACTAAAGATTAAAAAAATAATTTTTTTTTTATATAGTCTTGAGGAATAGTTCTCTTCCCGAAGAACATTTATACAAGAACTCTTATACAAGAACTTATAGGTATAGATTATTAAAATAATAATAATAATAATAATAATAATAAATAATAATAATAATAATAATAAAAATAGGCAAATATAGGGAAAGACTGTTGAAATAAAACTAGAAACAAAAATCTGACTGTGAGGCTTTTCTGAGAGGCCACAGGATCTTCCAAGCCTCAGTATGACCTCTAATTAAAAGTAAAAAGAGGATTCAACTGATGTTAGAGAAACATCACTATAAAAGTCTAACAAAGTGTGTGTTACCCATTTTAGTCAGTGGCTTTGACTAAAAATCCAAGAAAGTAGAATTAAATTCTTCTTCTTAGCTGGTGGTGAAGGATTATAGTTACTCTTTGGTGTATATAACCTGGAAAAGTTAAGTACAACTCTGGTTAATATTTAATCTACATCCTGGGTCTCTGCTGAACGCGAACTTGTAGTGTGATTTCTTTTTGCAAAGCCGTTTTTGTCAAGATCTCTCCAGGTCCAAGATGAGAAACCCCTATCTGAGGTTAACAGCAGTTACAGTAAATGCACCTACTGAGTCATGCTTTCATTTATTGACCTTGATTTAATGATTCCTAGAAGAGATTTTACTTTACAACACTTGCAAAACTGGTGCACGTCAACTAACTCAATCCTGCCAGAAAGCATTAATGCACCTTTAAGCTTATAAACTATCCCTCACCTTAAAATTTCTGAAATAGAGACTTTCTCTTACAGTACATCATCTAAATACAGATGTCCCTAAAATATATATATATATATATATATATATTCCTCAAAGAGATTCCTTTCCTAAAGTCATACAAACAAATCATCACAATTTCTATGTTTTAGACTCTCATTCATCTCACGCATATATACACAGTACACACTCACATGGTTCCCTGAACGCTTTGCTGGAGGGTTGAAAGTTCTTACGTCTCCAAAAAGATTTTCTGTGAAGATATTTGGCATCTTTACAAAAAAATATCTGCACATGTAAATAAACCCAATCCTGTTTCAAAGGACAGACTGTACGTTCTCAAAGCATTCTCAAAACATCTTCTGAAGATGTATTTAATGGGGCAAGAGACCAATAACATAAAGGAGACCGCCGAATGAAATAGTAAAGAGAACAATTCCGAGCATCAGCAGTTATCCTTAAATGGCAATGAACCTGTAAAAGGCCACAGCCGGTTCTTTATCTCTGTATGGCATTCAACTACTGCATTTGATGAGCATGACCCCAGAGTCTACCAGATTGTTGATTCCCAGGGAACAGGAAACTGCCTCAAACATGGTTGTTTATACAAAACCAAGCATTGAACGATACCGAACGTGATGTTGAGGTGGCTGTCCCAATAAAAAGGTCATCAAACATCATCAGGTTCAATATCTAGAATGGACAACTTTGCGAAATCAAACTGGAAAGACATCTAGAACAAGTGCAATGATCATCTGCTTTTTTTTGTTTGTTTTTTTTGCTTTTTTTTTTTTGACTGTGGACCTCAAAGTACTTGACAAGCTGGATCAATTATGAGATATATAATAATAATAATAATAATAATAATAATAATTATTATTATTATTATTATTATTAATAAATAATAATAATATATATTATTATTATTTTTATTATTATGATAATAATAATAATAATAATAATAATAATAATAATAATAAATAATAATTATTATTATTATTATTATCATCATCATCATCACTCTGGTAAATTGGAGATGTTAAATATAACATTTAAATACCCTGCTACTGAAATCAAGGTCTGCTTTGTACTGTATGTACTTGTTTGAGTTTCTTAGCTAAAATGAGTCTTTGTATCTGAGATTATTTTCTCAATGAGGTCTAGAGTAACAGAGCAGGTAGTTCATGAATGTTTGGGGGCCCTAAAGGACATCGGACTTCCTCCCGACCCTTCAATACTGTATACCTCCCAAGTTGCTGACCATAAGGAGGTTTCCTGCAAACTATGGAAACAATTTAATATCTTACAGACCTTAACCACTGGCAGGGAGGTCTGTGTGGACAAGAAATGCTAAACTGATTGCGCCCCCCCTCTGGAAAGTCTGCTCATGCTGCTTACCTTAGCCTGTTCCCAAAATCAGGTGCTTAATGCTTTCTGTCAGGATGCTGTCCATGGTGCAAATCCCTGAGGAACCTACTGTAGGGTCTAGTCACACTTTGGATGTTTGTCTGATTGAAATGAACTCTGGTAAAGTTGTTCTGTTAGTGCGGTTCATTTGAACACTTGTGAACGCAACCATCTGCATCTTTGTGCACAGCAAGCAAGTCTGCCTTGCTAGCGTTATCACATAATGATGACCGTACCATTCAAAATCTTTAAATAGAAAAAAATAAAAATAAAAAAAGGCACATTGGAGACCATTTTATTCACCCCATGGATCCATGCTTGTGTTGTTTTCAATGTACAGTATAACATTAACTCACGAGTTTTCATCTGCCAAAGACACCACCAAACGCATAAAGTCCACATACCTACTGTTGGGTCCTTTGGCCTGATTTTGCAATTGCCAGTGTGAATGCTGAGCAAATTAGGACTTTATACTAAGAAACCAAAATGGAAGTAGCATTTTATGCTTTGTGTCATGTTTCTGGGTGCGAGGCATAAATGCTGAGGATCCAGGTGGTTCAGGAAACGATGTTTATTATTTTAAACACAAATTAAATAAACAAATAGACTTTAATATAAAACAAACCAAAACACGAAGCACAACGAACGGACATGAACGAGGTGAAAATCAACAGATGCAAGACGCTAAACTGAACTAAAACAAACCTTTTATAATAAAACTAATGAGCAAGTCGGTTCAGGTGAGCGCCCCACGTCACCTGACCGAGGTGCTTAATGGGAAATGAAGTGAAAATAAAAGGAACTACACACAAAATCACAGGGCGCTTTGGCGCCCTCTAGGGGTTATCCCTGACACTTTGGTCCAAACCAAGAGCACTGAACTACAAATGTGAACACACCCTAAAAGAGTGATTTAGACTTCTGAAGTGTTAACACTTAACGTGTATTTTAGCATCATTTCCCTACAGTGCGTCCTTGTTTCTTGTTCATAATGCATGTTCAGTGTAACTAAAGAGCCATTACGTTTAAGTGTTTGTGAAATTTGGGTACATCCAGAAAAAAAAAAAAGTCAGCTAATAAAACAGTAATGCAAGAAAAAAAAAAAAAAAAAGTGTGTGGACTTTAAAAGAGGGTCAGCAACATTCCACCATCCATCATCGCTTTTCCAAATTACGTAGTGATGTACGTTTTTGACAGGCGATAATGGCCGTCTTTTTATCTAAATTACTGCAGAAAGGCAATGAAGAGACTCATACAGAGCATCAAGTTAGTTCTCACACCTCTGATACATCATTTGCATTCTTCAGTTCTCGAGTTGCAATTCGTTTCAGCTAATTAATTGACACAAGGCTAAACGATCGCACTTAAAAAACGCAGCCATGACGGACGAAAAACAAAACACCACAATTGATCTGTAATGATCATCTTTAAACGGATTTCTTCGTTTCCTTTCATACGATTTTCCTGTTTCTTTCCGCCACTAATCACGCGCAGAGTCTATTTAGGAAAATACAATAATAACTAAGCCAATTTAATAAAGTGAATTAAAGTGAATATTACTTTCAAATATCCAACCCAAAGGTTAGTCATTTTATAGACATCATAAATCATTAATGAATCTGGAATCATTGACCTTTAGCTACAATTAATTGTAACAGATTTCAAAAAGCTGATTCGCAAACAACGATAAAGCGTAAACAGGTAAACAGACATTATACACTAAATAATTACTTGTAATTTATGATAGCATAAAATAAAAATGCAATAAAGCTAGTACAGCATTAGTATATCATTAAATAACTACAGTATATAGTGTAAAGCACCACTGGGAGTTATTGCCACAATCCCCGTCCAGTCTCGACCTCGCTCCTAGAAATTTAAACTATGTTTGGGCCTTTACAGGAGTTCCTGGGAGGCCGGTGTTAAAGACAGGAATCATGCAGTCTAATCATGGCTCTGGTGTACTGAAAAAACACTGGGATAAGTGCATTAAAGTAGCAGGGGATTATATAGAGAAATAAAGGGATGTTTTTTTTTTCTCTTATAACTTTTTTCTGCTAAATCAAAAGTCGCAGTTCGACTTGAAGACGCCTAATATATGGCAAAAACGAATTAAATTCTAAAGTCTTAAAGAAATTAAGAAAACAAATGTTAAAGAAAACACTGCTGATAATTAATTTTGAACTTTTAGAACTTTTTTTCTGCTTATAGTTTTTTTCTTTAAATGTATATAAATAAATGACACATAAATTACTTTTTTTTTTATAAGCAGTTAGTAATTATTTATAAAATACTAGACACCACTGATGCACTACAACCTTTGTACACTTTTCTAGCCTGTGATTTTGCTTACACGGAGCAGTTAATAAATAAATAAATAAATAAATAAATAAATTACTTTGTTAATAAATAAAAAAAAATCAGCTTTGCATTTTAACTACTAGAAATAATGTTAAAATGTTTTTTTTATATTATTATTATTTATTTGTTTTTGAAAAACACCACGTCACATCTGAATCTGGGATTAAATAGAAATGTGGATGATGTGATCAATCCTGAGGGACTATACTAGCAAATGATGCTATAGTGCTATACCACATACAGTAGGAAGCAGTTCGGAAATGTGGCTCGGTGGAAATGCATGATGGTTTTCGGCCCTCCCTGAATGGTAGTAGTAGCCTTGATGGGGGAGCGTCCTAATGATGGGGGGGAATTTGACATGACTAAATTAGGGAGAAAATACCCCCCCCCCCCAATATGACAATATGATCAATCCTGAAGGACTAGTGAACACTGCACTATAACACATGATCTCTCTATCATAATAGAAAATGTGTCTTTTCACAAAAAAATTAGGCCGCTGCCTAATAATCCTCTGACTTAAAGCCTTTAATCAATTTTGAAGAAAAAAAAAACAAAACAAAACAAAAAAAACAACAACTGGAAATACAATAAGTATACTCACATACATTACACACAAACCAGATCTGCAGTGAGGCTTCAGTAAATGATAAAAGACTGCCCTCTACTGGTGGCAGTGTGACACAGGATGAACTGAAGAAGTTATTTAAGGGACCAGGATGCAGCCACTGTTTGTTTCTCTCTCTGTTCCCCGGACTGAATCTTCACTTAGCACTTAATTTTACTCGAAACCCCAAAAGTCTGGAAAGAGGGAGAAGCACATGCGATGCTTCTAGAACAAAGATTCAATGTAAGCCTAATTCATATCCAGTGCTTCAGTGAGCTAAAAGAATTTCCTAAAAAAAAAAAAATAAATAAATAAATAAATAAAAAATAAAATCTCTCATAGATAAGTCACTTGGATCCACTATGGAATCGAACCCTCAACCTGTGACTAGGCTGCACAACAACTACAAACTAAATCATTTTAACAATCATCAAACACACCATTTACAAATCAAGGTCATGTAATGACCTTGTCTCCATGTTGCTTGTTTATTATTATTATTATTATTATTATTATTATAAAAAAATTAGCTATCTTTCTTTCTTTATTTATTTGTGTCATTACTATCTGACATTTTGCATAGAACATACACAAACTATAGACAAATGTGAGACTTCCATCTTAAAATATAATGCTTAGAGAGGAGTCGCGTCATAACCATTAGACCAAATCTTCTTCAGACAAACGTGACAACCGTGCAAGGAAGAGTTGGAACAAATCCAGAGCAGCTGTGAGTCTGCAGGACATTTTCTACCTTGTTGTGCCATGGCATTCTATCACTTCTTTACCTTTTATACCTTCATTCATCTTATGTTTTATCCTGGCCAGGCTGGCAGTGGAGCTGGAGCCGATCCAAGGAACACTGAGCAGAAGGGAAGAAAAACACTCTCTCTCTCACAACACACGCACACACACACAGAGTACTATAATATATATATATATACACACACAGTACAGTACAGTAGAAGCAATTTATTAAAAACAAACAAAAAAAAACAATCCATCATGTGATGCATTTTTATGTGGTGTGAGTGAGGAAACTGAGGAAGCCAGAGGAAACATACGGCACATCCAGTAGACACGGGGAAAAAATAGCATGTGTCAGTTCCATCTCAGATTTATTTAGTATAAGATTTCTTAAGAAAATGAGCTTTTCCATATTCCTGAAAATTTTGATTTTGGTAAATTATAATATACAGTAGTAATCATATTTGGTCTTATTGATTCCCCCCTACTAACTTTCTTTTCTTTCTCCTTCTTTGACTTCATTCCTTAATCAACTTTCCTTTGCTCTTTCATTCGGTCATTTTTCTGCAATCTGACTTTGCCTTCTTCCCTCCATTAATTTCCTTCATTTTTTCCTTTTAACGTTTTTCCCCTTCATTCGTTATTTCCTTTTCCTTTCTTCTTCGAAGCCTTCCCAACATTAATTATTGCTTATTTTTATTTTTCCGTCTGTCCCCGATCGCTTTCTTCATTCTTTCCCTGCCTTCAAAAAAATAAAAAAAATAATAAAAATTCACCTCTTCTTTATGACCCTTCCTTCTCTGGTGATTTGTTTTTAACCTTATTTTCGCCCTCTTTGCTCTTTCAATCACACATTTCTTCCTTGCATCATCTCCCGTCCGTCCTTTTATCTTCATTTCCTTCTTTCAATCCTTTTCATCCTTTCCTTCTTTCACAGGTCCCGTGCAATATTAGGCAATCACTTATCTTATCTCATTGCTTATCTGCATTCTATTCTCAATTTAGATTTACTTCTTGGTTTGTTTTCTTCTTTATTCCATATGCTCGTTCTTTGTTCAACCTTTAGCCCTTTATTTCCCTCTTTTCCTTGAACTTTTCTTTTTCATTTGTTACTTCCTTTTTAGAAATATCGTTTCGTATTTTTACTCTTCCCTAAAAGCATTTCCTCTGCTTTTCCTTTCTCACTTCATTTTTCTCTTTCCCTCCTTTTCCCTTTATTATATCTTCTTATCGTCACCCAGTCATTTTCCCCTGCTTTATTGTCCTTCCGGCGTTTTCCCCCCACCTTTCTTCCTCTTTCCTCCTCCCTTTTCCCCATTCTTTCTCTTTCTTTACTTTCTGCTTGCCCTTTTTTCAAATTACTCATTCTCTATACCAGAATAAACCCACCATGCACGTGAAAAACAGGTAAACTCCATGCACACAGACCCGAGGCGGCAATCGAACCCCCAACCTGTGACTACGCTGCACAACAACTACAAACTAAATCATTTTAAAAATGAATAAAAGCATGAATAAGAAGCACAAACCCAGGTTGTCTAGAGGCACTGTTGACCTCTTGCTGCTGCAATCCAAGCTGAAAACAGACATTGCTTACAGCTAAATATCTCTTCTTACCCGTTTTTTTTTTTTTTACTGCCCAGTCAGGAACTGCAGTCGAGTTTTTACCGTTCTGTCTTCTTTTTAATTTACCTGCTGTATGCGAGTGCTGTGTCCGGAAGCATTGCATTATAGCAGCACGCTGTGCAGTGTTAGGATGAAGTGAATTCTTTCACCATATTCCTTTTCTTTTCTTTTCTTTTCCTCCACCATTGTGAAAAGTGCAGACAATTTACTGTGTATGCAACTCATTCCAAGTGTGAGTGTGAAAAAAAAAAAAAAAAAAAAAAAACCCAGGTGGTGTACACGATGGTGTGAGCATGCATGTAGAAAGAGCCACACTAAAACAAATAACAACAGACAGAGGAATATTTTCACCAAAAGATTCATTGTTATTTTTTTCCCCCTCACATTTGGTTGTAAATTCAAACAGAAAGCATTCATCCCAATCGGAAAGGTTCACACAGACATCTTCATTAGTAGTTTTCTTTCTTTTTTTTTTTTTTTTTTCACCACTCCCTCTTTTACCCTTCCCCAAGAAAGCAGCAGAGAATTAACAGGAAAAAAAAAGAAGAAGGAGAAAAAAAAAAAGAACAACAACAACAAAAAAAAAAGAAAAAACACAGAAGCTTCTGGTTCATGGGTTGGACCTTCATTCCTTTGCTCAAAGTCTGAGCTCCAGCTGTATGAGGTGGGGAAAAGTGTGGAAAACGACTTGAGCTATTCTTATCGATACCAAAAGCCAATCTGACAAGGGAGAAGAACTTTAAAAAAAAAAAAAAAAAAGGGAGAGAAACACCAAAGTACAAAAAATAACTTGGACAGGATACACTTTCATTCACCGAGTGAAGTCTTGAAGTCTTGGGGCAGTGTTCAAACGCTTAGTTCCTCACGGCCTCAAGTCCCATAGTTCAGTTTCTTTGTAAATCGTGTCCATGTTTGAAAAGTGGTGCACCATTTCCAAACCAGAATGAGATGCTCCGTGGCAGGGAAGCTTGGGAACGCTAAACTTAAGTCGTTTCAGCTGCAGCCCTCGTGAACACGCTTAACTCTTTAAACGTTTGGGAGAATGCATTAAACAAAATGGACCAAGACTTGCACAATGTATTGGTGGTGGTGGTGGTGGTGGCGTTAGTGGTGTTACAAAATGTCCCCAAACCATTCTTTCATTCCAATTTTCCTTTTTGTCATTTTTATTCACTGGGTCACCACTATTTTCATTCAGATATATTTATAGCCATTTATATATAGATATCTATATATTTTTTATACAATTAAAAACACCATAGAGATGACAGACTATTTGGTTTTTCTTTTTTTTTTTCTTTTTCCCCTAAGTAGAAGGTCCTCATTTTAATAAATGTATATAAATAATGTATCTTTTGTTTTCTTTGTTGAGTTTATAGACTGTCACTCTGTTAAAAAAAAAAAAAAAAAAAAAGAAGAAATACTATGTCAAGCCTTCAGAGTGTTCAGTCGCTTTTCTACTATCCCATAGGCTTCCATTCACTGATTCCGACAGAACACTGTAGCCCAGTTCTCAACATACACATACTCGTACACATGTAGAACTCCTCATTGTCTGAGCTGGGTGGAGTCCTTGTGCACGTCTCTGGGATTCAATAACTGAGTTTCTGTTGGTCCACTAGGAGCAGGGCCTCCATATCCTGTTCCATTTGCAAGAAGGATACAAACCGTCTCTTTAGCCAGGTGAGGATTGGGAAAAAGGTCGTCATCCTGCTTCAAGTTGGTGTTGGCTTTGAGCTTCTCTCGAGCCTCATGTGGTACACGGGTGCCTTCCTTGCACTTGTCACCTACCCGGTCACAGACAGGGTTGGCTAATGGGTTGTCCGCTCTAACCCCTGTACCCCCTTGACGTGGTGGTTCCCTCTGGTTCGTTGCATCGGCAGAAGTCGTCTGCATACACGAGGTCTCGTCTTGATGCGAGTGGACGGAAGGGATGATCGGGATCCGATACGGAGCAAGGGATCCCTTTCCTGGTGAGCTGGAGCAAAGGTTCCTAGGGGTCATGCACGGTTGAGACAGTGCCATACCTTGGAAAGTATTCCGGTGCAGGGCGTAATCGGGCTTGATCATATTCCTACAGAAAGAGACAAAGGACGTCAAAAGAATGGAACGGAAAAAGGGTATTCATAATAGATTGTAACGTGGGAAGAGAGAACGATGCACATCCATCAATTGCAAAACAGTGAATCAGTCACGCATGTAAATGAAAGAGTTGCAATCCGAGGGACTAAATTACTACCTTCAATGTTGCATCAACAAAGGTAAACACCCTCTCGAATGTGACAAACTGAGTGATGAGGCTTTTCCAGAATGAACAAACGCTCGAGAGACCACTTGGCTTCTAGTGCATAATTATGACATTTGTTCAGTACCCATAAGACGCCCAGAAATTTGCATTCTTTCAGAGCTGAATGACAAAACATGACTCGGAGCTTGTTGTGTCTCCTTGAGATGTTCTCGCAAATTGATCTGCGGGGATTTCATATGCGCGGCATTTCCAGGGTTGATGGAAGGAGAAGAGGTTTGAGGCAAGCGGACCCCATGTCCTGGAACGGTATCGACTCAAATCATCAGGGGTTGTCTGCATTATTGTGTTATTTGCTTCTCATCTCTCAGTGTGAAATCACAATCCCACATATCAGTCAATATTTGACCCATCTCCCGATATTTCATTCACATTACAAAGATGTAAATTCCCATCAAGGGCTCTCAAACCCTATGAGGAAAGATACTTGAAAAGACAATATGGACATGCAGGAAAACATTCGTGGCCTGTGAATGAATGGTTTATGTTTAGTGTGCAATATCAAAACCGCACATGTTCACTAGAAATAATGTTTCATTAAAAAAAAAAAAAAAACTACTGATATATTTTCATACCCCGGCTCTGGATAACGTTCTTACCATTATAGTTCTACAACACTATTATACAGTATTTGCTTAACATTTTTTAGTCTTTTTCATGGTCCATTTACTCTTTAAATATAGATATTTTCTTCCAGGCGACTTTCCCAGACTGTTTTGACGAGTTCGGTCATAAAACCCAGACCTCCATTTCCAATGAGTTTTATTAGCGGAGTTATAAGCAACCTTGGTGTCATATGATAGATAGCTAGAGGGAAATAGCTATATATGTGATATTTTGCTGACAAATAAATAAATAAAAAAATAAAAATCAAATGATACTCATTTTTAAACCACCCAAACTTCACCTGATAACAATGAATATATATTTTTTGTAGTCTGTTCCTTTTTTGTCAATAAAGCCTCAAGGAATCTGGCAGGATGAATCTGGTAGAATCTCATAGGTTGAGAATGAATGAGCTGCCTTTTCGATAGGGGATTAAAGTCATCCTGGGTGAAGTATAACAAAGTTTGATCTCATTTTAATGATTCACTACTTGTAATCTCCTACTCAGCATGTCACTCCAGGTGTCCTCTCTGTCTCACCGGCTGAGGAAGGAATGGTTCGAAGAAGGAGGATTTGACATGTACTGAAACTGAGATGGACTTGTGATGGGTCTGTCTTTTATAAAGACTCTCAGTGTACATGCCAGTACTGTAACTATATATAATCTTATCTACAGTAGAACCTCGGATTGCGACTAACGTGGTTTGCGAGCGTTCCTCAAGACGAGCACAGATTTTTAATACATTTTGACTTGAAAAAACGAGCACGTCTTGGTTTACGAGTACTGAGCATAATGTATCACGCATGCGCTTCTTGTTATGACGCCAACGTCACGTGATCACAACTGCGCCTACGGTTTTTCTCTCTCTTGCGCTGCGGAATTGTGGGTAATCGTCTCCCCTGTTGGGTCTTAGTGCTCGTCTCTCACTGGTATAATCAACATCTGTGCACTGTTTACTATAACACTGTGACCACGTGTGTGTGTGTGTAAAACATATTTTATTTTGTATCTGTATGCATGTGTCCTGTTTATTATAACACACGCATGTGTGCGCATGTAAAGCAAAAGCAAGTCTCATTAGAAAGACTGAAACACTGCTCTGTCGAGATTCTTTTCAAAGGTAAAGTGAGGTTAATTTGTTTTATTTTTACTGTACAGCAGTGATTCAGTTAATGTGTCGCTCAATCGAGTGTCGTTAGAGAGATTTCTTGTTTATTTTTTCAGATAAAACAGTGTTACTTTAGCTTCACACACACACACACACACACACACACACACACACACACACACACACACACACACACACACACACACAGCGCATGCGCGCACAAACGGACACACTTATCTGTCTGGATTTATTTTTTACATTTTTTCTTTTTTTGGGCTGTGGAACAAATAATTTGTGTTTCCATTATTTATTATCGGAAAATTTGATTTGGTTATGAACGAATGTTCGTAATCCAAGGTTCCACTGTATTAGTTTTAGGGAAAACTAATACATAGCTAACTAATACTAATACCCCGCATATATTTTTACATGCTTTAAACTACAAACATGAAGTTATATGCAAAATATTAGAGAGCTGGAAGTGTAATATGCAGTTACTTATTTAAAAGGCATAAAAAGGCATTTGTAATTGAATTGCCTAACAAAAAGAAATATTGCCTCTATATTGAATTTGCATATTGTGTGCCAAATGAATCAAGTCAAGATGTTGTGATTACATAAATTCAGTAAATAATGTTTTTTTATTATACGAAAAAGTTTTTAACACACTCAATTATCATAAGAATACAGAGCTCAACTGCTTTCCAGATTAAATTTTTCATGCCAATTACAGCAAGATATTCTGACAGATAAAGAACACGACTGGCCATATTTTTCTCTCTCTTTTCTCGCCATATGCAAAACAGTCTGAATCTCTCTCTCTCTCTCTCTCTCTCTTTCTGTTTTTTTTCTTCTTCACCATCCCAGCTTGTCTCCATGGAAACAGGCTTTTTCTTTAGCCGAGTGTTATTTTCGGGCAGGTTTGATGATTTTGCAGAGACCAGAACTAGAAATAGGTCGGCGCTTACACACTGCTTTGACCAGCGGTGTATGATCCTTTGGTCAAACGGTCGTCGCAGTACACGGATGAGTGCATATTACCTAGAGTAAACTACAGAGAACTAGTTACATTACAGCTGCAATAAAAAAGATCTAATGTTTGAGGTACACAGTGGCACATGGAGGCTAATAAAGAAAGACCCAAACACATTTATCCAGTCGCATTTTAGAGCTTTAGACCAAAGTACGCATGATGACCCATGTACTACCAGTCCAATACAATATATAGAAGAACAACATAAAGAATATCCAGTATTTTAACCACTTTATAAAACACAGAATACCTGGTATAAAACAATCATGTTTAAGGTTAAAGGCAAAGTTTTAGATTTTCTTGTGATTTATAATGTTGGTAGAAGAATCTAATGGCATTCTCATACTCATGGTCATTCACGAACAAGAATACCCGTGCACAGTAAAATCCCCAGTGTTGTGGGGTTTATTTGTGTCACACTGGACTCGTATAAACACTGCTGTGTGTAAATCCAACAGGGGAATTGGCTATGGGTAAAACAACATTATTCTGGTTCCATCACAAATTCCACCTACAGTATATTCGACACTCCACCCAGAGCCCAAATTCAGCTTTCACGTAAATATTTAACACCACCCGCATGGCAAACTTCACCTCTAATGTGAAGTCCACCAATTTGAAGATTCTGCTGGTATATTCTAAATTCTGCCTCCAGGCAAAATAAAAATTTAAGCTTAAAGTCCACTTATACACAGTACCAGACTTCAGTTCTATTACAAACTTCACCTTCATCGCAAATTCCCAGCTGTAATCTAAATTCCAGTACTAACAAACTAATAAAATCCACCTTTAGCTGAATCCGAGCCTAAACTCTACCTAGAGCAGAACCTTTAACCTTCCAGTATACATTTTAACTTCACCTATATGTTAAACTCAACTCCAGCTTGAATTTAACTGCCAGCCTACAGTCCACCCATACACCATACCAAAACATGAATCCATTTCACAGTTCATCTCCAAATGAAACTCCACCTCCAAACTGAACACCATCTCTAAGTTCTAAACTCCAACTCTAGCTTAAACTGAACTTTCAACTTTATTACACCTTCATCGAAAGTTCCACATACTGTATAACTGGCCCAGTATGAAGCCCATCTCAAGAAGAATCTCTATCTTCAGCCTAAACTTCACCCTGGGCAGAATCTTCACCTCCAGAACAAACCTCATCCTTAATCTTGCCTCCTCAATCTCCAATCTAAATGAAACCTTGAGTTTACCTACAGGATATACTACTGTAAATGACTTTTTTTTTTTTTTAATGAGAAATCTCACCTGCATCGGAACCCACCTTTAATCTAAGCGTTCCCTTTTCAACGGCTCCGTTCCTCCACTATAACCGTACCACGATCTGACCTTTTTCTATGACAGTCCAACTTATTCTTCATGAAACGGATCACACTCACACTCTTGCCGTTGCGACGTCCCTCTCAGGTCCTATTGTTTCCTGCAGATGCTGGTAGGCGGGTCCAGAATCCTTGGAGCCTACAATGGGATTGAGTCTTCCTCCGGTCACGGGTGGAGTCCTGCGTGCCGACAGGCGAAGCATTGACCGGTTCTTTTGATCAACGTTGCATGTGACTGAGCTGCTCCTGTGAACAGCGCAGAGTTCATGCATTTATAACTCACTACCTCCGTTTAAAAGACTTTTCAAAAACATGATATCATCATTAATAAACAGAGTCTGAATATTAATATAAATCTCTCTGGTTCTATAACACGCATCAGGGATCTGTTTACGCTCAGTGACTTTGTCTCTCTTTCCCTTTTGGTGTTTTCATGAAGGTGGTAATGATTGGTAGACACACTTGATTAGAAAGGGCTAAAAAAGAAAGAAAGAAAATAAAGAAGAAAAAAAAAAATTTACATGAAATAATCCACTGATGAAAACACACCATATTGCTAATAAAAGCTTTTTTTCTTAATAGTTCGTCCATTTGAATAAAAGCCTGGTGTTAGAAGTGTGCAGTGGTCTGATCCAGCCCTGATTCAAAGCAAATTTAAAAGATAATCTATTCCCCCCAAAAAAAAAAAAACTAAATAGTGAAAATGTCTTTAAAATCCCTCAGAGAAACATTGGGTGTTAGAGGAAACTAATCAGCATTGGACAGACATGTTAAAGCGTAGCTACTGTTACTCTCTTGACCTTGATACGGCATAGCAGTATATATGTTTTTCTTCATCGTATACAATGGCAATTCGCTAACAGCTGAATTTTTTACTCATCAAAAACATTACAATTTGTCGTCCACTTAAAGTTACAGTTAATGTTGTGGAACAACTGCAGAACATCCTGGCCCCAACCCGCTTCATTTAAAAAAACAAAAGCTTGGGCTGTGAAAAAGAAACCTCCAAGCATAAAGACGTTCCTGCGTGCCAAAACTTACTTAAAGTTAATGCTTTAGTGGCGACTCCAACGCAAGTTCCCGATCATGTTCTTGTAATAATTTGTGATTTGTAGCTGCACTATTGTCTGAGCTGCTTTTCTAGAAACACCTACACAGAGACGCCTCTTAACCGATTATAATCAAGAATTCAACAGTACTGTGGTCTAAAATAAAACCCCGGGCCATCATTATAAACAATTCTTCTCCTCTGCATTGCTTTGAGTGCATAATACTTAGCAAACAGTTTAAATTTTACATTATGTGCTGTTCAATAATAAACCAGAGTGCTGTGTGGTTGGATGTTACAGTATGTGAAAGCAGTAGGGGGCAACAATAAATGAAGTGTAATAATTGACTGACAACCTCAGCTGTTAGTCACAACAAACTCAGTGTGTATGATAAATTCGGCTGAATTATTGTAACCCTCTGGAGGAAAAAATTACTTTTTCCTTTTACAATGTAACAAGCAAACTGTTAAATAAAAAAAGGTGAAGCCTTCAAAGATAAAACAGCAACCATCAAAGCTTCCAGAGTAACCACCTAAAACAGCCTCAAAACCGATTGGACGGATTTTTACAACTAGCTTGAACACCACAACAACCATCAAAGGTTTCAGAGTAATCACCTAGAAGACTCTCACAGCCAGCTTGGAAAACCATATCAACCATATAAGATTCCGGAGTAACAAAGTGTAAGACCCACTCAATCAGCTGAATTGCCACGAAAACCATCTACAATTCTATAGTAATCACCTGGAACACCCTCACAATTAGCTAAAACACAAAGATTCCAGAGTGACCACCTGGAACACCCTAAAAACCAGCTTGAACACCTTCACAACCATCTACGAATCCAGAGTAATAACCTGGAAGACCCTCACAACCAGCTAAATCACCACAGAAACCTCAGAAATGGGAAAAACCCCCATAAGAAGCTAAAACAATCCTCTCGGATTCCAAAGTAACCATTTGTAACACCCTCAATATCAATAAAAACACCATAGCAACCATCTACGATTTCAGTTTAAACACCGGGAAGACCTCACACTCATGTAAAACAATATACCCTGCAGTATTTCATTCCGAAATGACCACTTGGAGACACTTACAACCAACCTGGAGCTCCAGAGCAACCATCTAAGATTACAGAGTAGCTACCAGGAAGTTCCGCAAAACCAGGGAAAACACAATAGCAACCATCAAAGGTTCCAGAAATACAGAGGAACTGAAATCCATGCAAGCGAGGTTAAATACCGTCAGGCATGAGGTTCACGAAAGCTGCACATTAGCTCAGGCTTCAACAAAACACCAAATAAAACAAATGTCTAACGATGGCTTTCATTAGACTTGGGGCCCTGAGGCATGAAAATCCGAATTATGAGTAAAAAAAAAAGGACAAAAAACATAAAGTAAATAAAGACTTTAGATAGAAACTTCACTGAATTGTTTAATTTCAACAAAGCAAACTCTAACACGAAGCTGACTGGGAGACAGCCAGAAAGATCGTGAGGTCAATCTTACTCCATAAACATCACAGCGGGAGCTTTGTGTTGGACAACGTAACCAAACGTAGGATTTCAACTCGGTGACGGTCAGTTAAACAAGGTGGCATGCGGTAGGAGTCCGATTTATTTCGATCCGTCTCAATTTGTCGCTCCTCCGCTGCGCGTCGCGACAGAAGCCCGCGTTTAACATGTTTATCACCAATTACAATCGCTATCATTCTTCTTACTGTTCAATAAAATTCCAATTACAATCCGGCTACGCTGCCACGGAGTTAATATCATTTCGCCGGGTGTAATTTCTACACATTACGGCGAGTTTGCGTCGTGCCCGTCTTCATGGCACGTCATTACGATAGCCATTATCATCATGAGGGTGTCTAGAAGGCCATACGCATGCCAGTGATAAACAAGCCCAGGCATTTTCACTCAGGTGAGCGCGATACGTCCACTTAATGCCGACTGCTCACAGCCAGTGATGGCAACGATGCACTTTTTTCTTTTCTTTTTGTATTTCCTTATGAATTTGCATACATTATATACCTACTAGCCTTTACTTGAGAATATTAGCTTGTGAATTTTTGAAGCTTGTCAGTTTTTTTTTTTTTTTTTTGCCATTCAGTCTGTTCTGACAAATAGAATTTTTCATTGGCTACCGTGCTGGTTTGTTACTGTATGTAATGCAATTGTGCTAACATATATTTCTTCTGCTACCACTACTACTACTACTACTAATACGGTAGTATTTTTATTTACCACTTTAAACATGTAGGCTAACAACAAATTTAAACAAATTCAATTTGTTCCAGAGGCGAGTTCCTAAGGTGAAACTTTGTTTTAAGCAATAATATGAATGCAGGTAATTTTTCCCAGCAACATAAACATATTACCAATATTTCCAATTTCCAATGATATTTTAAGCATTTAAGAACATTCAAAATATTAAGAAATAACATGTACATTAAGTAAAATCTGAAATAAATAGACATTAAAATCACTTCATTTACGATTCCTCTTGGCACCGGCCTCTTAAAACCCAAACAGAAAGTGACTCCCTTTTTTTTTTTTTCCTTCATAATAACATTCTTGAGACGCAAGGTGCTGTATCTTCATTAAATCCGCAGAAAATGCAAAAAAATATATAAACTGTAAACTTTGCTTGACTTTCCACGGATTTCAGTTCTTAAGAAGGGAAGATTCTATGCCAGAGTACCACTGTATTTCCTCTTGAGACCTGAATTTCTCTCTGGAGACCATATGAGAACATGGCATTCCTTATATGTAGCAGTTTGCTAGCATGCTAATACATCTCAAATGAGAAAATATTGGCTAGCTAGTTGATAAGACAAAAACTGAATGTGATATAGTGTAAAAAGCCCAGCGCTAAGATGCTACATAGAAACTAGCACATTAACAAGCCAGCTAGCTAAACAAGCCCTTAAGCCATTTTAGCCAGCCATTGTTTTTTCATGCACAGGAATACAATCAATGCCTTTTTCTTTTTTTTTTTTTTTTTTTTTTTTTTGTTTTGTTTCCAATTAAAAACCATTTCAGCAATACTTGTTTAAAAAGGTTTCTTGACATATCCAGCAGTTCGTTCTGTCTGGCCTACAAACGACGCTAACAGGAAGCAGGAGAGGAATGACTCATTACCTGTGATTTCGGGTTGGTGTCAAACCCCTGGTGTAGGAAGACGCCATCGCAGAACTCTGGGGAAAACCGGATTGGTGGACGGTGCTTCCGTGGAGCGGAGATCTTGTGCTTTTGCAATACTGCAGGAAGGAAAGATGAAAGGAGTGAACTCGAGTGTTGTTGGCAACAAGCCCGAAAAGTTCAAAAGGCAAGCATTTTACTGAAAGATTTGGACAGACGTCGGCTTCATACTGGACAAGGTTGTTTTCCAGCAGTTATGTATATGTGACAATCATGCATTATGCACTTAGTTTCATTTTGAATTGATGAATATATTTTAGGGCTTTTGATAATGCTTGATAATGATAAAATTGCCTACAAAAAAACTTTCTTGGTGGATTCGGATGATGCCCAGGTTACTTATGAGCCAAAGGCATCAGTAAACGGCTAACTGATTAACACTACAGCAGAACTGATCGCTGCACTAAATCCTGATTAGATATAAAAACTTTGAAAATCCTCCCTTAAAAAAAACAAACAAACAAACAAACAAACAAAAACAAGCCTGTATCTGTACAACGCAGAAAGCAGAGAATAATCCGACTGTGTCTGTCGCACTTAATCTCCACCAGGCCACAAAGATGAGACTGGAAGCAAGTGAGGAAGAATACTAGGGAAGTACTGACGCGTGAACAGGGGGCTCGGGCAGGGTGTTCGCGTCGTTGTAATTGGATAATGTAGCCCACTGCGGTTTCATATTGTTTATCACGTCGCTGAAACATGTAGCACACAGACAGGATTACGCTAATACACTCTGAAATTATGTGGAGAACCGGCAAAAGAAAGCGCTCGCGCCGCAGGAGCCAGGGTTTTGATTCTAACAAAGTGACAAAATGCGTGATGGGAAATAGATTTAGTCAGACCTTTTGACAAATCACAGACCGCGTTCAGAGAAAAAATGGCTACGGGAGTATAGTGATGACATCACACAGGTGCGTTTCCGTCACTGAGGTCACAAAGCGAGACGCACATACAGTATTAAACACATATTTCTCTTGTTATTGATCAAGCTTTGAAAAAGCAATCGACTCGTGAAACAAACACACACACACACACAATGCCTTCAACACCTCTGCTTCTCTATCACTGAACACATGATTACCTGTACACACAGTTTCTCATAATTATATTATATAATAAGCAAAATGATGGATAATTTATGAGTGTTTGAGCTTGATGCACGAGTCACTGGGCTTTGACTGATAACACAGATACACCTGTAATTTTAATAAGTTATAACGCAAGTACGCTTATTCAGGACGCGTGTGTCAGCGGAAATCTAACGGGAAGGTCATAAATGGGAACGAAGCATTTTGTCGGAAACACCTGCTTTCACAGAGCTGCTCTCGGGGGCATGGCGATGACGAGGAAATCTGAAACAATCTGCTGATGGGGAATTGACCCAGATGGTATCACAAACACGATCTAACATGACAGGATGGAAAATATAATGCTAGCGGCTAGAAAGTTTCTCCTTTCTGGCGTTGGGGGAAGATAAAGTATATTTTAAAGTAAGTCTTGACCTTTTTTGACCTTGACCTTGACGAGCAAAAAAACAAAAACAAAAAAAAAAACAGAATTCCATCCACATTAAACTCTTAATAGCCAAATGGTTGCGGACGTCTTCGATGTTATAACGTGTGCCACTGTTCTGGAAAGACTTTCCACCAGATTTTGGAGCTACAGTACTAGAGCATCACTGATATCAGCATGTCGAGGAGGCTCCAGTTCCAGTTCATTCCCAAGATGTTCAGTGGGAGTGACGTGCAGGACTCGGCGCTCTGTGCAGGACTCGGCGCTCTGTGCAGGACAGTCGAGTTCTTCCACTTTCATCAACTTCAACCCACCACGCCTTCATGGAGCTGGCTTTGTGCACCTTGTAATGTTACAGCCTACAGAGACGTTCTATACAACTCAGTGTCCAGCATTCTGGAGAAGAATCATGTATGCAGCACATATGCAGATAATAAACAAGCAAACAAACAAACAAACAAAAAAATTAATAAATAAAAGACATATTTACCCTTAGTGGGTTTTTTTTTTTTTTTTGGCAGAATATGCAGCCTTTTACAATTCAATATGTAACTTATTACATTATCATCTTATTACATTTTACTATGTACTATCACGACCTACTGGACTGAAATATTCTTTGCACTATTCATTTCTGTGTCGGTTTAATAAAACCCATTCAATTTCATCAGGGGTGATGTTATTGTAAAACAGTCAAACATATGGAATGCAGTGCAACAAATGACTGTTCTTCTTTTTCATTTCTTTGTTTTAAGGCAATATGCATGATATCAAAATCATACTTGCAACTGGTATAAATTTTTTATCCAAGTTTAATGACAGGGAAGTACATATAACTCGTCATAATATTAATACAAGCGGTGTTCAAGTAGACCCGGTGATGAAACTTGTGATGAAATTTCTGGTGAATCAAAGCAATTGACATTTACGGAAGACTACAAACACAGGACAGTGATGAGACTCTTAGCTGCAGTAAAACATTTCAATGCTTCAGATGTTTTAAATAAGACCATACGTCTGTGAATGACAATCCCCGACCACTGCAATCGTTCTCGTAAATATTTGGGATATTTAATGGTATCCAAGTATTAGTGGAACACTGGGATAAGTGCATTAGTGTAGCATGGGATTATGTAGGGGGAAATATATATATATATATATATAGACAAAACACAAAACAGGTCAAAACACTTACACTGTGCAGCTGGAGGCCGGCGTGAGCTTTGCACGGTTGGCTGACACTGTAGTTTTTCAGGCCTCGGCTTTCTTTCAGATGCGCCTGGAGCTTTTCCCTGCGCCTCCTACAGGGGGCAGCGCACAAGTCACGAAGCTTTAAGATAACACAGGTGCACATTTACCCATATCCAAAATCACAAATATATATATATATATATATATATATATATATAAAGACATAAAGTCATGCTTCACAAATAATGACACACTGTGGCTTTCTTCCCGCACATTAAACTCATCATTGAACAGCGATTTGAACTCCTTTAAGGTTTTTAGCATCATCACGATGCTCAGTCAGTCATGTCATTATATTAGATGCTTTATTGAAATCGCACGTCTGTTCGTCTCGCCGTTCTGCTCCGTAAGACATGACTGACAGCTGCACTTTATTCCTGCTATGCTTGCCCAGAAGCAGGAGACATTGACTGCCTCTAGCATAGCGCTGCGCTTTCGGTTAGAAAATAGAAAAAAACAAAAAACAAAGGGAGACTGGGAGAGAGAGAGAGAGAGAGAGAGAGAGAGAGAGAGAGAGAGAGATTTGAATGCAGATTTGAAAAACGAGCGAGCTATAATATTTACCTGCAAGCTCAGTTGACCTTGAACATGGCAAAAAAATAAATAAAACCAGTTTTATGTGATTTTATGTGTGTGTGTGTGTGTGTGTGTGTGTGTGTGTGTTTTAAACCTATACTACTATTGCAAACATTATATACGGCGATGACTGACTTAGTGGTCTGGAGCGAGCCTGTAATTCACATTGCCGCACCTTGCTAACGCTAGCCCTGATCAGTCTTACTTACTTAAAATAAAAAAAAGTAAAAAAAAACAAAACAAACAAACAAACACAAAACTAAACTAATTGCAAATGTACTATAATATTTGTGATGAACATTATGTAATCTTAAATAACACCCAAGATTTATTTTTAAGTCTTTTGCTTTCGTGACTGTTAGCATAGTTAGCTAAGTTTGCTACAGTAGCCATGTTGTGCTCAGGAAAAGATAACTGAAGCCTAGAAGAAGAAAAAAAAGCTAATATATATATATATATATATATACTTGCCATGCTATACACAGTCGCCATGCTAAAATCACGATTACTGTTCAATACAGCAGAAAATACAAAACATGTATAACCCAAAAGTTAAAAAGCTCAATTTCATAATACAAAATTGACAATGTTTTTGCTTTAAGCAGTCTGTATTAAAACCCACCAAATTTTTCTTAAGGCTGACTTCTTATATTACTTGATTAGCACAGTTTGTTCATTATTGTGCTTCTCTTTTGGTCAACTGCTAATTAGTCGCCTCAGGTGTGTAATTACTGACTTACCGTGATTATGTTCAGGTTTGTATTTAGTTGGGTGTTCTTTGAGTGTTCCGTCCAGATTCATTAATTCCAACCCCTGGATAATTGTTACATCTGGTTAGCTCATTTTTGCCATCACAAATCACTTGCTAATTAGGTGGTTGATTTCGAGCCTTGCGTGAGATGTAAATTGTGAGCTCGTCTTACTGTGATAAACTGAAAATTCAATATCTGCTGCGCTTAATGCGTTTTCTGTCCTGATTTATTTATTTATTATATATAAAAAATAAAACAAAACAAGCAAAAAACAATCAATTTTGTCTGTCCAGTTAGTTCTGCCTGTTTTGCTCTCTTGCTCAAATGCTAATAATCCCCTCAAGTGACTGGGTTCATCCTCTTGTTTTCTGTTGTTAGATCTGAAACAGTGATTTGGGGTTTTATCGTGATGTGGGAATTGTGTACGTGGCTTACAGTGATGTACTGAGCGTCTAATGGACTTAGGGCACAAGGTCGGTGTACAATCCATCGCAGGGATTGGAATAGGGGAATTAGCCTAACCTACATGTCTTTGGACTGCGGGAGGAAAAACCGGAGTACCTGGAGGAAACCCACCAAGCACGGGGAGAACATGCAAACTCCATGCACACAGAGACGGGAATCGAACCTGGCCAGGAGTCGAACCCGGACCCTGCAGGTGCAAGGCGACAGTGCTAACCACTACACCACCGTGCCGCCTACTGCCTATAACGTCTAGATAAATGAAATAAAAAAATAATAAATAAATGTAATAAAAAAAAAATAAATAAAAAAAAACCAGTGACCATTTTAAAAGGGTCAAATAATTGGCCTGGAATTAGGTCATGTGGCAAAAAGTGACGACGTGAATATACTGAACAAGCAGGTTATCACATCTCTATGAGTTCTTCTTCCCCGCGGACGGCCATATTCCAGGATTCAGGTTGTAAAAGAGGGGTTGTGGCAGCATAGGGAAACATTTTCACACATAAAATGGCCACTTCATTGTGTGTGGTGAGTGAAAATTTAGTGCAGCGCACACAGTAGTTTACCAACACAGCTTCAGACTGTACCTTTGCGTATGCCTATTACCTTAAGATACGTAAAATACCTTAGACAGTAAATGCCGTGATCGGATCGAGTTGTTGGATGGCAGAACAGACGTATGCTTTTGCTTATTAACATATTATTTTCCCCAAACAAAATTCTATCTAAGCCTTTAAATACAATTCCTCTTTTTTTTCCCCCTCTAGTTATATTTCTATTATATCATTATATCATATGTCCCAATATGTCAAAAGGTATTCCCCCTGGCTGACCCGCTCATTATCACATTTATTGATAATACTTATGAGCAGTCACTCATGCAAGACAAATGAGTTTCTATTGTAAAGGTAAACTACTGTTTTGATTTTATCACCGATGCAGGTGAAATCAATATTCGAGCAGAGTTAAGACCTATTAGATTAATATACGGTAGGCGTTTATAATTTTACGGTAATCGTGGAAAGTTCTGTCTCTTTAAGAATCACAGTATGTTTTTTTTTTTTTTTTTTTTAATCATATAACCCAGCTGTTTTGTAATCACACAACAGCTGGGTAATATTGTTTAAAAAATATGATTTTAAAAGATTAAGAGTAAAATTTTTAGGCTGATATTTAATATTATTTATAGGCAGATATTTATAATACAATACAGGCATGAAAGAGAGAGATTTTAGGAATCTGGACATGAATCATAACCACAGAACAATTTAGGGAGAGGGACCTGATGTATGCGTCTAGTCAAAAGTAACCCTTTGTTGTGTTGGAAAGAAAACACACACAAACACACACAAACACAAACACACACCTGGCACCTCTGAGCTACTTTTTATTCCATCCCCATCCTTCCTCCTAATCATGATCTTTCCGGCTTCCTTGAGACTTTTCGAGCACCCCCCCCCCCCCCCCCTCCCCATTTTATTTATTTTTTTTTATTTTAGCAGCTACGCATTGTAAAACAGCCCAATCTCCTGTGAATTCTGTGCCATACTCACTTGTTCCGGCAGTACAGAGCCATGCAGAGTGTGCCCAGAAAGCTGATCCCCATGGCAATGCATGTGATTGACAGCACTTGCCTCTTGTAAACCTCTTCACTCTCTGTTTTGGGCATAAAAGCAGAAAACATGTCACATTCACACCAAAACACTCCATGCATATTTAAATCCGGAGAGAGGATTCATGTTTGCAAGCGCTGTGATCGTTCCGGCTTATCTCTCAGAGAAATCAGGCTGGGGACGCCAGCAGTAATGGATGCGCCTCTCGCTAGGTATAGGTGCCACTGGAAAAGACTTAAGGCCTTAATGGGCACCATTACGCATGAGAAATGGCAGCTGTCCCTGATCGTATGAAGGAGTAAATCACGCGCAGGTTCGACGCTATTAATAGACAATCAATCAGATTAGGCTCAGACGCGACAGACTTTTACAAGAGAGGTACCGCAAAAACATCACAGCAACAATAGCAGGTGATGGATGCGCCTGCGTCGAAAAGCTGCTGTGACCAGAAACCTGATGGTTTCATTTACCGAGATGCCATTGTAGCTCGAGAAGAAAGGTTTGAAAGGAAGGGGAAAGCTTTAATAACCATTATGTGGTCACATTACCGAGCCATGATTCAGCCAAATTAGTGATTTAACAAAGGCTTTGTGTCTACACACATATTTTACACTATTAGCTGTGTGAGATGGTGGGGAAAAAAAATAAGCAAAAGAAAATGCAAATCTACAGTATGTAGCACAATATGTCCTTTTTATACTTACTTTCACCTTTGGAGTTATTTTAATTTTAATCAATTCTGTAAATATTCTAAATATGTTAAAATCCTATATGTTGTTACTAATTAAAAAAAATAATAGATATAAATATACAATTCTGTATTAAAAAAAATATATACATATATATATATATATATATATGCCTAATTATGATAACTTAATCCCATTAAAGTATAACGGGATAACCAAATATATAAAAATTTATGTAGGCTGATACAAGTATAAATCGAATAATACACCATAAAAAAAAATATGAGAACAATTTCTGGATCAAGTACAGTTCTTGTATATAGTAAAACTGGGACTAAGTGTTCCAGCATTTTCTTAATTTGTTTAATGGTACCTGGGGTAGTGAGTATACAGTACATTTATAACCTTTTTTTAATAGCCTGTCAAGCAATTGGAAAAAAACAACAACAAAAAACAATTCTATGTACAGTACAGTAAGCCCATTCTTGCATATTTGTTTGCTCACACTGGAAAAGAAACGGCCAGTAGAATTTGCACAATGTCACTTCTGATGATGTCAGAGAGTAAGGATCATTGTGAAATGAACACAAGCCACAGAGAAGCAGATTTCTGACTCATTTACAGGCTGATTCAAACTACATACTGTAAATATGCACTGTTTGTAGTTTATGTGCCAGTAGATTCTTTGGGAAACTGTCTTTTGGAACATCTATTTTGCAGCAGATGGTGAAGGTCAGAGTGCGCCAATGTGGGCGCTTTGCTGTAGTTACCCGGGCTGCTGCTACCTGAGCAGCACTGATGTACCATCACAAGGTCATTTGTTCTGAAAGATAATTTTCTTTGGATTTCTTTGCTTCATCTTCCCTGTTAATTTGATTATCTTTATTTTCCATATTTTCCCTGTCTGGCAAAGCAAAAGCATGTCACAGTTGACTCTGCCTCTGATTGGCTTAACAATCTTGAATGCTCTTGCTCTAACCACTACTGAACATAATCAAATCAACCAACAAAGACGTCCATGCAACCCATGGCGGATGTAGAAGTGGATGCACACAGTGTCGACTGAAATATATGCATATATGTATGGTTTGCGAAATTTAGAGTTTTTTTTTTTTTTTTTTTGTAATAGACCATCAAAGTAAATTATCAAAGTAATTAAACTGTTTAAACTGTTTTACCCATAGACATGTAAAACATAAAACTAATAATAACCTATTTGTGAGGTAGAATTAACCCAGCATTATAGTTAAATATGGCCTAGCAGTTTGGGTTGTTTTTAACCCAGCATGTTCTAGGGTGTACATATATAAGAAAAAAAAGTGGGTATATAAAAAAGAAAAAAAAAATATATATATATATATAAAATCAAATATATAAATATATTATATATATATATATATATTTTTTTTTGCAATTATTATTTTTTTTTATGATTGGATGTTGGTGTTTCCGAATTTTCACAATATGTTGTATTCCTTGCCCAAGTTAATTACTCAAATAAATCAAGAGCAAACAAACAAAAAAGAACAGAACCAAAACTTGATGACAAAACTTAAATTATTTTTTTAAACAAATTTTTCAGATTTCAAAATTGTACCAAACTGTTCATATAATTTTGTTTTATTTGCGTAATATCTAAAAGTATTTGACTATACAGTAGCTCCGCTTGCTCGGTGTAAACTGATGACATCATCATCATGTCACTTAAGACGCAGACAGACATTCTTGCCGAATCACTTAGGCCTCGTTACAGCCATAACAGGTGGCACTGGCCCAAGCGCTGGTACTACCCCTTGGCAGCATGCACTTCCTGCAGACACCTCTCTCCTTAAAGGGTTTCTCACAGCCATGCTCGGATGAGGCTTCCTGAGGTACTGTGGGTTAGGGAGCACTCTTCGCTGTCACCAGGGTAACAGGTTTCTGTGCCAGGTCCTCACAGCTACTCTTTGAAGTTGCTCTTGTAATTGGCTGTGAATGTACTTCCTTCAGCACCCCTTGGAGCAAAGTACAGTATGCAGCGTTGCATCTGACCGCCAAGAAGAAGAAGAAAACAAAACCTTAATTATGTCTTTGAGTGATGATGAATCTGATCATATCCACCCGTCTGAGCCAGCAAATCCCTCACTTCCATATTGGATTAATGGCACTCTAGCTCAGCTCTCTCCGCCGCTCCTTTCTCAGGAGGTCCATGAGGTCATCCTTTTGAGCCAGTTTGTATTCAGGTTTGTCCAAGGAAGCTTGCTGGCTCAGCACTTTGTTCTTGAGGGATCACTTTACGTCAGCTCAAACAGTGCTGCAGCGCTGCAGGCATCCAGGTCAGGGCTCTTCGAAAAAGTTCCACCTCTGAGTAGAAATCTTCCAAATGAGATTCGTATTAGCGTCCGGCGAGGTGCACGAAGACACGGTAATCAGGACTGTTCTCACATGTCCCCTTACACCCTGTGGAGACTTGGACGTTTTGACAGAGCCCGTGGAGTTTTCAGTCATGATTTCATAGTTTAACCCCGTTCGGAGCCTTCCTTCCATTTCACATACACTAGCCATTCAACCCCAGACTGACTGAAACGAACTGGATAGGAAATTGGGAAACCTTCTAAGCTTGTCATATTGGTCCATGTCATATGCTTGGTTATCTTGTAGGTGGAGATACCCAACAATGCACATTATTATTACCTTCAGATCATTTTCAATGGCTTTAGGGGAAACTTAGGTTTGAAGACCGTTTACTCTTTCCTCACTGAGAGCTGAAGAATGCTCATGGTGATGCACAGACCAATGACTGTTTCCATTTCTTCTACCAAAATGGGTGTTCACCTGCCTGTGGACAGAGTTCTGCTCCTGCTTTGTCTTTCCCACAAATTGAAACTAAATTTTTTTATAAAAACATCAGCAAGGGTGTGGTGTCATCAGTCAGGTCAATCCTTAACGTTTGCTTGTGGTGCAGCATGAGTGAGAACTCTCCATTTTCCAGTCATCAGACAACCTCCATTTCCCATGATCCCCCATTGAGCCTTAATTAGTGAATCCACAGGCACATCATACTGTTGTCATTTATGTTGTCTGTTAATTTATGTCGTCTGCATGTATGTAGCACCTTGGTCCTGTTTCATTTCACTGTGTACTGAACTGTATACGGTTGGAATGACAATAAAGCCTACTTGACTTGACTGTAGTTTCTATACGAAGTTATTGTTGCTTCTATCTCTCTACACCGTGGAACCTCGGATTGTGAGTAACGTGGTTTACGAAACCGAGCAAAGATTTTTAATAAATGTTTAATTGGAAACCGAGCAAGTATTAGTTTATGAGCACCAAGTATCATATATCGCGCATGCGACTCTTATTTTGACACCGAGCGGCAAGTGATCACAACTGAGCCAATGATTTTTCTCTCTCTTGTACTGCGGGAATTATGGGTAATCGTCTCCCCTGCTGCTCTTAGTGCTCGTCTCTTACTGGTATAATCAACATCTCCCTCTCTCTTCTGTGTGTGTGTGTGTGTGTGTGTGTAATTTGACACTGTGCCCCACACACACCGACACACACACAAACTTTACTCATGCATAATTTAAGTTTTCATTATTTCTTATGGGAAAATTCTATTTGGTTTACGAGTGTTTTTGGAATACGAGCCCGCTTCCGGAACGAATTATGCTCTTAATCCAAGGTTCCACTGTACAATACATCTCTACATGCATTTCTTTCACATTATGACATTGATGAAAAAAACACTCATTAAACTCATTCTGCATATTTCACAAACCTATTGAGAAAGAAAATATGAAAAAAAGATAAAATCTATCTTAATATATTTCATGCAAAGGTGCTCGAAAAAGCTTATGCGGATCCTGAAAATTGGCCACAGGGCTGAGTGCATTTGCATTGGCACTCCATCGTTATCATGAACACAAACACACACAGACCCATGAACATTTATTGCCAGCATAATGTTTGTTTTTCTTAAACATTAAAGCAATTAAAATGTATTAATTTTGTGTATTTGCCTAAAAATACACAAATATGAGTGAATAAATAGATCAAATCTAAGTCACTTTGGGAACACAGATTGTGTCTTCTTTATCAATATGACTGAAGGGCAGAAAATACATTAACAAACATTTCCTGCTATTTTGGGAATTAAAGTTTATAAATATCATTATTTCCTCTGAATTAAGGCTCACGAATTAAGTATCTTGAATAAATGATTTTATTATTTCATCAATTGTTGGGCTGCATAGGGTCAATTAATCATACTACAGTATATGCACCAATTAACTTTGATGCTCAGTGCTTAATATTTCTCAGCATTCCTGTATATTTGTTTTAAAGAAGGATTGCAATTCTGTCCACAAACAGCAAGCTGTCTCTGAGAGCTGCACATATTTCCATATCAATACCAGAGATCCCCATTTCATTTCCTGTTTAAGCCTGCGTTACAGACGATGAGGAGGTGACGACAAGGTGTAAATGGGGTAATTTATCATAATTACATTTCATTTTTATGTGGTTTCCCCATCAACTCAATCACACTAGTTTGGATATTACTTAAATTATCTATGATTATCTATCTGATGCGGCAAACGAGAAGGGTTTCATTATCAAATTCATGAAAAGTGTCGTTTTGTTAAATCAGCTGACCCACACTAGTGTTTCATTAACATCACCAGTATAATGACTTGGACAGAATGGGTAATTTATCCATTTTTTAATGGATAATTATGTGGTAACGAATGAATGTTTGGTGAACAAGATGAGTGATGGAACGATTTGTTTCTCTCACTCGAATGAGATCTGGAGACACAGTATGATAGTCGTGTGTTGGTCTCCGAGTCAAATAAATGTAGCGTCCGTATCTGTACTCTGCATCAAATCCTGGATCGTTCGAATTCAGCCACTTTAACACAACATCTAGAGTATTACACTGTAGTATGAACAATAAACATCTTTCTTTGCACATGCCGTCACAGTGTTGCCCAGATTTACTGTGAAATTGTACAGAATTCAGATTGCAGCAGCTGTCAGTACAAATCAAGCACTTGTGCACGAGGAGTAGAACGCCTGCCAGAAGCTATATATGTGTGTGTGTGTGTGGGTGTGTGTGTGTGTGTGTGTGTGTGCGCTCGTTTGTGTGTAAGTGGAGTGGACTGTCTATAAACTGAAATAGCTAATAATGTATTAAATGTAATAACTCATACAGTAGATCTCAGAACAAGACCTTCATCCTATGGCTGTCCAGGGTCCTGAAAATACAGATGAGCTCCGTCTTCATACTGTACATTTCCTCGTTTTTTTACTTCCAATACCTAAGACCAACTAATTAATACTGGTATGTCAGAATACCAGAAGTCTGTAAAAAAAAAAAAAAAAAATTAAATTCCCATAGCATTTGAATGCTAATATTTATTGACAAGTTTCAGTAAGCACGTTAAACATGTGGACAGTTTCCACCATCTTTCTTGTATTTGTATGGAACACAAACAACAATCTTTAATCAGTTTCTAGTGAATCTCCATTTGCACGCTGTTGGGCTGTAAACGAATGCGAAATTACTCTGGTTGCTCCGTCACACCGGGCTCTCGGTTCGGTATTTTATGCACCCTCACCTTGGACTCCTGCGGATATGTTTGCTCTAACAACCAGTGGTTTATCTCATAGTCGCGCTGCACATTACTGCTTTTTATTATCGCTACGGTTCCAGAACGAAACTGGTTTTAAACTTCCAGCAGGAAGAATAAACATATATTGATCCGTCAATTCGTCTCTGAAAGTTCAGTTTTCACACTCTTTTCACTTTCCTTTTCTTGGAGTACGCCATGGTTGAGAGATGCATATAGCCACGGTCACTTTGAGGGAAAAGTGCTAGATTACTGATATATGAATTATTCTCATTCATCAGAAACTCAACAGGGTCCTGATGAACTGACCAGTCCAGATCCAGACCACGGTCCACTATTTAGTGATGCCTGGACTAGTGCAAAGAAGAAATCCTTCAATTTGATGATGGGTTTACTCTAATCTGCAGATTACATACTGTATCATACAGGAAAAACAAACAACTCGTGCAGTTATGTAACAAAAAACAGTACCTTCTAGAGCCTGTGATTTTATTGGGGGTGTTAATTCACTGGGTGTTCAAGTCAAACCGGGACTCGCAATTACATTTCTGATGAAAAAAGGCATAAAAGCATATTCACGAACACCATTTGCACATTACAGGTAGTCAGCTGGGAGTTATTGCCTCATCCCTCGCACAGTCCTGATCTCACACTCCATGTCATTTACAGTACACATGCTCAGGCCATTAAAGGAGTTTCTGTGAGGCCAGATGTCAAGCAGGCAGTTCGATCATGGCCCTAACATACTGAGGAAAATTTCTACGTTAATGGACTAGTGAAATACTGGGATAAGTGCAATAGTTTATCAGGGGATTTCATAGAGGAATAAAGGGAGTTTTTGCTCTTATAACTGCGTTCTGTGATTCTTCACTTTAAAAAAGTCTCAGTTTAACTTGAACACCCCTCATAAATTGACAAGTGGAACGTCTAGGTTTCATGCAGACATACTGCAGTTATTTTTAGCCTGGTCATTTAATTTGCTTTTCAAAAGTGTTCTTTTGATGTCTCCGTCACACTTGTAGTGTAGGAGAAGACTGAAAGTTCTATGAAATGGAAAGTAGCTCACGGATCATGCTGCAGGATTAGGGAAGATTTGAAGTATAATGGTAGCATCAAAGGAATCCCTTCTGCTGGGTTGGATAGAGGTCAAATTGTCTGACCATTTCAATGGTCATGGCATGAGTTTCCTGGGGAATCCAGTGGCCGCACTGGTCTTAAAGCGGATCCATCATGCAAAACTTAATTTTTGGTCCTCTAGTATCTTTGACATTCAGGTGGGTCTAAAAACATTCCCTACTTGCTGTCCCTTTTCCAGATTTGCATTGGCCATGGCTTGAACAAGCTCATTACGTTTTCCTCCTATTGCGATCTCGTACTGTATACTACTATATGAAGATCCCTTCACCCTGGGTTGTTCCTCAGCTCTTCTGTCCTTTGGATGGCCATGGCTCAGCAGATGCTCATTTACTGTACATGAACACCAAAATTTAGAGGTAAACGAAAAACAACATCTGAAAGGTATTTAAGGTGGATCAACAGACACACTCCTCTGAAAGCTTGTTAAAGAAATAGCAAAGTTAGAGACCTTTAAAAAGGCTTGTTGACGTCTTCGTTCTCAGTCGTGTTACTGTATGTTACTGAGCATCGACTAATGCATGAACTCCTCTGTCGGATATCAGAGAATGAAAAGTGACAGCCTTGTCTGTGACTGCTAGAAAACACTGAAAACCCCTCCATAAAGCTTCCATGAAAATCTCCTGCTGTTTGTATCGGCCATAATTCATATTTCATGTCTTCCGAATAAAAATATACAAAACACGGTGTGATTACAAGCTGTGTGTCGGAGAAATGTGAGGAGAATTTGCTGATTTTACAGATGCACTTTGGTTCAATTTGAGCTTAAAGTGGCTTGACATAAGGACAGTACGAGTTAGTTGCTTTTCCTTACTGCTTCCTTCATAATCTGGGGAAATTGTGGGAAACCAAGGGAACGGTCAGAGCTGCAGGATTTTATTGGTAGTTCTTATGGGCACAGGGCGAATGCTTTTGTTGATCTGTTTCACCTTTTGGCTTGTAATGCTGGATCTAAAGAATCAAATGAAATGAAACACCAAACATACTCGGATTTGCTCAGCAGATTACAAGACCTTTTGACTCTTAATGGACAAGGTACAAAACAATGGTCAATAATCCTTAACAGGGTGATAAGAAATGTTCCTTTCACCTTTATGTTCCAAGGACGTAATAACATACTGTTCAGTAAGCGTGGCCACTAAGAATAAAATATTTTGGACAGTTATTTAATTAATATTTGCTCCTGAAGCAGAAACTCCCAAACAAGCGTCACTCATCGTATAGCTCACATTCATCTGTAGATTACCGTTAAAGGTATCTTTTGGTAAAACTGCCATTTCCCTCCTGGATACGGTTTCGTATTTTAAGGCAGACCTTTGATACCTTAACAGTAAAACAGAAAAGAGCTTCACAGACTGTATGTAAAAAGTGTCCGAAGCCAGGCCACGTACTGTATGCGGCATGTTAGGGATGTGACATAAATACAATATATTAGTTTTAAAAGATAATGTTGTTTATATGACTACGAATGCGAATAAGAGGTGATTAAAAAATAAATAAATAAAAAAATAAAAAAATTATGGTATCTGGTGGAGATTAGAAGCTGGGATTGAGAAAAATACAATAAGAGGGATCATTTTGATTTCAGTGCAAGTGGGGAGAATACTGAGTATTACCGTAACTTATACATACACTGATCGGGGTTCCCCTTGTGGCCCCCAAGGCAGCTCTGTCCCCTTGGGACAGGACGCTATAAGAACTCCGAGGGTGTGCTGTGGTGTCTGGCACCAGGACATTGGCTGCAGGTTCTTTGGATGCCTTTGATTATAGGATGGGTTCCATGGATACATCTAGTTTGTCTGGTGCATCTTGTTTATGCTCTGGCTTTCCTTGCATTGACGTTTTTGGCAAATTGTGCTACATTAGATTTCCGTAGGATCAGTCAAGTCAGGTTGGCCTTTGGGCCTCACAGACATAGATGAGTCTTGGGTGGCCATGATCCTGTCACCGGTCTACTGGTATATAAGTGTGGCTGATTGGTGTATTGGTCTACCAGTTTGTTTGTTTATAGGTTTTGGAAAATGAAAGTTTAGACCAATTATCAACCGAAGTGATTTCAGAATGCACACATCATAATGATGATGTTGACAGTTCTACCTTCAAGTATTATTATTATTATTATTTTTTAATGAGTACAATTTAAAGTAAACGAAAGGGTTTTAAGCCACAACCACTTTGGGTTTTGATCTAAATTTATCAGGATCCTACTTAAAAAAAAAAAGAAAAAAAAAAGGCACAAACATACATCAGAGTGACATCTCATTCCTGCCAAATGACACTTTGAATAATTCAGTGGCATGCAAAATAATAATAATTATAATGATAATAATAATAATAATAATATAAAAAAATGGAAAATAAATCTTACCCATGAACTCGATGCCCAAATGATCTGCTGCTCCATCAGAAAGTGAAAGAAAGAAAGAAAGAAAGAAAGAACATTATTAGCAACAAGTTTTCCTTCACAGGGCAGTTATGGCCTGTTTCTTTTTTGGTTGTGTAATATATTGCGTAATACTAATTCCAGGTTCTGTGGGCGGACCGATGTTGGTGTTAGCAAAGACGCAATTCGAGTGAGCCTGAACTATAAAAATATCACGCTATCTGTTCTTGTCATTGCCTCTTCTGCATCACTTGTAGAATAGTTTGTCTAGTTGACTGTCCCTAAATAACGCACGCAGTAGACGGTGGCCTTGATTCACACTTGTCTGGTTTTTTGATTTATTCTCGCCTGCTTCGAAACGTAGTGAACATGCAGCACGACGGCAGACTACCAGATCACATCTTTCAATTGCTCCATGATGAGATAAGAAATGAGCTCGACTGTCATCCATGGCTGCCTTTTTAAGATTTTTTTTTTTTTTCATTAAATCTGGAGCAGATACAGCTTAATCAAAAGGCTACCCGGGTAGGGCTGATAAAAAGTTGTGCCTGCTTGCTGATGTGCTGCAAAGAAAAAAATAAATAAATAAATAAATAAATAAAGCTACAAAGAGTTAAGATTGATTGATTTATTTTTATATACCAGGATGGCATTAGTCTTCTAGAAATTTATTTTATAATGTAACGCTGTCAAACATTGCTATTATATTATACATAATTATATTTAAGTGTATAATAAAACTGTATATTATTACAGTACATGTATTTTTCAGGAATATAATTAATTATGGAAACCAATTATACAGTATAGGTTACACTAATGGTGTGTAATTAAGCCATTTAAATTAGTCATTTACCTTGCTACACAGTTGAAGGTGGTCTAAAAAAAAAAAAAAAAAAGAGTGACAGATATTGCGTTGTTTTTTTTTTTGTTTGTTTTTTTGCCAGGGGAAATAATTTACCCCTTCTATTTTGAACATTTCCTGAACAACCCACAGAGAAAGCTTGTAAGATTGCATGGCATACAATTTGCACACACTCATTTAAAAACCCCTCTACATCCTGTCGATAAAGATGCTACGGTATATACAGTACATGCTCAAAGTGTTTGTCACTTTTGTGTTTTTTGGGCATAAACTAATGTATTACATACAGTAAACACCATGCTGTACACTCAGTACCTTACCTACACCTACCTGTTCAACTGCTTGTTAACGATATACTGTATATCTAATAAGCCCGTCACATGGCAGCAACCTTACTGGCTTTACATTAGGCTTGTAAACATGGGTCGAGACGATCTGCTGAAGTTCAAACCAAGCATCAGAATGGGGGAAAAAGGTGATTTAAGTGACTTTGACCATGGCATGGTTGTTGGTGCCAGTAGTTCTGAGACTGCTGATCTACAGTACAGCGGTTTTCACATACAGTACAGTACAACCATCTCTAGGGCTTAAAATGAATGGTCTGAAGAAAAGTACTGTAAATACTAAGTGAGTGCCAGTTCTCTGGGTGAAAATGCCTCATTGATGCCAGAGGTCAGAGGAGAATGATCAGACTGGCTCGGGCTGACAGAAAAGCAATAGTAACTCAAATAACAATCTTGTTTAAAACCAAAGGTATGCTTAAGAGCATCTCCGAACGCACGACATGTTGAACCTTGAAGCAGATGAGCTACAGCAGCCAAGACCACACCGGGTGCCACGCCTGCCAGCTAAGAGCAGGAAACTGAAACTACAATTCGCAAGGGCTCACCAAAGTCGGACAAAAGAAGCTTGGAAAAAAAAAAAATTCCCAGTCTGCTTAATCTCAGTTTCTTTGATCAAATCCACCCCAGTACTATCAAGGTGCACTAATGAATGACCAGTGAGTGTATGTAAAAATGATGGGGTAGCTCAGTGGTTAAGGCATTGGACTACGGTTCGGAAGGTCCCAGGTTCAAGTCCCACTACCACCAAGTTGTCCCTGTTGGGGCCTTGAGCAAGGCCCTTAACCCCAACTGCTCAGATGTACAGTATAATGAGATAAAAATGTAAGTCGCTCTGGATAAGGGCGTCTGCCAAATGCCTAAATGTAAATGTAAATGTACTTTGAAACCAAATCAGGTTAAAAGCTTGCACGATGGTATTCCTCTGATCATATCCCTCCTTTTGTTTTTCAGGGAGGGAGCTGCCCTCTTGTGGCTCAGATCCTATTTGACTGATCGTTATCAGTTTGTAGATTTAGATGGTGATCATTCCTCATGTTCTCAAGTGGAGTTTGGTGTTCCACAGGGCTCAGTTTTAGGCCCACTGCTTTTTTCCCCTTTACATGTTTCCTCTGAGCAACATCATTCGTAAACATGGTATTAGTTTTCATTGTTATGCTGATGACACACAATTATATGTCTCAGCAAAACCAGATGAGAAAAACCAGTTTGCTATTTAGTCGTATTCAGCAGTCATGAACCAGGTCTATGCTGTACTGTATTATTTACAAACATATACATTCTCACTACAGTAAGAATAATTCAGAGCATGCAAGGTCCCAACAAGGTTTTGAATATTTGGCTACTATATATACTTATATATATATATATATATATATATATATATATATATATATATATATATATATATAGAGAGAGAGAGAGAGAGAGAGAGAGAGAGGCTTAAAATAGGCTTCAAATAAAAGGAGGGATATGACAGAAATACTATATACTGTATATATGGTGTTTATATAACCTTTTTAGGTAGCTTTAGAATTTTGCTTGTCGAAGGTCCTGCAAACTCTTGGATTGAGCGGCTTTTTACGTTAATCGTGAATGAATTCCGGGCCAGAGAGGGGACAATATGGTCACAGCATGAGAGGAAGCACATGGAGAGGCAGGTGTATGCCTTGGGGTTTCGCCAATGCCTGTATCGTACACTTCCCCTCTCAGCCTGTGCATGCACAAAAACACACACTAAAATTAAGACTTTTTTAACTTTAGTTTTTACCCAAATTTTCTCAAAGGTCTATGCCAGGTATGTGTTTGTGCACTCTAGCAAATGTGAACATTTTCTAGCCCAGTAAACCTAGCCCAGTTTTTTTGATGTAGCAAAACGTCGTGCCTTGTCACCCAGCCAACTGGAACCTGCACTAACTGGTGAGAGACGCACCACCAGGTGTTGGGTTTGATATTTTGAACTCAACCACACATTTAATATACATCGATAATTCAGGAATTATAATATGAAATATGAGGGTGTTTTTACTCTTTCATTCATTTATAATTTTTTTTTTTTTTACAAGAGGAACGGTAAATGCAATCCACTAGTCATATTTTTCCATAATTACAACTATTTGCAACAGCTAGTATTTTTATTTGTCAAGCTGCACAAAACACATAAACCTGCACAGGATGCAAATGACATTTTCAGCCTCAGTGCTCTTTAGGCTACCTTATTCTTTTTTTTTTTCGTATTGTTCCCCTGAAAGTTCCTCGTCTGTTTGTAACAGCGTTTTAGATATTTAGATATTTTTATATTTTGTTTATTTTTTTTCCCCGTTTTTACTAAATAACAAACTAGTTTTTACGCTTTAATACTACTGGACTTTATCTGGCACAAAGGTACGTTATCATGTCTACCATTCAGCTCGCTCAGTGTGTGGAGTGCAGGGTGTTTAGACATTCTTCCTCCGTCATTAGTGATCATTTTATTTGTGATAGGTGTGTGTTAGTTAGCACCCTGACGGAGAAGATATTGGCATTAGAGGAGCGCATAATCACCCCCGACTCCGGCAGTAGAGCCTCACAGCGAGGCGAGTGGGTGACGACTCGGCGGCATACTCGTTCAGCCAAAGCTAATGCTAAGGCTAGCCCACCGGAGCACACCTCTTCTGCGCTTCACGTGTCCAACAGGTTCGCTCTCCTCAGTGATGCACCCGCTGAGAAACCTGAAAGAGCTCTGGTTATAGGAGACTCTATACTGAGACACGTGAAATTAGCTCGGCCTTTAGGGGGCGCCAGCGGCAGTGGTCAGGTGTATCCCGGGAGCCAGAGCACCGGACATAGCAGGTAATCTTAGGGCTCTAGGTCAGCATAGGTTGTCCAAGATAGTGGTACGTGCTGGAGCTAACGATATACGCCTTCGTCAGTCAGAGGTTAGCAAGAGTAACTTCACAGAGGTGTTTAAAATAGCGAAGGCGATGTCTGAAGAAGTAGTTTGCTCTGGTCCCATCCCAATGAGACATGGCGACATAGCTTACAGCAGGTTATGGTCGCTGAACCGCTGGATGTCCAGGTGGTGCTCCGAAAACAACGTGGGCTTCATTGACAATTGGAAGACCTTTGAGGGCAAAACTGTCCTGTTAGGGCAGGACGGTGTCCATCCCACTCGGGAAGGTGCTGCTCTCATTTCTTGCAGTATAGCACATAGTCTCAGAAGAGGCCTAGATAATCGGTGACAATCCAGAGCCAAGGCCAGGGAGCAGACAGACAGGCTAAACCAACCGTCTGCTAGCTGCATAGAGTCGTCACTCAGGGTTCATCATATTGAGACTGTGTCTGTTCCCCGAGCTAAACATAAACATACATTTAGAAAGACTCAGAAAGTCTGTTTTAGTAATTTAATTAACATAGATACCACAAACTCCGATCACATGAATGCGCAGCCGGCACCTCTGATCTGAAGCTAGGACTGTTAAATATTAGATCTCTCGCATCTAAAGCAGTTATTGTTAATGAAAGTATCACAGACCAGGAGGTTGATATATTATGTTTAACAGAAACCTGGATTAAACAGGGCGAGTATGTAGCTCTAAATGAAGCGAGTCCTCCTGGATACAGCTACATACACCAGCCTCGGCTAACTGGTAGAGGAGGAGGAGTCGCAGTTATTTATAACGATAATCTGTCTCTTGTACAAAAACACAGTTTTAAATTTAATGCATTCAGCTCAGTCGATCCCGCTAATCATCATTTACAGACCCCCTGGGCCGTACTCGGAGTTTCTCTGTGAATTTGCAGATTTCCTCTCAAACCTTGTTGTTCCTGTAGATAAAGCGTTAATTGCTGGAGACTTTAATATTCATTTTGAGAATCCAGAAGACCCTCTGAGAACAGCATTCTTGTCCATACTGGACTCAGTAGGAGTAAATCAGTGTGTAGTAGGACCCACTCATAAAGCAGGTCAAACTTTAGATTTAATATTAGCCTTCGGATTAAGTATAGGAAATATAACCACAATTCCACAGTCTGAAGTTATCTCGGATCACTACCCTGTCTCGATTAAAGTGTGTCATAGTAATAATGTATAGAAAAGGTAGTAGGAATTAAGGGAACTGCCCTCTTGTGGCTCAGATCCTATTTGACTGATTGGTATCAGTTTGTAGATTTAGATGGTGACCATTCCTCGTGTTCTCAAGTGGAGTTTGGTGTTTCACAGGGTTCAGTTTTAGGCCCACTGCTTTTTTCCCTTTACATGCTTCCTCTGGGCAACATAATTAGTAAACATGGTATTAGTTTTCATTGTTATGCTGATGACACACAATTATATGTCTCAGCAAAACCAGATGAGAAAAACCAGTTTGCTAAAATTGAGCAGTGTGTGCAGGACATACGAGATTGGATGTTAATTAATTTTCTTCTGCTTAATCCTGATAAGACAGAAGTTCTGGTCATAGGACCACAAGTAGCTAGAAGTAAGCTTTCTGATCACACTGTAACTTTAGATGGCCTTTCCATCAAATGCAACAGTAAAAGACCTTGGTGTGATTATAGATTCTAGCCTTTCGTTTGAAGCTCATGTAGATAATATTACCAGGATAGCTTTCTTTCACCTTAGAAATATTGCCAAGATAAGAAACATATTGCCACTAAATGATGCAGAAAAACTAGTTCATGCTTTTATCACCTCTAGGTTGGACTATTGTAACGCCTTACTGTCTGGTTGTTCAACTAGGTGTATAAACAAGCTTCAGTTAGTACAGAATGCAGCAGCGAGAGTCCTCACTAGAACCAGAAGATACGAGCACATCACCCCTATCTTATCTACACTGCATTGGCTCCCTTTGAAATTTCGCATCGATTTTAAGATACTACTTTTGATATTTAAAGTATTAAATGGTCTCGCGCCACAGTATTTGAGTGAACTGTTAGTGTCTTACGATCTGCCACGCCTACTTCGATCAAAGGATGCAGGCTGCTTGTAAGTACCACGTATTATTAAAACTACAGCAGGGGGCGGAGCATTTTCTTACAAAGCCCCAAAGTTATGGAATATTCTTCCTATAAATGTTCGGGACTCAGACACGGTCTCAGTGTTTAAGTCTAGGCTAAAAACCTATTTATTTAGCGCAGCATGTTTGTAAATAGATTAACCTTAGGTAAAGGAGCAGATCTGGGGGACTCATGGACGTAGAGTATTCTGGTGAACTGGTATGTTTAGATGCTGTCCTCCCCACTCTCATTGTTCACTCAGGTCTGTTGACGGTGAGGTGATTGGTTGCTTTACATCTCAGTTCCCCCTCATGTCTGTGTTTCCTTCTGGCTCTCCATTTTAGTTATGCTGTTATACTTAGTCCTGCCGGAGTCCCTGCTTGCACTTTGCACTAAATATACATTCACCTTATACATGTTGACTGTGACCAGATCTAACTGCCATCTCTCCTTATCCTCCTGTTCTCTCCTCTTCTGCTCTCTCTAATACATGTTTGCTCCTGAGTTGCCAGTGATCCAGACCCCTCTGCCCTCTGGAGCCGTCTAACCCGTCCTGGAGTCCTGCTTCTGGTTGGAGATCTCGTCGCATGGATGCCCCGTGTGTTCTGCCTGGATTCGTATGGTGGCTGGGGATGGTTTCCATGAAGATTGTCCTATCATCGATTGATGCTCTGGGGACCTGTGACTTCAGTTGTTCGATAGCTCACAACTGGAATCTCCTACAGTCTACCTGAGCCTCCAGGAACAAACTGGACTCCTTTTAATTTTAGTTTTAACACATCTCCTGTTATACTGAACTTCCAGTCTTCCACATTATTATGCTGATCAATCCCTGCTATCCGTTATCACCCAGATGAGGATGGGTTCCCTGTTGAGTCCGGTTCCTCTCAAGGTTTCTTCCTATTACCATCTCAGGGAGTTTTTCCTTGCCACCGTCGCCCTCGGCTTGCTCATCAGGGACAATCTGATCATTTTGATTCATACACATTGCATACAAACTTACTTCTTTTTATTGTGTAAATCTGCTTTGCGACAATGTCAATTGTTAAAAGCTCTATATCTATATAAATAAAATTGACTTGACTTGACTTGACTTATTAACGATGAAAGTAATTAAGTCATTCCAACAGATGTGCAAAATAAATAAAAATAAAATGTGGTTTTTCAACACTTTACACCCAATGCATGGAACACAGAATGTTTAACCACAGTTGTGGATCGGAAATTCAATCCTAGGGGACACATGGGAAAAGTGAATAAAGTAACTCAGTGTTTCCTTGCTTATTTCTCACTTGCTCACTGTGTCACTATGCATGAGCAGAATTCCTACGTGAATTATGGTGCTCAGACAGAATTCTTCTTAGAGCAATGATGCTTGGACAGATTCCTCTGGAAGAAAAGTTGCTTAGACAGAATTACTCAGAGAGCAGGAGTGCTTGGATGGAATTCCTCTAAAATCATCAGTGCTTGAACAACATTTTCCTGAAAGTGGGTGCGTTTGGACAGAATTCCTCAGACAGCTGGAGTGCTTGAACAAAACGTCTATGAAATAAGGCGCTTGGGGGGAATTCTGGTGAAATAGGGATTTTGGGACTGAATTCCTCTGAGAGTGGTTGGCCGTGGACACAAGTCCTGTGAATGATGAAAGGGTTAGACAGAATTCCTCAGAGATCTGTTTTGGCTTTGAAAGAATTCCTATGATAACAAGAGTGCTTGGACAGCATGTTTTTGTGAAAGTGCTTGGACGGAAATCCTCTAAAAGTCTAAAAGGATAGAATTCCCGTGAAAGTGTTTGAACGAAAGAATTCCTTTGAAAGTGGCAGTGATTGGACAGAATTCCTCTGGAGAGCTGGAGGGCTTGGACACATTTCCTGTGAGAGCGGGTGCTCACAGTCTACACAGCCCACTCCATTAACCACAACATTAATATGAAAGTAATAATGTTCTACTAAAACAAGAGCAAATGAAAAGACCTTTCCCCATCTGCAGTTTTACCCAACGAGCAGCTAACTGTAGAAATCGCTATCTAATCTAAAATATTTTTGGACTAACAATGTATTTTGAGCCTGCATTCCTTGCTATCTGCTCCACTCTGTATGCACTACAGCCTCGCTAGTCAACAGAATTTAGGTCAGGAATTCAGCAATGCAACACGCAGACTCTACTTCAGCACCACGGCTAGTAACACATGGACATTGATATTCAGCACTGTGGCTAACATATACAGTAGAAGATGCTAACAATACAACAACAAAGCTAGTAAAATACATAGATGGGTACATAAGTTTGATGCCTTCAATGCAGGTGGCACTCAAATTGGCCATGCCCTAATTTTGCATACTTTTTTTTTTTTGTGCATAAAGCTACATTGGAAATAACCTCGACCATTGCCTACCGTTCGATACAAGACAACTTCCAGCGTATAAAAGAAGCAAAACTGGTGACAGCATGGTGATCTCACAGCATGCAAAATAGTCACCAATTTGCTTTGATTTCGTTTTAACATCTCACGTTACTTTACTGACTCTTCGTCTAATAGTATTTGACCCTTTTAGATGCAGCGAGTTGAATTTGTTTCACCCCTCTTGTGATAACAGCCAGATAATGCAGTCAGTGAGCCGCAACCCCAGAAATGAAACTTGAAGATTGGAATCTGCATGCGCCTAATCGATATCGGCTGATTGCATTTCGGCGACTGGTCGATATTAACTGGATTATACTTCACTTCTTTCATGGCACTTTTGCAGACAGTTAATTTTTTTTACCTGATGCCATCAGTGCAACATGTCTAGGACTATAAATAGTTTCCATTATCAAACACTAGCAATTATCTTGTCAGTCTTTCATTAATTAGTACTGTTTTATTATTATTATTATTATTATTATTATTATTATTATTATTAAACACCAGGTTAACAGCTAGCACTTAATTTTCTTAATAAAAATATTCAATCAATTGATATCTCAACTTATTATAACAAACAGATGTTGGTAGCATGTGTAACTGCACTTAAAAACCAGCCTTGTTCATGGTTGTTCAAGTTAATGATTAATTAAGCTAACGATCTATAAGTGTGGCTTACAATGGAAACTTGACTCCAATGAGAGCGAACCAACACAATGACCAATAAGCCCAAAGGACCGTTTTACTTCAGTGGAACAAAACTCTAGCTCTGGCTCATTAGCCTAATTAACACTACAGTCTCATAAGTTCTAGCAGGTTCTCATGTTACTTCTGTGTCTCATCAGGCTTTTTTTTTTTTTTTCTTAGTTCACTGGCACTGTAATAGTATGAAGTCAGTAGGGAGATATTAGGGAGGGGACAAACTATTAGGTGTCGCTGAACACTTGAGCTATTCTGTAGTAATGACGAGTAATTAATATGTACTTGACTTAATCTGTGCTTACAAGCGTAACCTGATGGGAAACCGCGGATGTTTATCGCTAATTGTTTGATGAAATTACTAAACAAGTCATTAATAACTACAGCATGTTTAAGCTGAGACGTCAAACTGCCGTAAACGTAAACGCTTAGGCATCTTCAGATAACCATGCAAGTCATTTTAATTGGGTTACAATCCATTATACAGGATCATTTTATGATCGTCATTTACCGTGGAAAAGTTTCCCGAATTGAAGAGTTTCCTTATGTAAATTAATTTTGGAGTTGGAGTTGACTGTAATGATGATAAAAGTGTTGTTCAAGAATTTTTATTTTCTATTCTTTTAAATCTCTCTCATTTATCTTATTTATGGCAAAATCCATTCAACATACAGCACCATGCAAAAAGTCTTGTAACACCCCCCCAACCCCCCACCCCCCACCATTTCTTCATACTTAATTAAATTTAATTATGTAGATTAAATGAAAGAAATATGAACAGATGTTTTATTGTGACATGCTGCAAAGTGCCTAAAGAAACACTTTAAACATTCATTGTTTATGTAACAACCACAGCAGTGACCTGGTTCCAACCACTCAGCATCACCAGTACACTAATCACCCGCCTGATCATCTGTCATGATCGGCACCCGTTTCTTTTTTTTTTTGGATTTTTCCCCCAGATTTTCTCCCTAATTTAGTCGTGTCCAATTCCTCCCCGTCACTAGGGGGCTCCCACATTAAGGCTACTACTACCACTCAGCCGGGAGGGCCGAAGACTATCACGTGTTTCCTCCGAACCACGTGACACCAGCCGACCGCATCTTTTCGAACTGCCAGCTCGCGCACCGCTGGGGGCGGCGTAACACACTCGGAGGACAGCGCTATCCGCTCCCTCCGCTGCGCGAGCTCACAGACGCCCCTGACTGGCTGTAGAGCCGTGATTAATGTCGGAGCACTATGTACCTCTCATCCCTCCCCTCTGAGAGAGCTCGGCCAATCAGCTCTCTCTAGACCTCCGGCTGCGAGAGGTTACAGCACCACCCGGGATTCGAACTAGCGATCTCCGGATGATAGGGCGAGCGCCTTAACCACTGCGCCACTCGGAGGCCCCGGCGCCCGTTTCTCACTGGTTGATTGAAGTGCAGGTCCTTCAGAAAGGCCTCAGGCGCCTAAAGGATTTAAGTGAGACGTTATGTTTGAGTGAGTCATAGGTGACTGTGTGGCTTAACAAACAAAAAACATTCCTCTGAAACTGATCAGGTGCGGAGACCGGACTGAAAATAAGAGCCGAAATGTCCGTCGGAAAACCGGGAGAACTATTTCTTAGGACTGCATTTAAAATACAGAAAAACGCCTGGTTCTTTGGAAACAAAATATGATGAAAGATATGAACGTGGTCAAGACCTTTACACAGTACTGTAGTTCGAGTTTAATGGCCAGAAATGAATATAAACCGAACGTTATGTCCTCGTGTGCATCAGTTAAACGCCACAGTTCTCAATTTAGACTACTGTATGTAAGACACATTTATAAAATTTGACATCCTTCAGTTTTTCATTCTTCTCTCTATGAAATGCAGTGGCGGCCGGTCAACACGGGCCGCAGGGGCGCAGTGGCGCAGGAGCGCCCCCCCTCCCCCCCCCTTAATGTTAGGCAGAGAAGAATGCTACTGGTTGTAACACTGAATTATTTAACATTATTTCATTATTAAAATGAATAATTATTAAGTCATTTAGTCGCAATATTTTACTAAAATAAACAGAATTTATTTGCAATTGAAAAACAATCTGAACTGTATTACGTTCATTTGTGTTCGTGTACGCGGACATGAATGTCGACACGTACATTTTTGAAAAGCATGTGACTTGGGGCTGAGCTCTGATTGGTTCTTTTCAAATCATCCTTGGAGCGCTGCACTGTGCGTCTCAAACCCTCCCACTTTTGTTCCTAGCGAGTCAATATTGTTTTGAAATATTTGGGCTCATGTGATTGGACCGTTCTCAACCAGTCTTTTCCAGCACTTCTTATGGCAGGCGGAGCTGCTGACTGGATGCGCTGTGAGTCAGGACTTTTTTTTTAGTAATGATGCCTAATCACCTGATAAATGGATATTTACAGTAGAGTATTACTGTAAAAGTTTAATTTAATTTTTTTTTTTGCACCAGCCGCCACTGATGAAATGCCTTGTTTGTGATCAAATTCAAATTTAGTGATTCAATTATGGTGGAAATTGGGTAACAATCACTTTTAAAAAGACGTAAAATCCTAAAAATATAGATTTTTTTTTTCTTTTTTTTGGAAACTGGATGTAAGTAAAGCCTTCTGTAACTATATCATCGGCTTTCAATTCCTCCAAAATATCCATTCACTTTATCCTTATTCTCGACAGCAAAAAATAAAAAAATAAATAAATAAAAAGAGGCCAAACTGATTACTATCGCGTACTCAATTTTTAATTTTTTTTCACTTTTACATGTCTTTCATTCAGTTTTTTTCTCGCTGGTTTAAGAGTTCAGATGTCTAGCGCATTGTTATGTTTTACTTTGTCTTTTTTTTAACCGAGTTAAAAAAAAAAAAACCCAAACAAACAAACAAACAAACAAAAAAAAAACAATTATATTCTTCTAAACGATAAGATTCTAAGCTCCAGAATCCAGATCATTAATTAATGACAGTTAGTTAATGATACAATGTGGAAACTGGAGCGTAAATGAAGCAGCCCGGCAGCGCATACTAATGACACTAAGAGAAATTAAACTTCTCATCTATGAATATGAATAGCTTATGATTTCGATTCATTAGGAGGTGCTGATTAATTTTATACAACAGGAGCTTTGACAGCAGGGAAATATTAATGCACTCATTCTTTGATGATGGATTGTAGATTCTATAACATACTGTATACCATAAGTATAATAGGAATAGTTCTTTTTCTAGTCAATAATAGGAATAAACGCTCTTTTCCAGACATTGAACAACATTAAATGTAACTACTGTAGAAATGGACAACAACTGTTACTTTTTTTTTTTTTTTCTTCCTGCCAGATTGGTATCAATTAAAAATTGACCAGATTCTTGCTATATCTAGTCATTGATAATTTTTCTATATGCTCCCCAGGGTTTTTATTATACTGTATGTATTATTATTTTATTATATTATCATGATACATTTTTTTTTTACTAGGCATTAAAAATTGGTATTGAAGTTCATATTTCCAATACAAATTTGTTGATCCAAATTTGGACATTATTTTGGACATTATTACATGAAAGCATGGACGAAAGCGAAACTTTAAATTTCAACATAGGCACCAGTGGCAGCAACCAGTTTCTTCAAACGACTAGGGCTGTAACGTAAGTTCTTCTGAAGGAAGTCATCTGGGATATTTCTGAGAATCTCCTGAACGTAGAAGGCTTTGTCCCGCAGGAATGAAAAAAAAAAAAAAAAAAAAAATCACATTTTTGGATGTCCATTCATGAGGTCCGCACCAACCCAGCCAACATCCTGGAAAGTTCTGGTCTACCCACTCGGTATATGGATAAGGCTTGACTAATCAGGACCGTCTGGAGGATGTGGCCGAGTGCAAGTGGTGTTGGTGACGAGTTATTTGTCGATTCTTATGGACCAGGTGTTCGACTCGCTAAATGTTCACAAGAATAAATGCATAAACTGCGGCTAAGAGGCTCATCACGTCAATCGCATTCAATTTCATCACAAGTTCCGGTTTGGCTCGAACACCCTTTTGTGTGGTTATATATTCATATATTTCTAATTAAGGCACACCGTGTCTTTGGCGGAGGACATGAAATCTGGTCCCTGCAGTTGATAAAGATGTCTTGCAAGGAGGCTCACAATGTCTTACAGCTTATATCTGATTGGACAGCAGAGCATTCGCATGCCTCGGTAAAGCTGCCGCTACCCTGATATAAGACCTGATAAAGGATGATTGGGTCTTATATTGAAAATCTTATCTTCCAAACACACACACACACACACACTTGTGCTGCAAAGAAGACTGGAGGTGCTTGAGATTAGTGGTAAAGAAATGTGGCCACAAGGGTGTGGAAGAAGTGAAGAAGAGAGAGAGAGAGAGATGGTTGTTAGCCATGACTGGAAAGAACAGCATTACATGTTTATGACAAATGCATGCAGAACGCCTTGTGTTTCAATGGCTCATGTTTTTCGCCCAATGCTACTACTCATACATCGCGTCACACAGGGTCGCTGCTTTGCTATCAATCTACACTTTGTCAGCTCAAGTCAGATGTTAATGGAATCAAATTAAGTCATGCAGAGATGCTCTGAGGCAACATGTGAAGGTCATTTTCATGCGCAGTGGCATCCACGCTAGCTGTCAGCATTCAGACACTTGAAAACGATTGGTGGTCCAACCAAGCAGCGCTTCGCGTGAGGACTGGCTGTTTGGATTATTATTAATTTTTTTTTCTCTCTCTCTCTCTCTCTCTTTTTTGTCCGCGTGATGGAGAAGGATGTCATGTCGTATGACGCTTCGGGGCTTGACAAAGTGAATCCTGTAGATCGATAATTGAAGCAAACCAGCAGGAGCTAATACAAGATTGCATGTGGGGTTCATTAACTTGTCAGAAATGCAGAAAACAGAGACTGGCAAAAAAAAAAAAAAAAGTATAAAATAAAAGAGAGAGATAGAGAGACAGCGAGTTTGGCTAGCATTAGCGCGTACGTATGTCCAGGATATACTTTAGAGCTGTTGAATTAACAAATCTGGTTAATTATTCATTTCTATAACTGACTCCAACCAGTGACCATACCGTAAGCCTTTGGATGCTTTTACACTAGGAGGTTTCTGGGTTTTTTCACTTCCCACCTGTTAGGAACCTCCACTAGATGTCACTGTTCATGTTTGTCTGTCTATGTAGTTCCTGGTGGTTGACTCAGTTTCCCAGAAGGCACCTCAGTCAGGTGATGAGGCTCACCTGAACTGAGGTGGCTCATTAAAACCTTCTATAAATAGCAGTTTGTTCTGGGAAACTGGGTCGAGCATTGTTTGTGTCTGATTGTTTGTGTTTGTGTCTGATTGTTTGTGATTGTCTGATTGTCTGATTGTCTGTTGGTGTCTGTTTGGATTACCATCATGTGGGCATTCATTTGTTACTTTAAGTTTATATTTGGTTTTTGTTTTGTAACCTTTTGTTTTCAGAGTGCTCTAGTTTTGTTTCCTTGATGTTCCTTGTGTCTGTGGATTCATGGAGCTGCTTTGTTCACTGTGTAGTTAGGCTGTGTCTCCTCCTGTGTCCTGTGTAAGTACTGTTTTGCCTTCTGGTCTTTTCCCTTGTATGTGTAGCCACATGAGTGCTTAGCCATTAGCAGGGTTAGCCGCTAGTAGGCCTTGACGGCTAGTAGGGTTAGCCCCTAGTAGGGTTAGCCTCCAGTAGGCTAATCTCTAGTGGGAGTGACTGCTAGTGGTTCTGGTCACCAGTAGGTTGGCCGCTAGTTTGGTATAGCCTCATGTGTGCCCTGCCTTTTGTCTTCCGGTCCCCTAGGTCAGTACTAACACTATTAGCCACTAACCCGGTTAGGTCAGCCTCCACTGTCCCCAGTACAACATGTAGCTACTAACCTCACTAACCCAGCTAGTCTAGTTCCTGTCAGTCTCTGTGCCCCTAGCCCTGTTCTCCTGTCTGCCCTGTCTCCTGTCTAGCCCCTGTTCTCCTTAGTCTTCTGTGTTCTCCATCTGTCTCAGTTCCTGTGCCTCCAGCCCCTGTCTCTCCAGTCTCTGTGCCTCCAGCCCCTGTCTCTCCAGTCTCTGTGCCTCCAGCCCCTGTCTCTCCAGTCTCTGTGCCTCCAGCCCCTGTCTCTCCAGTCTCTGTGCCTCCAGCCCCTGTCTCTCCAGTCTCTGTGCCTCCAGCCCCTGTCTCTCCAGTCTCTGTGCCTCCAGCCCCTGTCTCTCCAGTCTCTGTGCCTCCAGCCCCTGTCTCTCCAGTCTCTGTGCCTCCAGCCCCTGTCTCTCCAGTCTCTGTGCCTCCAGCCCCTGTCTCTCCAGCCCTGTCTCTCCAGCCCTGTCTCTCCAGTCTCTGTGCCTCCAGTCTCCAGTCCCTGTCTTTAGTTCCCCTCTGTGTCTTAGTTAGCTCCAGCTCCATGTTTCCTCATCCCTAGTCCCTGTGTCAGCTCCTGGTTCCCTGTCTCAGCTCCTAGTTCCCATGTCAGCTCTTGGTCCCCTGAGTTTAGATCCCTTCCAGTTCCTGTGTTTCTCCTGAGCCCTAGTTTTAGTTTGAGTTTGTTGTTTTAGTTCCTTTGTTCTGTTTTTGAGTTGTTTGTTTAAATAAAGACTCTTTCTGTTACACCCCTCTGCGTACATGCCTACCTTCATGCCCACGGCAACACCATCAGCCGGTCTAGCACTACCACCAGCTAGACCCATGACACCACCGGCCAGTCTTCAAATTAATAGCATTGCTTAGTGCTCGAGTACACTTGTGTGTTTATGCTCTCCGATGCAGTAGGTGGCAGTATGCACCTAGGTGTGCATAAATACAAAGAGAAGAAGAGCACAAGAAAGTCGAGCGGAGGAAATGTCACCTGTCCCAAAAGGAGGGGAAATCCATCCAATGGTGGGCTAAACACCTGGACTTTCTCACAAAAAGCGGCGCGCATTTCATTTACAATATCATAAACGCCGAGCTATAATTAATTTTATTCTTTCAAAATTATGTGAAATGGCTAATAAAAATGGTAATAAAACGAATAAATGATTACGTGGAGGTGAATTGGTTTAGTCCTGACTTCTAGTTTGTGCCCAGAGGCGGTCTCGCCCAGGGAGTAAATCAGTGTAGAACCGCCACTGGCTTTCCGACAATATCCACGTTGGACCCGAGTACACAGTACCGTGCTCAAGAGACAGCGTGTCCTTACAGCGGCACCACCACCGGGTGATACCAGTTGTGCCATGGATCCACAAAGCAAGCAAAGACACATCGCCGCGTAGCATCCGGAGCCGTAACTCTGAAGGAGCTGAGAGCAGCAGGCCTTAGAAAGCAGGTGGACACGCGTCATGCATTCTGGACCTGGACGTTGGGTTAATCCCTCACGATCGGACTGTGACTGGAGCTCTAGCTCAAGCGAAATATATATACGAGTTCATATACAGGTCTTAGCTTGGTTTCCATCCAAAGCATGTTCCTGTTATTAGTGGCCTGACTTCAAAGTTTGATGATAAAACAGTGCCACATTTCCCGCTCAGATTTCCCACGGAGAGGCGAACAGGAACATTTTTGTACAAACAGCCTGTCAGACGGTGCGGAAATCAGGCCCGAACATGTCAAGGGACGTTTCAAAGAACACGCCAGAACAGGGATCGTGTTTATATCCTTCCTGGGTCAAAGGAAAAGAGCAAACAATCCCCTTCGGAGGCAGAACTTTCTTTTGTTAAGTCTGCATAAAAGCTCTACATGAGCTGGAGCTGCTGAAAGCGTGTGGGTGAGTCTTAGAAAAACAATCCCAGGAAAAGCCAAATTCAGGCCCCAAAAATAAAAATCAGAAACCCTGTAAAGATCCCTGAACACGTTTATACAGTACGAATCGTTATCTGCGAAACAAAATGCATGTCGTTTATTGCTCACACAAAGTCACACAGAGTCCGACAGAGATTGTTCCCCGGTGTAGCTGAGCTAATATAAGAGCACAGATGAGGCAATCTGTTTACAGTGACCCAGCCAAAGAAGTCAGAGGAATACATTTCACCTTCTTTCCTGCTAAATTAATCATGGACGGGAAATTACTTGGATTCGAATTAAAGCTGAAGGTCAAACCTGGACCATGTCTCAGCAGCTCGTCAGATGATCTGGCTTATGCCGGTACTTACGAATTTCTCTCTGCTTTAGACTGAACTGCTTTAAAGGAAACCGATTTAAACATGTGATGACGATTAGAATGCAAATTACATTCTCTAGTGTATATGAGGTCAAATTTCAAAGCATTTTGAGAAATTTGGGATTTACCACTAAAAGCAAAGAGGGGGGCGGGGGGGGGGGGATTTGCAAATAAATAAATAAATACTAATGTTAATGATACATTCTTTACATGTTTTTTTTTTTTTTTCTGCTTGTTTTTTGCCCCATATGGAGTTAAAATATTAAATGTTATGTTCACATACCGTGTGTACTGTATGCATGCATTTCCTTTTTTTCTTCGCCAGAATTTACGCATTCATTTCTTTTATCCACTCAAATCCTTCAACTGAAAACCAGCCCACATTCCAGCAGACTGGAGGTTTGTTAGCAGCAGAAAGAAGACACACTGCGTTCGTTAGACACAATGAGCTCCAACTCTGCAATCATAAATGTCAGATTTATTGGCTTATATATCAGCTCTGAAGTTTTTACCCCCAACAATACTGGAAAAGAAATCACACACACACACAGTGAGAGAGTGAAAGAGAGAGAGAGAGAGAGAAGTCACCTCTAGTCTTATCTGATTGCTCTATCTGGCTTTTCGCACCTCACAGTGTTACAGTGATGATTAAAAGTGATTGACGTCCGCAGGCCAGACTTTTGAAGTTCAGCATTTTGCGCTTCCAACTGAGCGATTTGCCAAGTGAACTTTTTTTTTTTTTTTTTTGAAATTTTAGAGACCTCAGACCTCAATGACTCTTCTGATGCAACTGGGGTCGATTCAGGTCTCTTAACAAAGCAAAGGAAATTTCAGATGTCAAGAAAAAAATGCAGCAACAACAACAACAACAACAACAAAAAAAACACTTTTTGAAATTTTTGAAAAAAATTTACTTTGTGAGACTAAAACAGTTACAAACCTCAAAGAGTCAAACCTTTTAAAATGATTTGCATGAATCCCTAATGTTTTTATTATTATTATTATTATTATTATTATTATTATTATTATTATTTCATGAGAATGTAGTCAAAATAAATGGAAGCCCCGCCCCTTAGCACAAGCATAACCAGTTAACGCCATGGCTTAATCAGAGTATTAATTCTGGACCCCGAAACATATAATTCTCCGTATCAGCCAAAGTATACAGTAGCTCCCTCGGCACAGACACGGCGATGCTTTTCATTTCATTCATTTGTTTGTTAAATAAAAGGACATGCTGCTGCACTTTATCTATTTGCAGATGGAATGGTAATAACACTAAAAGTTCAATTATGGTACGACTTTCATCATAGCAGCTATAAACATTCTTTTCCTTTTTTTCTTGAAGTTAATAAGGTACAGTAAAAACCATTAATGGCTTGTTATATACAGAAATACTGTAGGTAAAATGTAAAAGTTTGGCACAAATCAGTCGATAAAGTTGATATATTTATTTATCCTGATCCTTAAGGTTTAAATCATAAGATTGTTTTATAGCACTTTAATGAACACCACCCAAGCGAGTCACTCCATGGCGTCGTGATAGAAAAATCTCCTCTTTGATATAAAAATCCACTTTGCTTGCGAAGTCATTATGTCAAAATGAGGCTGAGGTTTCTGTCGTTCTTATTACATCACACAGAATACACAGTTCTCAACCGTGGAGGTGTGAGCCACAGTCCTAACTAACCATTACGCCGCCTAAGCAAAACGTCTCCAAGGGGGAAAAAAAAAAAAAAAATGAAAAAAAAAACTTTTGTCAATTGTTCGTCAAAAGAAAAGGTTTTGGAACGAGCACGTTATACAGTATAAACATTCGGATTTGCCGCTGCGCTACTATAATTGAAAAGTGATCAGTGATGTTTGACCCGTTTTAACCTCACGCCAACACGTCCCTGTCGGGATCTATTTAAATCCGACTCTGCTCCGGAATTACCATACTGCGACACAAATTTCCAAATGCCATCTGTCTAGATCTTTTACACACCTTCTGCTGAAAAAAAAAAAAAATGAAAAAAAAAAAAAAAACCCCGGACCCTTGACCTCGCTGGAGAAGTCAACATTCGAAAGGTCACTCCTGATTGTATCCCTTGCTGTCTTTCTCTGTATAAGAGAAGCCATTAATGATTTCGGTTATGGCATTTTTTCTTGTCTTGTTATGCATTCATTTTTATATTTTTACCTGCGATGTTCTCCCAAAGTGAGAATCCTGTGATGTTCACTGACATTTAAAGCGTAAATACAGTATTCACACTGTACGTTCCGGGATGGCATTTGGATGGTAGCGGGGTCAGTTAGTAAAAGTATTGTGCATTTTCTCTTCATTATGACTTGATGACAGACAGCTAGAGACAAACACCATGGGCAGTTTTAGGAATGTTTTTCGACGTCAGTGGAGTCAGTGGAGTTGGATGTGCTGTACATAATGTACTGTTACGATTCAGAATTTGATATACAGTACAGTGCACTAAACAAACAAGAACTTTTGCAAGCCTGGGGATAGTGAAAGCACTGAGGTTTAGGAATACTTTTAATACTTTAGCTTTATTAACTGACAAAAAAGACAAAAAAAAATTGTATTGCTTACACCAATGGTGTCGTCTTCATATCCATCCTCTAGCATTTACCAGTGACAAATGGGATTTTCAAAGAGGATTTGAGAGTTGGGTTCAATGTTGGTGCAAATGCGTGGCATGTGATCGAGACACTGTGGATTAGTACCTTTACCTTTGTATGGAGGAAGAGCTACTCTATAGCATAATGTGCAATATCAGTGACCCATGCATTTTGCATTACTTTTGCTATAGCCCTCGTAGAAAATCTGTGTGTCATGCACTGCAGCCAGGACTACTGTCAGATGTTTTTTTTTTCTTCTTCTTCGGTGCAAAATGGAAACTATAAAACAAGATCCCTTTAGGAGTGACGCCAACAGGTCGTCAGAAAAAGTTACTCATATTCAGACTTGGCTTATGCACTTATTCAAAGCACTAATTGTCATGTCGTGGGGTTCGAAGCATCAATGCAGAGGTCTTGGTGGTTTCCAGAATGATGTTTTTTTTATTAACAAAAAGCCAGGGAAATCAAACAAACAAAAATACTTTGTAAGAAAACAAACTAAAACGCGTATAAAGGTAACGGGAGACACGAACTAAACTTACAGACTTTAATGAGGTAAATTAACAGATGCAAGACCCAACGAAACTCAACGGAACCAAACTGTTTATAATAAAACTAATGAGCAACTCGGTTCAGGTGAGCGCCCACGTCACCTGACCGAGGTGCATAATGGGAACTGAAGTTAAACACAAAAGAAACTACAAACACAAATCTCTGGGTGCTAGGTGCCCTCAAAGGGGTTACCCCTGACACTAATATTGGATATAGATTTATAAATATTAAATAATTTATAATAAATTATAACAAATTTTTATTTATTTCATTTTTATTTTTATATTATTTTGCTTATTATTATTATTATTATTATTATATTATTATTATTATTATTATTATTGTAAGCTAAATGAATTCAGGGATTAATTCCATTTAATTGAAAGTTCCATCTAGACTTAAACAATGAGAAAGAATGAGAAATGCTTAAGTATGCATGTAATTTTAGTGGGAATTATAATAAATAAAAATATTGTGCCTGATGCTCATGAATAGTCCTGGTAATGAGAATTATGTTAATTTGCAAACTTAATTTAACAATAATGGAAACAAATAAAGAAAATGAGTACACAAAGACTTAACCTCTGTTCTTTCCTGTGAACAGGTTAATGGAATAAGTAATCACTCAGGATGGATATCAGTCACAGACCAGGGTTCAAACATTTTATCATGATTAAAGTGTGTAAAAAAATAATTTTTTGACCTTGTCATATTCCAATAATTTATTACATAACATACAGTACTGTCGGTTAGAGCTGAAGCCTTTCACTTTTTTTTATTTTATTTTATCTTTTAACTAAAACATGTATTTCAAGGTAAAATAATCTAAGTCAGGATGGTGTGATGAAGCATTGCTACTCTTCCTTTCCAGCTAGTCCTTAAGTGTTCATTTTTTTTTTTTTTTTTTAGACCACAGCTGCATGTTAATGTTTAAGTCTTTTTATAGTAATATTTCATGTTGTGAAATATCCAGGTTATTTTGGGTAATCAGTTGGAAGCTCTCTGGAAAAGCCTTTGTCTTATTTTCCAGTTCTCCCATTATAAAGCACCGACACTGAAGACTCCAAATCCAGATCAACCCCATCTATGGAGCAAACGATATCTAAACATGAGCACATGCACTGTATTACTGTATCAGCTATTAATGTCAAGGAACATCACGTTGATTTTTAACTCCGATCCTTGCTGGAGCTTTTTTTTTTCTCTTTCATTACTGAACACGCTCTCACCCTCTCCTTCATACGGTATATACAGATCACGAAAAGGAATCAAACCCTGTAGGTGTGAAGTGTCATGTCTCCGCACATGTTTCTCTAGTGCTTTAAGTCTGGCTTTGGTGGGCGAGTGACCATCCTGAGGCCTGAATCTGTCTCAGGATCAAAAATAAATAAAGAAAGAAATAAAAATCAAACCTTCATTCAAGGTACAAATTGTGACATTTGAAGAGAAAGAAACACTGATTGGATGTGATTAAGCCTCTCCAAGGCAATCGCATGATGATTGGTGGCCATTCAGACTTGCCTTTGGGTTTAACATAATGCGTATCGATTTTGACACACGCACACACTCGAAGGTACGGCGTGCCACACGTTTATGTTTGTCCTTTGTAAACTCGTTAGGCAAATAGACGTACACGGTGTCGTTATCGGTGCACACCAATGTGAGCGAGTCAAGCTACTGTAACAGCTCACATCAGGAGTAATCAGCGGGTGTCAGAGCAGCATTTTAATTAGACCTGAAGACTCGAAATGCAGCTGATTACACTGTTACCGACTCCCAGATTATTGGGCTTTTTGCTCCGGGCCTTAAGCGAGATTAGCATAATTGGAAAGTGCCACAGATGCTTTTATGATTAGAGCTGAATTTCTTCCCTTCTTGTCAAAAAGCTTAAAGCCACAATTTTATTTTTGTCTCTTACAAAGCTCTGGTTTTGCATGGGGGGGGAAAAAAAAAAAAAAAAAAAGGTTTACTGTAAAATTGTCCTCTTTTCATATTGGTGCTTTATGTGATAAATAAGATATTTCATAAATAGAATAGCGCAGCTAGACTGTGGAGGCCACAGAAGCACATCTTAGGTTAATTATTCCCCATCCATCCATCTAGGAATCTGTGTAGAACATCTAGGGACCAGGGAGGCCAATGGTGACCTTTTTTTTTTTTTTTTGGCAATGATTAGCAATAGGTTTTATGACCGTGAGAGGACCTCAGGTCAACAGTCACATGTGCATTCACACACTATGGGCAATTTGGGACTGTGGGAGAAAACTGGAGCGCACATACTATAGGAAACCCACCAAGTCGGGTTGGATCATGCAAACTCCATGCACATGCACAGACCCCACACAACTATTCATTTAGAAAAAGTCCAAATCTACTCGGTAGTTTAAAAAAATATATATTTTGCACTTAAAACATTTTAAAAAGTTGGCTCCCATCAATAAGACTTGAATTCTCATAAAACCTTCTGGGTAAGCGTCGCCAAGGTGAAGAGTCAGAGGTGGGTCTTGTTGAGACTGATTCATTATTCGGTTGATTGACGAGTTGCCAGTACGACTGAACTCTGAAGTGCAATCGTTATTTACAGTTCAATTTACAATAGAAAACAAACAAATACTTCTGAAGACCTTATCAGAAAAATGATCAGCCTTACAATGGTGCGATGAAAATGACTCTCTATTCATTCTTTGAATGCTACACAATCAACAGACGCCGACGATACTTTCCACCTACTTTCCGAAATATAAAACTATTTTATGTATTTTGTCTGTTATGCATTACGGTTTTTACTGTAGTATTGGCCTATGATTATGAGAAAGCTGTGCAAGGCTCAGTCGTACTTCCTGAAACGCCGAATAAAAAATTGAATAATGCTGCAATCAGTAACCCGAGAAATATGTTACTAAATAATGCATCTCGACAAAGGTTTACTTAAGTGACGGACTTTTTTTCCCCTCCGGCCGTGATGTGAAAGCCAATCTGTTCTAAACTCATGCAACATTAAGAGGCAATATGACAAGTGCGAGAAGTTCCGAAGGATTCCGAGTAAGAAACTGTAAGGACGGCTACAGTACATCCGCCCACCATACACATTTATAAATGTACCATGAAATACCTTGCTTATAGGAGCCCGAGGTTCTTGTTTCCTCACAGACGGTGGAGCTGGAGGGAGTTCGGACTCCCGCGCCCCTGCGGCCAATACACTTTACTGTGCGACTTTACTGTAAATAATTTCATGTGAAAAAGAAATATTTGCCAGACTTTCATATTCATACTGTACAGTGCGGAAAATACAGAACATCGTGGTTGGTCGGCACAGCAGACTATCCGATCCGCACACAACTTGGCACAGGTTTTATACTGGATGCCTTGCCTGGCCCGACCCTCGCGTTATATCCGGGCGTGGCCGTAAAAACCCCAGGCGGCCAAGAAACCTACCAGTGAGCCACCAACACCATAAAAACCCCATGAAGACCAGCGTCGTATTACTTTCATACAACAGTTATGTTACTGAGAAAAGGTGCTTGAAGACTCCAGACTGTTTTTCTTTGTATATTTTGTCTTTTATTTATTTATTTATTTATTTATTTTTTTCATCCGACATTGTTTTGAGACGAACGCCAAGCAACGGACACTTTCTGGCCTCCTTGATTAATTTTTAATTCAGCTGAAGGCAGCGTTTCATGCGAAGCCATACTGTACATTGGCACTTTGAATTTGCTGACTCTGCGATTGTCAGACGTGATGTTTGAAAATCATTGCCTGTAGTCCAGCTAGCTCGCATCCTATAATTCAATGGTTGAAGTTTATCCTATATGAGGTGAGTCTGGGTGGGTTGTGACAGAATATCCTGACTCATGTAATGCCCCTGCAATGTCCAATTAGTATAAAAAAAAAATAAAATAAAAATATATATATATAAACTCTGGAAGCATAAACCTAAAACACGAACTTTTATTCTGTTGGTCTTAATTAGTTTCATTCTTAATTAGGCGGAGGAAACGTACTGAATTAAATCAAAATGAGATCCCGATCAAAATTTCCAAAAGCCACAGCTTTCGACCGTTTCTTAACAAACTCGACAAAGTTCTAGTCTACTGAGCAGCGCCGATGTACAGTATGCGCGGCCATGCCGCTAATGGGTAGCTGTCGATCACATGCAACCCAATTGTGTTCTGCTCAATGCCCTGATAAAACTGTGAGCATTAAACTCCAGGTGCATAAATCCTGCTCGACTGATTGCTGCAAATCAAAAACCCGGTGACGTGGGTTTGAATTGATGCCAGATGGAGGCTAAATTAAGTTACCGCGTGAAAATGGATTTCTCCGGAGCGCGCGCGCACACAAAAAAAGATGACTGTTCACTTATAGCCCCCAAAAAAATCAAAGAACAGCAACCTTTTATACATTTCCATATTGTCAACATCATGACCATCGTCCTGACAGGAAGTTCATTAAAAATCAGGATATAATTCGCATTTCGGTCATTAGGCCGCGAGCTGTCGTGATCCATATCTCACAGTAATTGGCCCATCTACAACCATTACTGCAGCCTTGGCATAAATATTTCATGAGTTTGAATGAGCGGAAACGCACAAGGCCTTGGCAGTTGAATTGCGGCAATCAAAATGGATTCCCTGTATTGCCGTGTTGTTCTTTCCTGATGTAAATCGTCTCTGGTGACGGCAATCTGTCGAACCTGGGGCCATGATGGTGCCGAGGTCGTCACTTTGCTCGATCATTGGAAAGACCTGTATTAAGGGCGTTCAAGTCAAACCGAGACCTGTGATTACATTTCCGGTGAATGAAGACATAAAACCAAGTGACATTCACGGAAGATGTCCAGTACAATACAGTGATGACACTCGTAACTGCAGACTAAGAGGTTGCAAAAGTGGAACACTGGATCTTACAGGAGAGACACATCTGGCTGTAGGAACTGTACACACAATTCTTTCACAGTACGGGAACTGGCCTGGAAGTTATTGCCACATCACCCGTATAGTCCTGACCCCGCTCCAAGCCATTTCCACATAAGGAGTTCCTGGGAGGCCGGCGTTTCAGATGTGAATTGAGAAAACATCTGAAAAAAAAAACAAGTCCTAGATTGACTTGAACGTCTCTAGTATATCATAATAAACATAGGTTTTTGATGACTAGAAATATGAAACTATGCTGTGGCCAATACACATCTGTGTTGCTATTAATATTAACCTGCCCTTTTTTTTTTTTTTTTTTTTTGGAGAAATATTAAGAAAAAAAAAATGTGAAAAAAAAACTTTTTAACATTTTCCATAAATTACTACTGTGGATCATCAGCCCACCTTTACTTTCACTCGATTACCATAGCCGTTAAATTTATAAGGTCAATGACCTTTCACTTGGCCTGACAAGGATCAGGTTACAAAGACAATACTGTAACTTTGATCCTACTTCGATCCCACACACCACCCCGTGCTTGAGATCCAGAAGTGCTTTTACGATAACAAACTAAAAGCTTCAACTTGTTCTGCTGAACGTACAAGCGATCGCACTTCCCCCTGAAAAAAAAAAAAAAAAAAAAAAACGCCTTCCTGCTGATCTGATTGACGTACGGTGCGGAAAAAAACAAACAAAAAAAAAACAAGCAGATTTTAGCGCTGTGACATTTTCCCAAGCACGTTTCGGTGGTGCTCTTGATAATTCAAAGGAAAATAGATTGCACTTGACGTTTATAAATAGAGGTATCTTATAACTTGCATTCTGTGAATGATGTCTATGATCTAAGGAGGTTATGAATTCATAACAATGCTAATAAATATCTAATTATTATTATTATTGTTATGGTTAGCTAGATTTGTGCATAGGAAAACATTTCTTCTGGTGTTCCGCAATATTATGCACGGTTGTTCTCACCCTCTTTGCTGAAAGATATTTACAAAAAGCTGATAATTCCATAATATTGTGTAGATCTTGCTCCTCAGCTCTGATCTATCAGAGCAAGAACTCCACAGGAGCTCTGAAGGTCTGCTGTGGTATCAGGCACTTAGTAGATCGAACAAGACATGAGGTGGGGTATCTATGGATAAGACCGGTTAATCCAGCACATCCCACAAAAGCTCGATCAGATTAAGTCAACACACCAAACTCGTAGTCATGTTCCTCAAGCCATCTACTAACAATGTTTTTCAGGGTGCCAGGGCACATTGTTCTGCTGAAAGAGAGGAGCAATGTTTCCAGGAAGGGGTTTACCTACAGTATTTCGCAACACTAGGTACCGTATGGGTACAGGTGGGACGTCTCAAAGTACTGTAACATTGACATGAATGACTTCACAGCAGAACATTGCTCTAAGCATCACACTGCCTCCATTCCCATAATGTCTCCTGTGCCATCTCCTCCCGAGGTAAGAGATGCACATGCACCTGGCCATGTGGAAAAGAAAACCTGATCCATCAGACCAAGCCACCTTGTGGGCCAATTCCGATGCTAATGCGCCTATCGTAGGAGTTTGCATGGAAACACTGCAGGTTCTGACACCTTTATATGGAACCAGCATTCACTTTTTTCCAGCGAATTGTGCTATAGTAGCTCTTATGTGGCATCTGACTACTGCATACTGCGAACACCCTACAAGATCTGTGTTTTTTTTGGAGAGGCCACGAGCCTAAGGCTCCGTCCACACGAAGCCAGTGCGTTCTCTATCCGATCATTTTTTTTTCCTCGTTCGGCGTCGTCTCAAGAAATATCCGCGTACATACGAAACCACTGAAAACGCTGTAGTACATATATGCCAGACCAGTATGGGGCGCTGTAATTCTGCCATAGAGATACACTATACACGGAGAAGAAGACTTTGAGCATGCGCATGACATCATCGTTTCACAAAATATACGGATTGGCTGTACACACGAAACCGCAAGGGTGGCGTTTTCAGATTTATCCACCTTGGGACCCGGTTTAAAAAAAAAGCGCTTTCAGTCTCCTAAAACGCCGGATCCGTGTGGTCGAAACGCCAATACGATAAAAAATTTATACGTATACAGCGAAACGCGTCTCCGTGCGGACAGGCTCTAACACACTTCTAGGACTAAAATGAAGAAATAAATAAGTTGTCATTTCAGAAGGCTCAAAATATTGGCCTGCGTCCAATAAGGAACACAATAAAAAAATATATATATTTTAAATGATTGGAATTCGGTACATTATTAAAATGGGAAGAAAGACGATGCGGATCTACCAATTTTATGGAATGAATTACTGGAAAAGTAAAAATAAACCATACACAACTATGTACACACACTATATATTATATTATATTATATTATATTATATTATATAGACAGTTCTTCTTTAACATGTTGAAAATGTATGTATATTATTTATGAAGTACAAAACACTACAATTAGGTTTATGTTGTTAAACAAAAAAAAAAAAAAAAAAAAAAAGAATCAGTTACAGGGTAATGTAATGAAGCTAGACGGCATTACATCCCCAAAGTTAATTATAGCGCAATGATTAGTCAACAATTATAATGACATCACGTGTTCCCAATTTAAAGTTAGACTTAATGTTCTGGAAGGTCTGTGAACAAGTCATTTTTTTTTTTTTTTTTCCTCCTGTTCTGGCTTATTTTATAGCAGCTCCTCTCACTAGACTCTTACTCTCTTACACACTCTAAATTTCATTTCTCAAAGTTAAAAGAACAAAATGATATATATTTAAACCACAGAACAACCAAAACACTCCTCCATCCCGAGAAGGTCCTCGAGAGTTACAACTTTAGCTCTGGTTGTCCTGCGCCCACTGAATAAACATCTCACAGCAAACTTTGTCCGGTCAACGTTAATTGAACACACATCTTAGAAACGGCATGTTGCTTGAACATGTTGCCAAGGTGACTCGTGCACGAATCCTGTCGTCGGCCCTTGGAGAAAGTCCAGGTCAAAGACGGTTGAAGATGTTGCATCCTTCGGGATTTAAACTGTAGAATAAGTTCTGGCTATAAATGTAGTTTGAGGCAGAAATACTTTGGGGGTTGGAAACTGTTTGCTTTTATTTTGCTTCTTTTATTTATTTATTTATTTATTTATTTATTTTTCCCTAACCCCCCCCCCCCCCCCCCCAAAAAAAACTCATCTCCTTTTCCACGAGCCAGGAAAGATAACCCACGTCTTGGCAGATACGCAGTGGAATTACTGTAGGAGCCAAACTCATCTGCTACAGGACATTTTCAAACATTAACCTTGAACTTAGCAGGAAGATGTGTTAAGGACACACTGCAGGATTAGACTCTGTGGCTGTTAAACTTTGCTTCTTGAGATGCGACGATGATCCGTCGCATTGAGAAACGGGAAGGAGCCCTTTCAGTCATGTGACTACCTTGCTGTCAATCACAGTAGCAGACAGTAGAAGGACTGTTAACTCACATTAGGCTACTATCCTCTTTCTTCATTGATAATTACAGTACGTGACAGAGTAACCTGGCAATTACTAAAAATGAGTACCCCCCCCCCCCTTTCTTTTAATTCTACGCGTAAAAAAAACAAAACAAAAAAAACATAAAATTCATCTGAGTGTACAATACAGCAGACAAGATTCAGACAAGTGTCATATTTGACTTTATAATAAACCATTATTTATTTAACAAAATTAAGCTGAAAAGGACGAAAACACACATGGACTAAGTACTTGGACTAATACTAAGTACCCCCTTACAACAGGAGTTAAGAGAGTAAGTTACAGCCAGGTGCTGCTAATCATCAGCCCTGGATCATCAGCAGGTGCTCAGTCCTCTAGAAAAGCAGTGTTGGCAGTTTGTTGGTTTGGAGCATTCAGGTGTGTGTTAACACAATGCCAAAAGGAAAAGGCATAAGAAATGGTCTTAGAGAAACAATTGTTGCTGGAAAGGGTTATAAAACAATTTCCAAACAATCTGGAGCTCAAAGTTCTTACAGTTCATAGTTCCTACAAAGTTCTTACGCAGAGAAAACGTTGTGTGTATACGGTACAGACCAAAAGTTTGGACACCCCTTCCCTCTCATTCAGCGAGTTTTCTTTCTTGTGTTCTTTCTTGTGTTCTTCAGCCCAAACGCGTCTCTTCTGCTTGTTGCCTGTCCTTAGCAGTGGTTTCCTAGCAGATCTTCTAGCATGAAGGCCTGATTCACACAGTCTCCTCTTAACAGTTGTTTAGTATTGGCCAGATTTTTTGTTCTTTTTGACCTCATTGTTGTTGCTTGCACAGTGTAAAAATATTATTTGTATTTGCCTAACACTAAATCCCGCTAAGATTTTTATCATGGTTTTTACACCCAAAAGAGTGAGTACTACTAACTGGTGGACTTATTCAAAAGAGAAACAAATGCGTGAAAATAAATCCAGAAGGTAATAAGGATATTAATTAGAAGAAAAATCTATTATCATAATGACGGAGTGCAAATATGTTATTCCTTCTGGATTTGGTGGCGTTTGCTAGTGTAGTTTTAACTCCATCAGTGGTTCTGTTGCAAATGTGATGATGTTGGGAAATACTGTACGCTGTGCTTTAAACTCCATATAACGATGTGTAGGTGACATGAACCAATACTAATACATTTCAAACTCGTACAAATCGAGTCATTGCTCGAGGGTTGAATCCCAAATGGCATTCAATGGGAAGATCGTGCACTATGGAGGGGATAGAATCCCTGGTTGCAGACAACAAGTAGTGCCCTTGATCTGGGGTTAGAGAGGGATTTAGATGTCAGACTTGTGTTAGAAGCTAGTTAAGCTCGTGGCTCGCATTAGCCACGAAACACAACATGGTTTAGAGGCTTTTCAGAATGATGTAATGCTATCTGATGTGTTTTCTTGCTGAAAGTGCTTCTGTGACTGGTGTTGTATTCTCGCAGGCATCTGGTAAGGTTGCCATCCAGAAATGGGCAGGACCATGGTGGAAAGAAAAGGCACTACAGTATATAGATGACCTTCAATCTCCCAAAACTCTCTATTCAAGGACGACTACTCAAGACATGTCATATCATAATATTGCAAAATTGGCCGGGCTAATAAAAAGCTCTGACTGATTGTAGTTTCATCGGATTCTGCATTCTGTATATATAATTTGTTTATACACTACAGAACAACTTGTAACTATAAAAGGCAGCCATGTCATTTACTGTATACCTGTCATGTTTTTACACATGCAGAGTGGATGCCTACTTATGTATTTTAGCATCGTTGCAATAAAAACTGTATGTTTGGATAGAATGAATGAAGTAGTTGAAGAAATTGAGCACTCACTCGGATCAGACAGAATGGAGTCTGTTTTTGGAAGGAACTGGTCACAGCGGATGCCCTGGAAGCCTTCTTTACACCTGGAGAAAATAGAGGGATGCGAAAGAAAGAAAGAAAGAAAGAAAGAAAGAAAGAAAGAAAGAAAGAAAGAAAGAAAGAAAGAAAGAAAGAAAGAAAGAAAGAAAGAAAGAAAGAAAGCAAAGAAAGAAAGAAAGAAAGGATGGATGGATGGATGGGCATAAAATTGAAGGCAGTTCATGGGGATGGAGAAAAGAAAGAAAGAAAGAAAGAAAGAAAGAAAGAAAGCAAAGAAAGAAAGAAAGAAAGAAAGAAAGAAAGAAAGAAAGAAAGAAAGAAAGAAAGAAAGAAAGAAAGAAAAGAGAAAGAAAGAAAGAAAGAAAGAAAGAAAAGAAAGAAAGAAAGAAAGAAAGAAAGAAAGAAAGAAAGAAAGAAAGAAAGAAAGAAAGAAAGAAAGAAAGAAAGAAAGAAAGAAAGAAAGAAAGAAAGAAAGAAAGAAAGAAAGAAAGAAAGAAAGAAAGAAAGAAAGAAAGAAAGAAAGAAAGAAAGAAAGAAAGAAAGAAAAAGAAAAAAGAGACAAGAAAGAAAGAAAGAAAGAAAGAAAGAAAGAAAGAAAGAAAGAAAGAAAGAAAGAAAGAAAGAAAGAAAGAAAGAAAGAAAGAAAGAAAGAAAGAAAGAACACATAAATGACACAAGCTTCTGGACAGTTGAAAGGCATTGCTTCACAGTTTAACATGTTTTTTCGAAACAGTTATGAAGTGAAGTCTGTGTCCTTCCAACGAAACCACATAAATCAGATTTGATAAACGCATTATACACTGCAAGTAAAGATCAAGTTTGCAAGTTAAAGTATTTGAACTAAGAAAAAAAACTTTTTATCAGTAATTTAATGAATTGCTTGTAATGGATGAAGGATGAGAGGTCAGTCTCATGGAGTTGATATTTAGCATAACCTATTGCTCTAGGCTGTAATCGCCAATGGAAAAGAGGTCATTTTAAAGTGGTAAATACCTGGGCATACATGCACTCGTAATTGTTGCCAATTTGAAACCAATCATAGCCTTTATCAGTAGATATTATGCTAAATATCACCTCCATGAAGCTAACCTCTCACGTATCAAAGTTACAGTTAATGTAACTTGCCAAACAAAGGTTTTGATTCACAAGCATTTGATCAAATTGTTGATCAACATTGCAACAAATATTTTTTTTATTATTAATATTAATATTCTTTTATTATTAATGTTTTTCCCCTTGCAAGGATTTCTACAGTCACAGCAACTGGGTTGAACTAGGAAGGAGAGAACCTTATTCCAACCTGATTAAACCTGACACCCCAATCAACAACATAGCAGGTAAATGAATGAAGTGTTGCTCTATTTATATCTATTTTCCTGGTCCAACACTAAAGACATCCACACCTTCTTTGTGTTCTTGTATGTTTTGTCAACCAGGTTTTTGGGAGAGAACATTCAAGCTCATGTGGCTGTGATGATCATATTTTTCATTATGTAATATATATTTCTTACTGTGTGTGTTTTCCAGATTCAGAAACATGCAGGAAATGCAATAGCAATGACTGCACAAACAACATCCTAGAAGAGATCATAGCAAACCAGAAACTAACATCAGGGTACTTTGGCTTCTCCAAACCAAAAGGTAATGCATTAAATAGATTACAGTAGAGCCTCAGATTGCGTGTAACCTGGTTTACGAGTGTTCTGCAAACCGAGCAAAGATTTTTAATAAATTCTTCATTGGAAACCGAGCAAGTATTAGTTTACGAGCGACGAGTATCATGTATCACGTATGTGACTCTTATTTTGACACCAAGCGGCAAGTGATCACAACTGAGCCAATTATTCTCTCTCTTGCGCTGCGGGAATTACAGTATGGGTAATTGTCTCCCCTGCTGTGTCTTAGTGCTCGTCTCTTACTGGTATAATCAACATCTCCCTCTCTCTTCTGTATGGGCGCGCGTAATTTGACACTGTGCCCCCCCCACACACACACACACACACACACACACACAGATCTCCCCGGCTGCAACCGCGCTTTATTTACACAGAAAACTCAGCTCTGTCGCGATTCTTTTCAGAGGTACGGTTCTGGTTCATTTGTTATTTTTTATTTTTTACTTTACAGCAGTGATTCCGTTAGTCTGCTCACGCGAGTATCATTAGAGAGATTTATTTTTTTCCCTTTAAAACAGTGTTTGCATTGTGAATGTTAGTTGTGAAACTTAAAAAGCGAGGTGTGGGGAGGGAGGAGGAGTTTTTCTGTTTAAGACGAGACAAGGTGCTAATTCCACACACACACACACACACACACACAAATACAAATACACGACGCCTGCACGCACAAACGGAAACACTTAACTGTCTGGATTTATTTTTACTTTTTTTTTATTTTAAGTGCAGGTTAATTTGTTTTATTTTTACTTTATATATTGTATTTATTATTTTTATGCATTTATTGTTTTGGGCTGTAGAACGAATAATTTGAGTTTTCATTATTTCTTATGGGAAAATTCTATTTGGTTTACGAGTGTTTTTGGAATACGAGCCCGCTTCCGGAACGAATTATGCTCGTAATCCATGGTTCCACTGTACTGTATCTGATCAGTGATGAATATTGAATATATTCATATAAAAGTTATATGTGTGTGTGTGTATATACAGTACAATAACTTTTCATCTTTACATTTCAATTTTATCTTAAGGAAAGTGCAGTCATGGAGGAATATTTGATCTGTCAAGTTGGTTTCAAGGTGGCATAAATAAGGATACTATGCACTCCAATCATGGTTATCTACATGAAGTTGCAGCATCGGTTGCCGCTGCCGCTACTAGAGAGCTACTTGAAGACATTAGAGCAGCAATCGGAGATGCTGAGTTTCTTAGGTATGAAACAAAGTTTTTTAATGCACAAGATAGGATTATACATAGTATTCTAATGCTTAAGATATATATATATATATATTGTTTTTAATTCAATTTGCAGCTGTTTTATTCTTTGCCTTCTCTTCGTCAACAAACCCACTTTTGTGGATTAGAATAAACATTCAGCTTGGTATAATTATTTCAGTTCCTCCTCTTATTTTTTTTTCCTCATCAGATTAATGGGACTCAGCCAGACATCCGTGCTGTGTTTTGTTATTGACACCACTGCCAGCATGTCTGATGACATTGCAGAGGTTAAAAGAGTCGCTTCTTCCATCATTGACAGTAAGAAGGGCACTGCAGCTCAGCCATCAGAATACATCCTGGTGCCCTTTAATGACCCTGGTATGACAAATACATGGAGCACTGCTTGTTTATAAACTGTTAATTCTAAACAGTACGCTATATGGCTACAATATGCTCTTTGTGATTTTTATGTTTCTTAATCAAACAGGAAAATAATATTTATGTATAAATGGAACACACCCTCTGGTCCCGTTTTATAAATAACAAGGAGCACAGCTGCAGTCAAAATTTAGTACTCCAATTCTCTGTGAAACACTAAAGAGGTGTTCTAACCACACAAGTCCATCTTTCTCCAGTGCTTTCCATGCACACCACTCAATAATATTTCCCTGGACGTCAACCCTCATTTAAACTTACCTAGGCCGTTAATTAGGAATTAGAAGAATACCTTCCCATTGTGGCATACAGTAAGAAGCATACCTTGTACCAGGCTCAGAAGGAAAACCATCCTCTTCTAGATGACACCATATAGTGTGATTATGAGTTATACAGTATCTCATCCAAAGCTGTATACAACACAGGGTAACAGTGCTGAGACTTTTGGAAAAAAATCTCAGAACTGTTTTTATTTATTTATTTATTTTTTAAGCAAAACATCTTAACTGTTCAAAATGATAAAGACAAAGCTAATATAATGTGTGCTCATGCGTTCTTTCAGACTATGGCCCTCTTACCAGAACAACTGATGCTGATGTGTTTAAACAACGACTCAATGCGCTTGTAGCTCATGATGGAGGAGATGCTCCTGAAATGTGTCTCTCTGGACTCCAGGTATAATATAGAACGTTTCTGTAAATAAATTACACGTTGTTTAAATATGTTTTTTAATATAGATGACGTGATTTCCATTATAAACATCACATGTGCAAACGTGGTTGACTGCAGAAGTGTGCTTGTTGGTGACTCTAGCTTGTTTGACAAGCAGAAACTAGGTTAAGTTAGCCTTTATTGGTCACATATACATTACTGCACAGTGAAATTCTTTATTCTTCGCATATCCCAGCTTCTTGTTAGTAGGCCGGGGTCAGAGCGCAGGGTCAGCCATTTTTACGGCGCCCCTGGAGCAGACAGGGTTAAGGGCCTTGCTCAAGGGCCCAACAGCAGCAACCTGGCGGAGCTGGGGCTCGAACCAATGATCTTCCCATTCGTAACTCAGAGCCTTAACACACTGAGCCACCACTGCCCCTAGGTGGAATTGGATCCACCTTCCAATTTCACATTTAAAGGACCACTGACAATTTCTGCAGAGATGTACAGTACAGTTGGCATCACACATTTATGCCAGGGTTTCTCAGGTTACTGTGCTGCACAATGCTGTAAAGACAAATAGAAATATGTTGCTTTTAGATACGCCCTAAATTGAACTGCACTGTATGGTCTACAGCAGTGCAAGTAAGACTTGCCTAGGGGCAGATTGGGATGGACATGGACGAGGAGCAGTGTGCAAATAGCAATAAATATTGTGCAAAAAAAAAATTGCGAGGAGCAGCACAGGTAGGTAGGTATGAGCAGATTGAGATGGATGTACATCAGTGTGATTGTGCATGTGTGTTTATCAGTTCAGTCCAGATGTTATTTAGTTCGTCTGAGTGATTTGTGTGTGTGTGTGTGTGTGTGTATCAATCCAGTCTCTTTGTGTTTAGGAGACGGATGGCTTGCGGATAAAAACTGTTTCTCAGTCCGAATGCTTCGGTACCCTTTTCCAGATGGCAGGAGGGTGAAGAGTGAGTGTGATGGATGTGTCCGGTCAGCCACAATGCTGGTGGCTTTGCGGATGCAGCGTGTGGTGTAAATGTCTTCGATAGAGGGAAGAGAGATCCCCATGATCTTCTCAGCTGTCCTCACTATCCGCTGTAGGGTCTTGCGGTCTGACATGGTACAATTCCCAAACCAGACAGTGATGCAGCTGCTCAGGATGCTCTCGATAGTTCCTCTACAGAAGGTGGTGAGGATCGGTGGTGGAAGCTGCGCCTTTCTCAGCCTTCTCAGGAAGAAAAGACGTTGTTGGGCTTTCTTATGCAGAGAGCTGGTGTTGAGGGACCAGGAGAGGTTCTCCTCCAGGTGGACGCCCAGGAATTTCGTGCTCTTGACGATCTCCACAGAAGAGCCGTCGATGCTGAGCGGAGAGTGATCGCTCCGTGTCCTCCTGAAGTCAACAACCATCTCTTTTGTCTTTTCGACGTTCAGAGCCAGGTTGTTGTCTTTACACCAGTCCGTTAGCCTCTGCACTTCCTCTCTGTACGCTGACTCGTCGTTCTTGCTGATGAGACCCACCACGGTCGTGTCATCAGCGAACTTGATGATATGATTGGAGCTGTGTGTCGCTACACAATCATGAGTCAGCAGTGTGAACAGCAGGGGGCTGAGCACGCAGCCCTGGGGGGACCCCAGTACTCAGTGTGGTGGTGCTGGAGGTGTAGCTCCCGATCCGCACTGCTTGAGGTCTTTCGGTCAGAAAGTCCAGGATCCAGTTACAGAGGGAGGTGTTCTGGCCCAACAAGCTCAGCTTCCCAATCAGGTGTTGGGGGATGATTGTGTTGAATGCTGAACTGAAGTCTATGTACAGCATTCTGGCGTAAGTGTCTTTCTTTTTTAAGATGTGACAGTGCCAGGTGGAGTGTGGTGGAGATGGCGTCGTCCGTTGAACGGTTTGGACGATACGCGAACTGCAGGGGGTCTAGTGAGGGGGGCAGCAGGGTCTTGATGTGTCTCATGACAAGCCGCTCAAAGCACTTCATGATGATGGGTGTGAGTGCAACAGGGCGGTAGTCATTGAGACAGGACACAGAAGACTTCTTCGGCACGGGGACGATGGTGGTAGATTTAAAGCATGTGGGAACGACGGCGCTGCTCAGAGAGATGTTGAAGATGTCGGTGAGAACACCTGCCAGCTGTTCTGCACATTCTCTGAGCACTCTGCCTGTGATGTTGTCTGGTCCAGCAACTTTACGTGGGTTGACTCTGCGTAGAGTTTTCCTCACATCAGCCGTGGTGAGACACAGCACCTGGTCGTTCGGCGGAGGGATAGTCTTCCTCGGCATCACGTCGTTCTGCATGTCGAACCGTGCGTAGAAGTTGTTCAGCGCATCTGGAAGGGAGCCGTCACTGTCACAGGTAGGTGATGAAGTCCTGTAGTTGGTGATGGCTTGTATACCCTGCCACATGCGCTGTGTGTCACCGATTGTGGATTCTCTGGGCGTGTGCGCACTTTGCCTCTCTGATGGCCCGGGACAGTTTGGCCCTTGCTGTTCTTAGGGCCGCCTTGTCCCTCGCTTTGAAGGCAGAGTCTCTGGTTCTCAGTAGTGCACGCACCTCCGCAGTAATCCACGGTTTCTGGTTGGGTCATGAGATGATGTTCTTGGAGACAGTGACGTCATCGCTGCACTTGTTGATGTAGCTGGTCACTGATGACGTGTACTCCTCCAAGTCGGTGTAGTCGCCGTAAGTTGCAGCCTCCCTAAACATGTTCCAGTCAGTGTTCTCGAAACAGTCCTGAAGAGCAGAGATGGCTCCTGCTGGCCAGGATTTCACCTGCTTCAGAACCGGTTTTGAACGCCTGACGAGTGGTCTGTATGCTGGTATTAGCATAACAGAGATGTGGTCTGACTAGCCGAGGTGGGGGCGGGGCTCTGCCCGATATGCGCCGGGGATGTTTGTGTAAACAAGATCCAGCGTGTTTTCCCCTCTCGTTGCAAAGTCCACATACTGATGGAATTTAGGAAGCACGGACTTGAGATTTGCATGGTTGAAATCTCCAGCAACAATAAACAGTCCGTCCGGGTGTGTGTTCTGCAGATTACTGATCTTAGCATACAGTTCCCATAGCGCTTCCTTAGCATTAGCGCTAGGTGGAATGTACACTCCGATAATGAAAACGGTGGTGAATTCCCGCGGTAAATAAAAAGGTCTACATCTGACAGTCACAATCTCCACCAGCGATGAGCAAAAGCTAGAAACTAGCACAGAGTTCTTACACCATTTCATGTTGATGTAAACACACAAGCCGCCGCCGCGAGTCTTACCGCTCAGAGCTGCGTTTCTGTCGGCGCGAAACGAGGCTAGTCTGTCTAGATGAATGCCGGTGTCTGGAACTCTGTCGCTGAGCCATGTCTCCGTGAAAACAAACACACAGCAGTCCCTAACCTCACGCTGTGTAGCCTGTTGCAGTCGGATGTAGTCCAGTTTATTTTCCAGGGAGCAGACGTTAGATAAGATGATGGGTTTGTCTAGCACAGACTCCCGCCCGCTTGCGTGCTACTGCCGCGCCGCCATCTTGAATCTGAAACTGGCAACTATTGCTGAAATAAAGCATGGAAAATCTTCACAAACTAGGTGCTTCATTTTTCCTTTATTTTTTTTTTTCTTCCACTCTTCTACTCTTTGCTTTCAAATACTCGTCATCTTCTTATCATTTATAAATATACTTTGGCTATCTGCATTATTATCCGTATGCAAGCAGCTGCATATAGTTCATAGAATGTATCTACAGCAAACTGTTCCAGTGAGCAGGCAAATGTTTAATTGTAATAAATGTTTGAAATTGTATCACTTTGTCCCGTTGATTTTAAAATATCGGGTTTTATATTTAAAAAAATGCTTTAAAGAGACGTACTATGAGTAGCACTGTTGGGGGTTAGAATCTTGCCTCCAGTCTGTGTGTTTGTGTTTGGAGTTTCCATGTCCTCCTTATGCCCTGGTTTCCCCTTACAGTCAAAAGTCATGCAGTTGTTGGCACTCCGTTCAGGGTTTCCCCTGCCTTATACCCTCATGCCCTTATGCCTGGGTTAGAAATGAAATGGATGGTTGGCTTAATTGTTTTAACAAAATCTTAGTCTGGATTTTTTTTTTTTTTTTTTTTTCTGTACCATAATTGTGTATTAATTTTCAACCTCACGTTTTGCTGTCAGTACATGAGTTTCTGATTTACAGTACTATTACTATTATATTTTTAAGTTTGGTAATACTTTCCTGTCGCCCAATTCACATCAAACATTTGGTCAGTCAGTTAGTTATTCCTTTGGGTAACTATATTAAAAGTCAGCCCATGACTCACCCAGCTCCTCACACACATCCCCAACCCTTTTTTTTTTCAGCTTGCTCTCACTGGATCTCCACCTGAAACTGAGATTTTTGTTTTTACTGATGATGATGCAAAAGATATAGATTTGAGAAATACTGTGCAAGCATTAATAGAAAGAACAAAGTCTGTGGTGAGTAAATAAAAGTCATTGATCACATCAGTTTTGTTTACAATTGTTTTGTAATTATTTAATTTGGTATTCGTTCCTGTTTACAAAATGTATATGCGGATGGGTTCAGCTTGAAGTTCTATTAATAATCACTCAATTCTAACTACTACTTATTACTTTCTTTTCCAAACTAAAGGTGAACTTCATGCTGACTAATAATCTTAGACGTCGCCGCAGGAGCGGGTTTTTTGGTGGGCAACAGTTCAACCAAATTACGCAAGTCTACCAGGACCTGGCTCAAGCCAGTGGTGGCCATGCTATTGGGGTTTCCAAAAGAACACTGCCCCAGGCTACTGGCATTATTGCTGATACATCGGGATCTGCACTGGTAATTAAAGGAATACTTTCAGTAAAGATTAAAGTAAAAGTCTTTTCATTATTTTAGTTGATTTTTATTTGGAATATAAGTTAAAGATATGTTACTCTACTGCATGGCAAGTCACAAATTAGTTACACCAGCTCCAGGTACACTCAGCTCTGTACACTAAATTTATTGAAAAAAAAGATTTTTAATAAATGTTGATTTGAAAAACTAGCAGGTCTTGGTTTACAAGTACCGAGTATCATGTATCACGCATGCGACTTTTATTTTGACACCGAGCATCACTTTTGCACTGCAGAATTGTGTGTAACCGTCTCCCCTGCTCGGTCTTAGTGCCCGTCTCTTACTGGCATAATCAACATCTCCCTCTCTGTTTCAGCGTCTCCTATGTAAGTGCGCACGTAATTTGACACCGACACACACACACACACACACACCGACACGCACAAACACTCTCTCACATTTTCAACCCCCCCCTCCCCGGCTTCGCAAACACACAGAAACTCTGCTCGTCTCTTACTTGTATAGTCAACATCTCCCTCTCTCTTTCAGCGTCTCTTATGTGTGTGTGCACGTGTAATTTGACACCGACACACCGACACACACACACACACACACACACACACACACATCCCGACACACGCACAGACGCTCTCTTATCTTTTCAACCCCTCCCCGGCTTCACAAACACACAGAAACTCTGCTATGTCGCGATGCTTTTCAAAGGTACGGTGCTGGTTCATTTTTTTTTTTTACTTTACCGCAGTGATTTTCCGTTAGTATGCGCTGTGTCAGAAAGATTACTTTTTTTCCTGTTAAAACGGTGTTTCCTTTGTGTTTGTGTGTGTGTGTGTGTGTGTGTGTGTGTGTGTGTTTGTTGTGAAACTTAAAAAGTGATTCCGTTAGTAGGCGCTCACGCCAGTCTCAGTGAGATTTCTTTTGCACATGCACACAGCGCCTGCGCGCACCAACGGAAACACTTATCTGTCGGGAATTATTTGTACTTTTTTTTAAAGGTAAATTGCAGGTTAGTTTGTTTTATTTTCACTTTACAGATTGTATTAATTCTTTTCATGCATTTATTTTTATTTGGTCTGTAAAACGAATAATTTGAGTTTTCATTATTTCTTATGGGAAAATTATGATTTGGTTTACAAGTGTTTTGGAACACGAGCCCACTTCCAGAACAAATTATGCTCGTAATCCAAGGTTCCACTGTATATACTTCACCATATATGGGTTGTTGAGTCACATTCATATCAGCATGTTCAAGTTTTAACTAACCCTCACTTTTCTGTTATTTAAGGTCACTCTATTCCAGGCTGTAAGAAACTCAGCAAAATATGAAACCTTCTCAGTCTTGGTGGATTCTTTATTGCAAAATATGATAATTTACATCACTGGCAACTCTTTATTTTACACCATCACCAGTCCCTTAGGTATGTATTTACTTATAGCTCATAAATTCTTTGTCTCAGCTACCACAACAATCGTATGTCTCATCAGTGTTCCATAATACTGTGGTAAAAATCTTTGTACAACATTGCTGTTGAATGCATAGTCTTGGAAACATTTTCTGCTCTCTCGATTTTCACAGTGAAATGATAGGCAGCAAGCAAGCAGCAGAGACACAGTGAGAGAGAGAAAGAGAAAAAGAAATATTTTCGTTAGTAAGAAAAATAATCTACTTCATGGTGGGAACAGGCACCATTTACATTAAACTACGTCATGCCATCCCATTACTGATTTTTGTAATAGTACAGTATAGCATGCCCCCAAGTGTTATGGCTTTCACCAATCAGCCATAACTCTACCGAGCAAAACATTCCACCGAGTATTGTTCCTCGTGCCCAGTTGAGGTATGGCTCTACAAAACTTGGGGGAAAAAAAATTGGGGTGTGCTGTTTTGTCTGGCACCAGCATGTTACTGGCAGATCCTAGGACCTGTAGGTTGTGGGGTGTGGCCTACAGACTTGTTTGTCTGGTGTATTCCATGGGTTCTTGATCAGCCCTGTGCGTGGTGGGCTTGGTGAACTGGATGTTCTGATGTCCTTCCATCATGGCCAGCATTGACTCTTCAGCGATTTGTGCTGCCTTGGCCTTTCTGTGGTCTAGTCTTTTATCTACACAGGTATAAATGAGCCTTGGGTGCCCATGATTTACACGTATATATATATATATATATATATATATATGTGATAATTAATGTTAATGTGTTGACGTTATGTGGTGTTTATGGTATGACTGATGGTGTGCATAATAGTGCTACTGTTTACCCCAGGAATCTCACAGAGCAACACGGAACTGAATGGAGCTTTGGGGATTATTCACAAAGTTGGTAACTTTCATACAGTACGTCCAAATATCTCAACGGTTGGACTGTGGCTCTTCAGCATTACCTCAACGCAGCCCTACACCATCAAAGTTGTTGGTAAAAATAGCTCCTATTGCTATTTACTTTTGTTTTAGCAATGAATAGCTATTGGTCAGAAACATACAAGTTGGCGATAACTAGTGTGGGTTAGTAATTTTCTTTATTCATTCAGGTCAAAGTGAGGTTGACTTCCTGTTTGATTTTGTCGAACTTTCCCAAGGGCTTCATCCAAGTTATGTTGTATTAAACAGCAGGCCGGCTGCAAGTAAGTGAACAAGTACACATAGAGTAGAATTAATACTAAACTGTAATTGACAGACAACTGGTAGTTTGACTGTGATTATAATTATACGCATGTTCCTATGTTTTCCCTCATTTTAGAAACCAATGTTACCCTGTTGGTCTCCATGATTGGTGGGAACAACATGAGGCCTACAGAGGTGTCCTTGGTGGAAGCTTCACGTTTAAGTTCTTTAAATGGGACATTAGTAGACATAGGTAGTCGGCAGTACTTGGTGACCTTCAACAGCATCCCAGGAGGAGAGTTCACAGTTCATATGGTTGGAGAGACCAGTTTCTCGAGAACGTCAAATGACCATTTTCAGAGGCAGTCAGCAACTCAATTCCGTGCATCAAGTTTGACCATTACTGTAAGATTCAATTCAAAGTCAGTTACAATTCATCTTATTCGAACAGTTTTTAAATATGTTCAGTTTTAACACCCCAAAAACATTATTTTCTTTATAATTACCTTCAGACAGAACCTGTTGGAACAATTAATCCTGGAAAACCATTCGCTCTGCTTTTCCGAGTGGCAACAAGTGGTTCTGGAGGAACCTTTGATATCAGAGTCACCAATGATCGCAAGTTTGAGACTCATTTTAAAACATCCGTAGCTCTCAAAAATGGAGGCAGTGCGAATGTAACAGTCATTATAGTTGCTCCTGGAGAAACACCATCCGGAACTGACGTCACTGTGACGATCTATGCTGTGGCACCTTCTGAAAGAGACTTCAACTATGCTGTGCTGCGGCTGCCTGTTGTAGCACCGGTAATTACTTACGTTTCATTTAATATCCAAGGTACTTTTAAAGGTGTTGTTGTATTTTCTACATTTAGTCATTGAACAGAAATACATTTAGGTATCAAAGCTGACTGGTCATTACATTATTCTTTCTGGTCACTGGTAATCAGTCTTTGTTTACTACATATTTTATTGCGCAATTATGCATAATAGTCACCGGGTGGCAATATGTTTCATCAAATAAACGTAAGTATCCACTGATAAAAACCACTCAATACAGTGCACATATGTGAAATATGCACTTACTTACATTAACAAAGTAAATCTACGTAGATTTCTCCCAGAAGCCAAAGGAAGCTAGGGTTTCTCAGTTTTTTCGGACTGTATGTCATTTTATTATTATTATTATTATTATTAATAATAATAATAATAGCACTGTGGCCTTACACCTCCAGGGTCTGGTGTGCATGGAGTTTGCATGTCCAGAGACATGCATATTAGGTGAATTCCCAAATTGCCCATTGTGTGTGCGCCCTGCAATTTTATTGGCACCCCATTCAGGGTGTACCCGCCTCGTGCCCTAATTTTTCGGCCATCACAACCCTGTACAAAGGATAAAGCAGTACAGAGGACGAGTGAGTGAGTGAGTGAGTGAGTGTGTAATAAGAAAAAATTATAATAAAAAGAAAACACTTTGCTTAACAGTTTTGTTTTGGTAATAAACTCTTCTGCGCTGTTGCTGACTGCCATATATGATCTATTTTACAAGCGCATATAATGGGGCATGTGTTTATTACATGAAAATTATTTTGATATGGATATAAATGAAACGTTTCAGGTCGAATGCTCTTTGGTTTATTATGCAATTCAATTGATTGATTCAGTTTTATATTGAATATTGCACTTTTAAGCAAGGGTCATTGTCAAAAAGGGAAAAAAAATAGGAAAAACCAAAAAAATTGAAAAATAAGTATGAAATGTGTGAAAAAGAAATACGTATGAATCATAATGATCAGATTCTTCCTGATGAGACAGCTGAGGGCGTCGATGGCAAGTAAACACTCCCCGAGATAGCAGAAGAAAGGAACCAGACCTATAGGGAGAGGAACCAGACTTATAAGGAAATTGCACAATAAGAGTCAGGTCATAAGTGTCATAAATTAACTATGGAGAGCCATGTTTGTTTCAGACATGTATAGCAGCAAGTTCTGGATTAACAGGATTCTGAATAATGCAGTTTTGTGCAAAAGTCACTCACTAAATTAAATGTTTACCGCCTGTTAAAGGAGCGATATTATGATACTCAATCCACATACAGTGACAAAATGAAAAAAGGACACAGAGGATGTCTTAGTTGGATTCCTCAAAACGTCTCCTGCGCCACTGTGCATGTGACATTATGGACATGACTCAACATGAATGCTTTCATTTTTTTTTTACAGCCTAAAATCAAACCTGCTGAGGAGGCTGATTTCCTGGTGACATGGCCGTATAGAGAGAAGTGTTAAAGAGTGTGTAGTTTTTGAGAAATAGACATCCGGTAAATCTAATCAGTGTGTCTAATCAAGTTTGTGCAAAGAGCCCATTCAGTTTGCAATCAGATCCTAAATGGAAAAATTATTTTGTGAGAATGAAAATTACATTTTTTTTTTTTTTTTTTGCTTTTTACATGTGATGGTCACTCGAAACTCAGTGCGTGTTTTTCTCCTTCGTTAAGGTAACAGATTTCACTCCTCCAGTATGTGAAGCAGTTAGCGTAAATGCGAACTGTTCTGGAAGCTGCAGCCTCTCCTCATGGAACCTCACTGCCAATGTGACTGATGGGTCAGGTACTCCGAGTGTGAGAGTCCTCCAGGGAACTGGTCACCTTAACACCACCACCGTGCTCAGTGACACAGGAAGGGATGTCACTATGGTAGTCTACAGCTCGTCATGCTGCTCCCGTGAGTTGCACCTGGTTGCCGTGGATTCGGTAGGAAATGTTGCCACCTGCTTTAAGGCTATGAAAGCTTCAGCTTCACCAAGTATCCTCACTTACGGTGCAGAATTGAGCTTTTTGCCAGTCTGTCTTTGGGCTAATTTAGTCTATTTAGTAATGTTTTATACACTGAATGAATAAATAACACACACACACACACACACACACACACACACACACACACACAAATCTTCAATAATTTATTTTTTCTGTACATTAAAAATCACTTTGTGATTCACTATGTCATTAACACAAAGTGCACAAAGTTTCATCTTTAATTCAAAAGGTTTAACATAAATACAATAATTAAATCACATTTACTGTAGCTTTGATTATAACTTACAATGTGGCCAGTTCATGTGTGAAAATGATTCCTCTTGCCCCCAAAACCACTCTTTCACAATCCAAGTCTGGGAATATGCCCTGTGCCATCAGGAATGAAAATCCTCATAGATGATTCAGTACATTCAGGTGGTCATGTGACTTCATTTTATTTCCACATGACGTTGCTGAGTCTCGACCTGAGCGACTGAAGCGACCCCAGATCATAACACTGTCTTGTACAGTGGACACTATGCATGATGGGAGCATCGCTTCATTACAGCGCTTCCCTTCTTACCCTGACGCGCCCATCGCTCTGGAATAGACTCATTTAAGTGTTTGTGTCCTCCATTCATGATTCACAGTACTTCCAGGTTTTGAAAATGTGTCGTAGGGTTCTTAACCCAGTTCTAATAATTTCAACTATCCCTATTTTTTATTTTTTTTTAGCTTGATGCCAGGCAGTGTATTAAATTAATGATTGAATTACAGTTGTTTTTACACAGCCTTTTTGAAATTCCTTCATTTTCACAGACTAAAAAGTAACTGCACATAGTCTGATGGCCAGATGTGGTCTGTTTTTTATTTCATGACAAATAATATGCAGCCCGAAGGTGTACTGTTGCAAGTGTGGGACCTATGAGATATCAGACAGAGACAGATTAGAAAGAGATAAAAGGATCTCACAGGGTTAGTGAAACATGTGGTGAGGCCCTTTCACAACATCTAGCCAAGAACATTGATGTCAGGGCCAGCCGGTGGCATAGGTGGGACAACAGGTGCCAGACAAAACCAAAACCAGACTATATACTATTTCTAAATAATCAAGAGAAACTTGACTCAGGTGAATACAATGACAAAGGCCAAACCCGGAAATACTCTTTAACATTGAAGTCCAGACACAAGACACAAAACACCGAATTCATGACCCAGAGCGCCCTCCAGGGGTTATCCCTGACATTACTATATATTTAGTAGTTAAACGTTACTGTTTACTTTTTGGTCATTGTCAATATAATAGTGTCAGGAATAGTTGACTTTGTTTAAATTAATGTAAATAAATAAATAAATAAATAACTCGTTCCCCATGACTTTTTCCAAAACTTTCTGATATTTTTCCTTTTCGATGACTTTTCCAGCTCTGGAAAAATTTAATTTCTAAGTGACATGTCGGCAGCATTTTCAGCAAAGGAGAATGAAAAGTGGAAAGTGAAAGTGTGCACCAAAAACAGCAGCTTTATTTCATTCATAAAGCACTCAGATCACAAACAACAACATAGCACAATGCATGCTGTCTGTGAATGGCTGAAACGTGGTGGTGAATAAGCCTTGTAGTTGATGCAAAATGTCACTTTGAAGATGAACATGCTTCTTTTTACATAATCCCCCCCGAAATACAACGAACACAGATTTAAACTCGCTAAATAAAAGCTGCCTTTGCAGGGCTGCGCAAAACGCTTGCCGATGTGAGACGCTTTATTTCAGTCATGGAACATATTTTTGCCGTGTCCTATTTGTGTGTGTGTGTGTGTGTGTGTGTGTGTGTGTGTGTGTGTGTGTGTGTGTGTGTGTGTGTGTGCGCATAAGAATTGTATTTCAATAAATGTTTCAAAAACCATGCTTTGTTTTTGTTTATCTCAAAAGAAGCCTTGTTTGTGAGTGTGAATAGGAGTGAACAGCTGAGACAATAGGAGTCCTGGTGAAACCTGATGTTACCTGAGCCAGGTGTGAAAGGGTCTTACTGTACATATTCATGAAAAGTCATAGATTATTCAGTGAAAAAGAGGTTCTGCTGAAAAAACAATTAGGCACATCAGTCACTTTATCCCAAATTAAAGTTCTTGCTGAGTGTTATAATTTAGTCGTTTTGCTATGGACACACACCCAACACTTTCATGAACTCATTTCCGTGTTCAAAACAATCTGCCAGGTTTATTTTTATTTATTTTTTTTTTTCTCTGCTTTTCTGCTAGAGTCTGAAATTTTATCTTTTGTGGCCAATTTGACATAAGTTTAAAAGTTGCAAATTAATGTGACAGATTTACATCAGCTGCATTATGAAAGCACCGTTTGTGCTCTACATAAATAAGGGAAACTGTATTAGTTACTATATTAGTAAAGATTTGAAATTTACACAGATTTAATAAGAGAATCACTGCAGGTCTTCAGCAAGGCCTCAGACCCCTAAGGGATCATTTGGCCACATGTACAAACCATGTCACAGAGATATAATAATTTTTCTTTGAATCTAAAACAGCCCAGAACTTTAAGCCACGCTTGAATTAAAGTGAACGTCTACTTCACTCACTACACTTACAGTATATCTTGATTGCTATTTTTCAGAGGCAAAATTGTGTACTTGTTCAAATAATAAATGGTCCTAACTGTGAAATTTTACATGTCTAAAAAATTCATTAATTTAGCTAACGTGTAGTGGTTATGACACTGTCGACTTGCACCTCCACCGTTCAGGTTCGATTCCCAGCCAGGTTCGATTCCCGTCTGTGTGCATGGAGTTCGCATGTTCTGCGGCTTTCTCCCACAGTCCAAAGACCTGAAGATTAGTCTTATTAGCATTCCCAAATTGAAATTCAGTTTTCAATCTGAATGAAACACTAGCACTTAAATTAACATAAATATAAACATAAATATACACAAATATACACATATACAAAGGGGCAGGTGATTTGAACCATATACCATGTATTAATAATTTGGTCTTTTGTTTTCTATTTCAAGCAAAACTACATATCAGTGACTGTTCTCTCTTTCTTTAGCATTTTTCTTGTTTTGATTTGATGTGACAAATTAAAATGATTGTCACCACAGATTTTCTTTCCTTCTAAATTAACTTTTGTTATGCCACAGCACTGATGAACTCTCAATCAAACTAGAAAATTAATTTTCTATGACAGTAGACAAAGCTCAGGCAATGTATTAGTCCATTGATAAATTACAATATAATTTTTCTTTTTTTGTAATTTATTTAAAAAAGCAAGACTTTCATATATTCTAGATTCATTACCCGTAAATTGAAATATTTCAAGCCTTTTTTTTATTTTGACACACACATGTGTTATGAGAAACAGTACACACGCGCTGCTGTGCACACGCTTACAAACACAAAATAAAAGATATTTTACATGCACACAAGTGGTCACAGTGTTATGGTAAACAGTACACGTGTGCGTGGATGTCGATTATACCAGTGAGAGACGCGTATTAAGACCCAGCGGGGGAGACGATTACCCACAATTCCACAGCGCAAAAGAGAGAAAAACCATTGGCTCAGTTGTGATCATGTGACCCTCGGCATCAAAACAAGTAGCGCATGCGTGATACATGATACTCGGTACTCGTAATCCAAGACTTGCTTGTTTTTCAAGTCAAAATTTATTTAAAAAAAAAAGTCTTTGCTCGTCTTGTGGAACAAGTTTTAGTAAATTGCTATTTCATACAGGATATATACGATTCGGTACTCGCATTAGAAAGGCTGTTGACTTGACGGTCCAGAAGACAATCATCAACACACTCCTGTAAGCCTCAGAAGGTCATTGCTGGAAAGTTGACTGCAAAGCAAAAGCATGATGTTCCTACCAGTCTACCTGAGCCTTCTTTAATATGGACGCCATATTAACATCAATTAATCTGTTAACAACTGTTATACTGAACGGCCTGCCACCTACCACACAGCATGGATGCAGATCAATTCCTGTTTCTGTTTCACCCAAACAAGGATGGGTTCCCTGTTGAGTCCGGTTCCTCTCAAGGTTTCTTCCTACTGCCATCTCAGGAAGTTTTTCCTTGCCGCTGTCCCCTCGGCTTGCTCATCTGGGACTATCTGACCCCTTTTGATTCAAATACATTCACATTTCATACAAACTTAAATAATTCTTTTGATTGTGTAAAGCTGCTTTGCGACGTCGAAAATTGTTAAAAGCGCTGTACAAATAAAACTGAATTGATAGGAAAAAGAGCACAAGCAACAAGGATGACTGCAGCCTTAAAGAGATTGTCAACTAAAGTGGTGGTTTGGGATGCAAAGTCATCTGCTGGTGTTGGTCCACTGTGGTTTATTAAGTCCGAAGTCAGCACAGCGGTCTACAAGGAGAGTTAAAAGCACTTCATGCTTTCATCTGATGACAGGTTTTATGGCAATTTCCTTCCTGACCTGAACCCATGGAGAATATGGGGTATTGTCAAGAGGAGATGAGAAACACTTGACCCAATGATAATAAAATATAATCATTGACCCAATGATACCAAAAATAAGCTGGTCTTCAATTACACCACAGACAGAGCACCTCCACGTCATGGTACATTTATGCAGTGAATCATTCTCAAGGAACCCTGTTGGATATTTCTGTGTTGCAAATCCTTTTTTACTGAGGTTATAAAATATTGTAATATTTTGAGACACTGGATTTTTGTATTTTCATAAGCAGTAACCTGTAACCAAAGAAAAAAGTCTTGAAATAGTCCATGTGATGTGTAATGTACAGTATCTAGAATTAATTTGAGTTTCACTTTTTAAATTAAATTACAAATAAAACAATTTCCCATGATATTTTAATACTTTGAGATGTACTAACATATCCTGATGCACTTATTCTTATATTTTATTGTGTTTCTAACACTGCACCTGCAGGACTAATATTACACAGGGTAAAAATATGCTGTTTCTGAACAAAGGAATAAATAGAAATCCTATCATCTCTGGTTAGTAATATGGAAATTCTCTGTCTGGAGGTTTATATTACCTTTTTAAGAATCAAAGTTAAGTCTTTCACCTTAGCTTTTATACCAGGGAAACAGAAATGTTGTGAAAGATATAAAAAATAGAGCACAATGATTTTATAGGTGTTTTAACAGCTGCAATAAACTCTGGATCCAGAACATATATACAGTATGTCACAAAAGTGAGTACACCCCTCACATCTCTGCAAATATTTAGTTATATCTTTTCATAGGTCAACACCAAAATAAAATAACCAAAAATACAGCCAATAATAGCTGAACCCTGGCAACAAAAGTGAGTACACCCCTACGTGAAAAAGTGAAATGTCAATATTTTGTGGGGCCACCATCGTTTGACAGCATGGGTGAATTCTCGTGGCCATGGAGTTCAGCAGAGCTTCACAGGTTGCCACTGGAATCCTCTTCCACTCCTCCATCACAACATCATGGACGTGACCACCTTCCTTTTCAGGATGCCCCAGACATGTTGTATGGGGTTTAGGTCCAGAGACATGCTTGGCCAGTCCATCACCTTTACCCTCAGCCTCTTTAGCAAGCCAGTGGTCACCTTGGAGGTGTGTTTGGGGTTATTATCATGCTGGAACACTGCTCTGCGGCCCAGTTTCCGGAGGGAGGGGGGGGGATCATGCTCTGCTTCAGTGTGTCACAGTACATGTTAGAATTTATGTTTCCCTCAATGAACTGTAGCCAATGCCAGCAGCACTCATGCAGCCCCAGATCATGACACTCCCACCACCATGTTTGACGGTAGGCGAGACACACTTGTCTTTGTACTCCTCACTTGGTTGCCGCCAAACATGCTTGACACCATCTGAGCCAAATAGGTTTATCTTGGTCTCATCAGACCACAGAACATGGTTCCAGTAATCCTGGTCCTTAGTTTGCATGTCTGCAGCAAATTGTTTGTGAGCTTTCTTGTGCATCATCTTTAGAAGAGGCTTCCTTCTGGAACGACAACCATGCAGAGCAATTTGATGCAGTGTGCGACGTACGATCTGAGCACTGACAGGCTGACCTGTACTCACTTTTGTTGCCAGGGGTTCAGCTGTTATTGGCTGTATTTTTAGTTATTTTGAGGGGACAATAAATTTACACTGCTATACAAACTTTACATTGACGACTTTTCATTGTGTCAAAGAGTCATTTATGCAGTGTTGTCCCATGAAAAGATACAACTAAATATTTGCAGAGATGTGAGGGGTGTACTCACTTTTGTGACATACTGTATGTATATATAAGTATTTGACACATCAGCATTTTTATCAGTAAGGGGATTTCTAAATGGGCTACTGACACAAAAATTCCACCAAATGTAGCAATCAAGCCAAATATTGAATTCATACAAAGAAATCAGAACGTTTAAGTATACAAGTTGAGTCATAATAAATAAAGTGAAATGACACAGGGAATAAGTATTGAACACACTTTATTTAATACTTCGTAGAAAAGCCTTTGTTGGTGATTACGTACAGCTTCTAGACACCTCTTGTATGGAGAGACCAGTAGTCTGCATTGCTCAGGAGTGATTCTGTCCCATTCTTCCATACAAAAATCTTAAAGGTTCCTTGGGCCTCTTTTATGAACTTTGATCTTCAGTTCTCGCCATAGATTTTCTATGGGATTTAGGTCAGGTGATTTCTTTCTTTGAAACCACTTCATTGTTTTCTTGGCCTTGTGTTTGGGATCATTGTCTTGCTGAAATGTCCACCTTCTTTTCATTTTCAGCTTTCTGGTAGCTGGCAGCAGATGTTTATCCAGTATGTTCCTGTACATTTCTCCATTCATCCTGCCTTCAATAATATGAAGTCTGCCAGTACCCCTTGGTGAAAAGCGCCCCAAACCATGATGCTTCCACCCCCAAACTTAACTGTTGGTATGGTGTTCTTGGGGTGGTGAGCAGTGCCATTTCTTCTCCAAACATGGTGTGTAGAATGACTGCCAAAAAGTAAAATTTAGCTTTCATCTGACCATACTATAGTTTCCCAATAATCCACAGACTTCTCCAAATGCTGTTTTGCAAACTTTAACCGAGCCTCAACATGCTTTTTGCTCAGCAATGGAGCCTTGTGTGGTGAGCGTGCATGGATGCCATGGCGGTTCAGTGCATTGCTTATAGTTTTCTTTGAAACAACAGTACCTGCTGATGCAAGGTCTTCCTGAAGTTCTGAATGAGTGGTTCTTGGCTCTTGAAGAACTCTCCTGATTATTCTTTGGACTCCTCGGACAGGAATCTTACGTGGAGCACCTGATCGTGTCCGGTTTATGGTGAACTGGTGCTCTTTCCATTTCCGGGTAATGGCCCCAACAGTGCTCACAGGAACATTCAGCATTTTGGAAATGCGCCTATAACCATTACCATCAGAATGCTTTTCAACGATAAGATTACGAAGGTCTTGGGAGAGTTCTTTGCTTTTACCCATCATGAAGTCTTTCCTGTGTGCCTCCTGGGTAATAAGAAGCCTTTATAGGCCATCAATTAGGACTAAAGCAGCTGATATCAATTAGTACTGATAGGGGTACTAATGACTTTCTATGCCTTTTGCACCTTGTTATCTTCATGTGTTCAATACTTATTCCCTGTCTCATTTCACTTTATTTATTATGACTCAACTTGTATACTTAAATATTCTGATTTCTTTGTATTAATTTAATTGGAAATATAATTTAATTGGAAATTTTGTGTCAATAGCCCACTTAGAAATCCCCTTAGTGATAAAAATGCTGATGTGTCAAATACTTATTTTCTGTATATATATATGGTGGGGTGGTGGGGTTTGAACACCGGCCTCCTGGGGGTGCCAGGGAGGAGACCTTATTCTGTGAAGGAGTTCCAGGCGCCCCTCCCCGGGGGGTAGACACCCCCATGGCCCTGGGCGCATGAGCCTCAGGACTTCCTTTTTGCAGAAAGGGAGCTCCTCAGGTCTCATCTTTTTGAGGCAGATTGAGAAGAGTGGCGATCCCCACCCCAGTCTTTATGAGGGGGTGCCCGGCTGATCAAGCTCTCCCTCTGCGCCTCACACCTTGTGCGGGCCAGACCTGATCGGGACCGGGTGGCCGACGGTCCCAACTCTTGAGCACGGTGGGGTAGAAACCTCCCAAAGACCTGTTCTTATCATTTGACCTCCCGAAACCTAGTGGCGATGGAATTGACAGCGTCACCAAAAAGGCCAAAAGGCGAGACGGGGGGGGGGGGGGGCGTTCAAATTCAAAATTAAAATTTTATTTGTCACATACACAGTCATATACAGTACGATATGCAGTGAAATGCTTAGGCGACTGCCCTGGCCTTAAAACAAAAACTATTAATAGGAATGATAAATATGAAAAACAAAATAGAAAAAACAAAAGTGTTACTATATCTAAAAAAGAATATCTATATAGGAAATAAATATTAAAACAAAAGTAACTTTGATATATCACCTCCATTGCTGGGGTGACTGACGTCCTTCATGATCTTCCTGGCCTTGGTCCAGCACCGCTTGCTGTAGACTGAGTCCAGGTCAGGGAGCTCAGTGTGGATGATGCGCTCAGCTGATCGCACTACCCTCTGAAGAGTTCGTTTGTTCTGCACGGTGCTGTTCCCAAACAAGGTTGTGATATTTCCCGTCAGGATGCTCTCCATGGTGCAAGAGTAGAAGTTCCTAAGCACCTTAGAGGGCAGTCTAAAGTCTCTCAGGTCTGAGGTAGTAGAGACGCTACCGGGCCTTTTTGATGTGACAGGACCATGACAAGTCCTGCGTGATGTGAACGCCGAGGTATCGGAAGCTGTCCACTCTCTCCACTGGGCTCTTGTTGATGATGGGGGTCTGGTAGTTCCTCTCCTGCTTTGTACTAAAGTCCACTATCAACTCCTTTGTCTTGCTGACGTTTAGAAGAAGGTTCTTCCTCTGGCACCAGTTTTCCAGATTTCCAGTCGCCTTCAGGTAGGCCGTCTCATCGTTGTCAGTGATCAGGCCCACCACGACGGTGTCGTCAGCAAACTTGATGATGGTGGTGGAGTTGGTCTGATCTCCAAGATTGTGCCTGTTGTGATTGGACTGTTGTGAGACAGTGGTCCAGTGTCCTTTCGCCCCTGGACGGGCACGGTGATATGTTGATAGCAGTTCAGCGCTGCGCATTTGAGGTTGGCACTGTTAAAAACCTCTCATCATTAGACCCCAGTCCATCGGTGCTCAAGTCTTTCAGCAGGTCAGCCTGGTAGGCCTGCAAAACCGCCATGGTATGCAGTGTAGCACCAGCCTGACCTGCTGCCTGAAAAGCTTTCCCCACCAGGCACGATGTCAGACTTGGTGGGGAGTGTGGGCTTTTTCAGGGAGGATGATGTCCCAGGAGAGAGATAGCCCACAAGCATCTCTTCTATCTGGGGCATCATCATATAACCACGCGCTTTCGCATCAACGATATTCAAATAAGTCGAGGTCGATGGCACGAAAACATGGGATGAATAAGGCTTACTCCATGAAAGAGTTAACTCACCATGGAGGTCACCAAAGAAGGGGAGAGAGAGCCATTGAGGCCCCTCACCCCGGCCACCCGACAGAAACCTGTCATCTAATTTTGAGCGCTTGGGGGAATCTAGCTTTTGCGGCCAGTCGATATGCAACCGCTTGACCGCACGTGTTATTACATCAAGTAATTCCTCATACGCTCTGTCATCACTAGAGGAGCGTTTTGAGGAGGCTACTTCCATGGAAGCGAGAGAGGAAGTCTCTTCTGTCCCTTCACAAGAAGCCGTAGAGCATCGCAGGTCGCACCAGTGTCTTGTACACCTTTCCTTTCATTCTTGCTGATACTCTTTTGTCACATAACACACCTGACACTTTTCTCCACCCATTCCAACCTGCCTGCACATTCCTTTTCACCTCCTTTCCACACTCACCGTTGCTCTGTTCCGTTGACCCTAAAAGTCCTCCAACTTCTTAACCTCTGCTCTCTGTAGCCTTACCGTTCCACTTAGGTTCTTCTCATTCGCACACATGTATTCTGTCTTGTTATGGCTAACTTTCATTCCTCTGCTTTCCAGAGCGTACCTCCTCTCTAGATTTTCCTCCACCTTTTACCTGCTCTCACTACAAAGCACAATGTCATCTGCAAACATTCTTGTCCAAGTAGACTCCTGTCTAATCTCATCTGTCATCCTATAGCAAATAAGATGGGGCTCAGAGCTGATCCTTGATGCAGACCCACCTCCACCTTGAACTCGTCCGTCACACCTACAGCACATCTCACCACTGTCTTACAGCTCTCATACATGCCCTGCACCGCTCTAACATACTTCTCTGTCACTCCAGACTTCCTCTTATAATACCACAGCTCTTCTCTTGGCACCCTGTCATACACTTTTTCTAAATCTATAAAGACACAATGCAACTCCATATTACCTTCTCTGTACTTCTCCATCAGCATCCTCAAAGCAAAAACTGTTGTACTCTTTCTAGGCATGAAAACATATTGCTGCTCACAAATGTCCAGCTCTGCCGTTAACCTAGCTTCCACTACTCTTTCCCACAACCTCATTGTATGGTCCATCAGCTTTATTGCTCTGTAGTTGCCACAGCTCTGCACATCCCCCTTGTTCTTAAAATCAGGCACTAATACACTTCTCCATTCTTCTGGGATCCTCTCACTCTCCAAAATATTGTTAAACAGACTAGTCAGAAACTCTACTGCAACCTCTACGTACTTCCATACCTCCACAGTTATGTCATCAGGACCCACTGCCTTTCAACTCTTCATCCTTTTAAATGCCCACTTTTCACTGTTACTGATTTTTTTGCTAATTCTTGCACCACCATTCTTTTCACCTCTTCTATTCGTTGTTCTCTTTCTTATTGCTCATTCATCAACTCTTTAAAGTACTCCTTCTATCACCCTCCTGGCACCTGTCAGTACATTTCCATCCCTTCCTTTAATTACTCTAACATGCTGCACATCCTTCCCATTTCTATCTCTTTGCCTCGCCAACCTGTAGAGATCCACCTCCCACACTTTGTTTGGCCTTTGCCACCTCTACCTTCACCTTCCACTACCAAGTCTCCTTGTCCACTTTTCCCTTTCCTGATGATACTCCAAGTACCCTCCTACCTGTCTCCCTGATCACCTTAGCTGTAGTCGTCCAGTCAACTGGAAGCACCTCCTGGCAACCCAGAGCCTGTCTCAACTCCTCCCTGAAAACTACACAACATTCTTCCTTTTTTTAACTTCCACCCCTTTGTCCTCTGCTCTGCCTTTGTAATCTTCACCTTCCTCACTGCCGGGGTCATTTTACACACCACCATCCTGTGTTGTCTGGCTACACTCTCCCCTAACAGTACGTTTTAGTCACTAATCTCCTTCAGATTACAATGTCGACAAAACATGTAGTCGACCAGAGTGCTTCTGCCTCCACTCTTATACGTCACCATATGCTCCTGCCTCTTATGGAAGAATGTAGTCACTACTGCCATTGCTATCCTCTTCGCAAAGTCCACCACTATCTGTCCTACTACATTCCTGTCCTGAAGACCAAACCTGCCCATCACATTCTCATCACCTCTGTTCCCTTCCCCAACATGTCCATTAAAATCTGCGCCAATCATCATTCTCTCACCTCTGGGGCTCTGCATCACTTCATCCAACTCACTCCAGAATGTCTCCTTCTCTTCTAACTCACATCCTACCTGTGGGCCATAACCACTAACAACATTGATATCAGATATATAAACCTTGATATCAGATCTTGATATCAATAGATGTGTTTACAGGTGATAAATACATTGCAGATCTGCTCACTGAATATAAACCTAACAAACAACTCAGACCATTAGAACTGAGTCAGTTGGAAATACCAAGGGTTCACGCAAAACAAGGGGAGTCCGCTTTTAGCAATTATGCTGCCTGCAGTTGGAACCAGCTTGCAGGAGAGATCAGATGTACTAAAACATTAACCACATTTAAATTTAGACCTATGTTTAGCTGTGCATTTATTGAATGAGCACTGTGCTGTGTCCAAACTGACTGCACTGTATTTTATGTATGACATTTTCTACTTTTAACTGTTTTATTGTGGTTTTAAACAAATCTTGATTATTTTCTTCTCTTTTACGTAAAGCACTTTGAATCACCTTTGTGTATGAAATGTGCTATAAAAAAATAAAAAAAACCTGCCTTGCTTGATTGCATGCTAGTTTGCTTTTCATGGTCTACAAATAGAGATGTACTTTTACTTTTGGTACATGTATGTAAATGGGTGTGGGTATCCGCGTATTTGTATGCTTGTTTGTGTTTCTTGTTTTACAACTTTACAATGCAAGTAAAAACAATGAAATCTTAAAAAAAAGAAGAAGAAGAAGAAGAAGAAGAAGAGTCTAGGGCAGGTTTGATAGACAAAGCTTAAGCCTAGTCCCACACTAGATGTACTTGGTATGTGTGCGTCAATAGGTGTGGGTTTATCCATATTTGCATACTAGTATGTTTTTAATGGTCCACAAATACAGATGACTTGCACTTTTGGTATGTGTATGTAAATGGGTTTTGGTATACAGGTGTTTGTGTGCATGCTTGATTGTTTTTCCCTCAACTTTCAATACAAGACAAAAGAGGCAAGAGGGTAAGCAATTTAACCCTAAAACAAATGATAGAAATCCAAATGAAATATATATAGTATATGGGCTGGTTTGATCGACAAAGCCTCCGCCTCGTCCTACCATCAAATGCTTGTTTGATGTTTCTTAACTGAAAATAAAACTTGTAAAAGGCTTAGCCGCAGTTTAGGCCTGTTCTGGATTAAACTAAACTAATCGCAAGAGGGAAGACTAGGGCTATTTTAGGACGAGTTTTCTCCTTCTTCTTTTCTTCTAACTCGCATTCACATTGCACATCCCACCATCAATTTCCAGCTTCAGACTCATCAACCTATCTGATACTCTTTTCACCTCCAGAACATTCCTTACAAACTCCTCTTTCAGGATAACTCCTACTCCATTCCTTTCCCTATCCACGCCATGGTAAAACAACTTGAACCATGCTCCTAAGCTTCCAGCCTTGCTACCTTTCCACCTGCTCTCCTGGACAGACAGTATATCCACCTTGTGTCTCTGTGTCATGTCAACCAACTCTCTTGCCTTCCCTGTTGTATTCCCAACGTTCAAAGTCCCTACTGTCACTCTTAAACTCTTGCCTTTCCTCTTCTCTCCCTGCCTATGAACACTATCCTAATCAGACTGCTCCAATCACAACTGTTTAATCAGTTGAGATGCTTAGTGAATACGTGCCCAGATCTATTTTCAGATCTTGGTATGCATGCATCAATAGGTGTGTATTTATAGGTGATGAATACATTGCAGATCTGCTCACTGAATATAAACTGAACAGATCACTCAGATCATTAGAATCGAGTCAGTTAGAAATACCAAGGGTTCACACAAAACAAGGAGAATCCACTTTTAGCTATTATGCCGCCCGGTGTTGGAACCAGCTTCCAGAAGAGATCAGATATGCTAAAACATTAGCCACATTTAAAGCTAGACTGAAAACTCATTTGTTTAGCTGTGCATTTATTGAATAAGCACTTTGCTATGTCTGAACTGACTGCACTGTATTTTATGTATAACATTTTCTATTTTTAACTGTTTTGTTGTGATTTTAAACAAATCTTAAATTATTCTATGATTATTTTCTATTTCATTTTATGATTATTTTTTCTTTTCTATGTAAAGCACTTTGAATTACCATTGTGTTTTTAATGTGCTATATAATTAAGCTTGCCTTGTCTTGGCTTGATTGCGTAATGGGTTGCTTTTCATGGTCTACAAATGCAGATATACTTTTACTTTTGGTACAGGTATATGTATGTAAATGGGTTTTGGGTATCCGCATATTTCTATGCTTGTTTGCTTTTCTTGTTTTACAACTTTATAATGCAAGAAGAAAAAAAGGCAAGAGAGTAAACAATGTAACCTTGAAAACACATGATACAAAAACTAAATGAAATATTAAAAACAGAAGGGTCTATTGGCAGGTTTGAGAGACAAAGCTTAAGCCTAGTCCCACAATAAAATGCATATCATGTAAATGTAAATGGAAGTATACAGGTGTTTGTACGCTTGTTTGCTTCTTTTTTTTTTTTCTTTTTACAACTTTCAATACAAATTATATAAAACCAAATTAAATCTTTAAAAAAAAAAATGGACTGGTTTGATACACAAAGCCTAAGGCTCGTCCTACAATAAAATGCTTGTTAGTGGTTTCTTAACTGAAAATAAAACTTGAAGAGTTTACTTTAGGTCTGTTCTAGATTAAACTAAACTAATTGCAAGAGCGAGAACTAGGGATATTTCAGGACTAGCAGGGTCATTTGTGAACTGTTGAGCCTTTACATCAAGTTTCCTGATGCTGCAAATACACCTCTGGAAAAAAAAAAGAGACCACTGCAAAATAATAAGTTTATTATTCTTATGTTAACGTTTTTTTTTTGTTTGTTTTTTTTACAGGTGCATGTATTGGTGAGATGAACAGTTATATTTAATCTTTTGTAAACTGCTGACAATGTTTCTACTAAGTCAGAATATAACTATTGTAATTAAGAATGTATATTTAAAGGAAATGACACGACTACAAATCAAAATCACCCAAGATCTTGCAGATGCAAGAAGTATTTGCAAAGCTTTAATAACTGAAATAAAACAAAATGCAAATAACTTGTCAACAAATTGTGTTAATGGTTTGGCAAAGTAACATTTGGAAATCAGTATTTGGTATAATAACCCTGATTTGCAGTTACAGCTTTCATGTGTTTCGGCTCTCCACCAGTTTTTCACATTGCTCTTGGGTAAGTTTATACCACTCTTTGTGCGGAAAAGCAAACAGCTCAGCTTTGCTTGATGGTTTGTGACCATCCATCTTCCTCTTCATGTCACAAGCAACCGGAGGGTGGAACAGAAGACGTAGCAGTTAGCCCGTGTAGCATGGATGGTAAACCCAAACTCGGAAGCGGCGCGAGTTGGCAGGATAACCACACGTTTAGTCTAAGAACTCTCTTACGAAAAAAGCTAGGATCTACACAAATAAATCCGCGTTCCCGTGAGGGAAGCACCTGTCGTTAGCATCTTGCAATGACAAGACGGACCTAAAGTGGAACCCAAAGTCAGAAACCGGGGTCTGAACCACATCGAAAGGGTACGAAGCCCCGTAACCCTGGTCACGTAACCCTTATTAGCCTCTGGGGATTGGCCCTTCAGTGAAATCCTCTGGCTCTTAACCACAACTGAAAACGTTCTCATGTGCAGAAGGCCCAAAGGTATCACCGTGGACGCAGCTGCCATGAGACCTAAAGATCTATGAAAGTGATGAAGAGTCACTTTCTGGCCTAGCTTGATTTCCTTCAAGGTGTTGGAGGATGGATTCCATGTGACACCCAAATATGTCGTCCTCTGAACAGGAAAGAACGCCTTTCGTGGCGTTGAGTCTCAATCCTAAAGAATGGGGATGAGCTAGGACAACATCCTGATGTCGAAGCGCTAGCTACAAAGACTGAGCCATATTCAGCCCGTCGTCTATACAATTCAGAATACAGATGCCCTGGAATCCGATACTGGTAAGCTTTGCCTGTGAAAGCAAATGTTGAGCTCTGGTTGAATTTGAGAAGCAATGATTTCGTCCGTTAACATTTTGATGTTCAGCACAAGAAAATGTAAAATTGGACGCAACCCCCCCATCTCTCTTGGAAACCAAGAAATACTGACCTTAGTAGCCTGTCTGGCAGGGGAAGATGTTCTATGGCCCCTTTTCCCAGCAAAGTCTGTAATTGCCGAGTCAGCAGATGCACTCGTTCCGGTTTCATGGAAGTGGAGATCACGCCATTGAAAACACGGAGGACGATGTGCAACTGAGGGGGGGGGGGGGGGGGGGGTGTTAGGGGGGTGTTAGTCCAGCATCCTGAAAAAAGGCAGGAAGAAACCGAGCATCTAACATTTCGCTGGAGACCGCTGCTTCCCGAAACACCAGTGATGGCGGAGATTAGACAACAGCCCCCAGTGCCAGAGTGCCAGCTTTTTTTTGTTCTTCTTTCTTTCTTTTTGAGGCAGATAGCGAAGCGCGGCGAGTCCCTCCCCTGTCTCTACGAGGGGGTGGCTGGCTCGCCACACTCTCCTTCTGCACACGCTATCTTCTTGGAAGCAAGGGAGGAAGTCTCTTGCGCCCCTTCACATGAAGCGCCGGAGTGCGCTTGAGAAGCGGACGCTAAAAACTTCCTGATCCGGGGAGAGCGCGAAAGAGGGGTGAAATACCGTCTCATACGCACGCGAGCCCCAGGAATGCGGGAGGAAATCACAATGCTCGCACTCTCCTTGAAACTCAAAGAAAAAGTTGTGGAGATCGTCCTCCGAAAGAAATCTATCACACGGTGGCACGCAACTCTCAACCAACTCTGCCATTATCGGTAAGTAAAGTTTTTCTTTCCTACCGTGATTCTGTTGCACGCACACACACACACGCAAACACAAAAGCGGTCCTGAAAACAAAAAGATCTGAGGATGTTTCCGGTTCACTCCTATTTATAACCTGCAGGTGCACCTTATCGGCGTTTTTGATACACACAGGCTTCACAACCGGGGAGAATAAAGAGATGTTCCCATACCGTGTTTTAGGTTGTTGAAAAAAATTCTAGTCAACACACAAGACTGTAAACATAGTCGGGTGGGTCCGGGTGTGGTTTTTTTTTTTTTTTTTTTTTGTGGTTTGTGGTTGGGTGGGTTCATGACTGATAACGTGTATCGGTCTTACTATTATTAAATGTTCATCACTTTCTGCTTTCTTTTCCCTCTTTCTTTCATTCTATTCATCATTACACACACACACACAATCACTTTTAACATATATATTATTTTCTTTTCATATTCCAGAGCGACATAGAACCACTCTCATACTGGATGTCAAAACTAATGTCTGCACTCCATGTGCAGAATCTAGGAGGTTCATATAGACATGCGCCCAGATGTTGCGCCTGCCCCCTGATTGCCTCTTTGATGGTATCACCTAGTGACCAAACATAAGGGTGCCATTTGGATTGGTCGGGTGTAAGTATGAAAAATGCATGACCTACGATGCATCACTACAAGTCAAGTCAATTTTCAAGTCAATTTATTTATATAGCACTTTTAACAATTGACATTGTCGCAAAGCAGCTTTACACAATCAAAAGAAGTAAGTTTGTATGCAATGTGTATGAATCAAAATGATAAGATTGTCCCTGATGAACGAGCCGAGGGCGACGGTGGCAAGGAAAAACTCCCTGAGATGGTAATAGGAAGAAACCTTGAGAGGAACCGGACTCAACAGGGAACCCATCCTCATCTATCCTCATTCCATAACTTTGGGGCTTTGTAAGAAAAAGCTCTGCCCCCTGCTGTAGTTTTAATAATACGTGGTACTGACAGACAGCCTGCATCCTTTGATCGAAGTAGGCGTGGCGGATCGTAAGACACTAGCAGTTCACTCAGATACTGTGGCGCGAGACCATTTAGTGCTTTAAATGTCAAAAGTAGTACCTTAAAATCAATGCGAATACAAATGCTCTTAATTATGATAGCTATGCATGTGGTCCTACGTGCTGCCCAACACATATACAGTAGGTCTGTGGCAGTTATTTACAGGGTCAGGTTGCCAGCCCAATGCCCGATTGTATCTGAGCGATGACTGGGTCCGACACCTTTACCACCAAGATGGAGATTTGTGGGATGCACATCCAGGGCACGAAGCTCCCGTTGCACCACACCCCAAAGATGATCTATTGGGTTGAGATCTGGTGACTGTGGGGGCCATTTTAGTACAGTGAACTCATTGTCATGTTCAAGAAACCAATTTGAAATGATTGGAGCGTTGTGACATGGTGCATTATCCTGCTGGAGGTAGCCATCAGAGGATGGGTACATGGTGGTCATAAAGGGATGGACATGGTCAGGAACAATGCTCAGGTAGGCCGTGGCATTTAAACGATGCCCCATTGGCACTAAGGGGCCTAAAGTGAGCCAAGAAAAGATCCCGCACACCATTACACCACCAGCAGCAGCCTGCACAGTGGTAACAAGGCATGATGGATCCATGTTCTCATTCTGTTTACACCAAATTTCGACTCTACCATTTGAACGTCTCAACAGAAACCGAGACTCATCAGACCAGACAACATTTTTCCAGTCTTCAACTGTCCAATTTTAGTGAGCTCGTGCAAATTGTAGCCTCTGTAGTGGAGATGAGTGGCACCCGGTGGGGTCTTCTGCTGTTGTAGCCCATCCGCCTCAAGGTTGTGCGTGTTGTGGCTTCACAAATGCTTTGCTGCAGACCTCGGTTGTAACGAGTGCTTATTTCAGTCAAAGTTGCTCTTCTATCAGCATGAAACAGTCGGCCCATTCTCCTCTGACCTCTAGCATCAACAAGGCATTTTCGCCCACAGGACTGCCGCATACTGGATGTTTTTCCCTTTTCACACCATCCTTTGTAAACCCTAGAAATGGTTGTGTGTGAAAATCCCAGTAACTGAGCAGATTGTGAAATACTCAGACCGGCCCGTCCGGCACCAACAACCATGCCGCGCTCAGAATTGCTTAAATCACCTTTCTTTCTTTCCCATTCTGACATTCAGTTTGGAGTTCAGGAGATTGTCTTGACCAGGACCACGCCCCTAAATGCATTGAAGCAACTGCCATGTGATTGGTTGATTAGATAACTGCATTAATGTGAAATTGAACAGGTGTTCCTAATAATCCTTTAGGTGAGTGTATCTATTATAATACTTTAATTTAAAATACAGCCATATTTTGCTTATTTTACCCTAATCACACACATTTCTTTTCTTTTCTTTTCTTTTCTTTTCTTTTATATTTTTGTGTAAATTATTTGCAAGTAACTGGATTAAAATGGCTCCGATCTTTAAGTTGATTATTGGTGTATCCATTTAAGTGGCAGGGTTTGTTTGTAAGCTACTTTATGTGTGTCTTTCTCTCATTTTTATCTCTGCTTAAGAGACTCTAAATGCCTCTTAAAATGTATCCTTCCTGCACCAACCATTTTCTACTTTGGGAGATCTTTTAAGGGTTAAAATGCTCCGTGAATAACTTTGACCTTTAGATTTACTATTTAATTTTAAGAGGAATTCTTAGGGAAAAACCTACAAATCTAAGAATTTTGTCATTAGGATCAACTCTTTGCATTAATAATTTTCATTAATACAGTGCCTGAAGTGGTTTGGATAAGGCTCCTATCACACTAAGCCCGGTTGTCATTACATCCTGAAAATAATGCACAAGATATCAACGCATCTATGTCACATTAAGAGAATTCATTATAAATATTGGATCTAATTCCAGATACCATCACTTGGTATTTATTCTGATCCAACGGATGCAATGAGAACATGGTAAGTGCATGATAAGCATCTGGTAAGAGCATAGTGCAATTGGATCAGACACAGTAATAACTCGGTTCAATCTTATTGGACGTGCAGAGCGCATAATCAATCATAAGGATGATAGGAAATTAGTGACAACTGACTGATGTGGTTATGAAGCAGTATGACCTTGATAACTGCATAATTTTCCATTTTGTTTCTGCTTGATTCTTTGATATTTTTAGGGATGCAGAGGGAATTTCATGATCTTCGTTGCAGTGTGACAGGGGACTACTATTGTGAGCAATGTCTGATCTTGAGTTGTTAAATCAGCTGTAAAGATTTGGCAAATCACCAGCCTAACGGTACTACCAGGCCAATTAGTTGACACACCTGGTATTTACTGGCTATTGTCGCTTTTGTCACTTTTTTCTTTTCTGAAAATGGTTTTGAAGTAAAATCGAAAGCTATAAACAATAACTAGGGTAATTACCTGTCACTGATTGGAAAAGAGTTTGTAGAAATAGTTAAAAGGTTAAAGCTAAAAATAATCTGATGAGCTTTAATGTAGTCTGTGATATTATTATTTCAATTTGAAGCCCACGTACATGTCTGTCTGCCTTTGTGTATGACAGAACTCTCTGTCTAACTTATCAATACAAAGGAATCAAATGTTGTAATGTTTAATATCTTATGCTTTGTTTATGCTTTTTTGTTTTGTTTAAGTTATAACATACATACCATATTTCATCATCAGCCAAATACACTGTTCGATAATTGGAGAGTAAATTACAGATAAGAAATTGAAAAACATAAAGGGAAAAATGAAGTTTTGTCTTAAAACCACGTCAGTATTGTAAAATTCACTTCTACCACTTTAGCGCTGTTATTTCAGCGAAAGTGAAAATATAAACTAATCCCAGTAAAATATTCAGTTTAGCTTTGTTAATTAATATCCATTGGCCCAGGTGTTAATAAGTAGCATTTAAGACTATGATAACAGTTATGTGCCAGCAACACAGCATAGGTCAATGATGACAAAAAATATATAAAATATTATTTTGCAAGTGATTCGGTCTACGAGTGTTTTGCAAGACGAGCCAAATATGTAAATACATTTTGCCTTGTTAAACGAGCGAGATCTTGATATACGAGTACTGAAGTAGGTTGATGTAATTTTTTATTAAATTGATGTATACTGTGATATTTTTAATATTGTTAACCTGCTGGTTTTAATGTTGAGGTGAACAGAAGTCAGTATGGATACTGACTAGACTCAGCGCTTAATTGAGGATTTTTGATATGTTTAATAAAACTATAATATTTCTCATTTGTGTTTCATGCACCCATTTATATAAAATGAAAAATTTGAATATCGTGCAAAAGTTCATTTATTTCAGTAATGCAACTTAAAAGGTGAAACTAATACATGAGATAGAATCATTACATGCAAAGCAAAATAGTTCAAGCCATGATTTGTCATAATTGAGATGATTATGGCTTACAGCTCATGAAAACCCCAAAACCACAATCTCAGAATATTAGAATATTGTGAAAAAGGTTCAATATTCTAGGCTCATAGTGTCCCACTCTAATTAGCTAATTAAGCCATAACATCTGCAAAAGGTTCCTGAACCTTTAAATGATCTGTCTGTCTGGTTCAGTAGGAAGCAAAATCATGGGAAAGACTGCTGACCTGACAGTTGTGCAGAAAACATCATTGACATCATCCATAAGGAGGGAAAGCCTCAAAAGGTAATTGCAAAAGAAGTTGGTGTTACGACCCCGGTCTAGGTCGGGCTGTAACAGGAATGAAAAAGAAAAGAAAAAAAAAGGGGGTGAATAAGCAAATCCCCAAAATGTGACTGTGAGCTCCAGAAGCTGACAAGGCCAAAACAATAAACAAAATGCCCTCTACCTATTACCAAAGTGAAACTACTAACCTGCACCAAAAATAAAGAAAAAGAAATACAAAATTCTTTCCTTACTCCCTTGCTAACCACAAACCAAGAGAAAACAGGGTGTAAACAAAATGGCGTTGACTCCCTACTAAGCCACTAATTACAAAACTATATACAAATATATACAAAAGGTATTTACAACCAGACAACCAAAACCAAAGAAGGGCAAACACAAAAACAAAGTCAGAAACGTAGCAGAAGGTCATACACCAGGGGTGTCCAAATCAGTGACCAGCACAGTTTGTAATTCACCAACACCTAAACACACCCACTGAACCTAGTCATTAACAGATTAGTTAAATCAGCTGTGTTTGAGAAGAAGAAGCACCAAACTGTGCTGGTCACTGGCTGCTCCTCCAGGACTGGATTTGGACACCCCTGATGTATGACCCTCTGCTACGTTTCTGACTTTGTTTTTTTTACAAAAAATCATTGGAAAACAGTAAGCAAAAACACGGCCTCTGAGTCTCCTGCAGAGGTGGAAAGTAACGAATGACATTTACTCGCGTTACTGTAATTGAGTAGGTTTTTTTTGTGTACTTCTACTTTTTAAAGTAGTTTTTAAAATCTGTAATTTTACTTTTACTTAAGTATGTTTTGTATTGTATTGTTGTATATTTGTCATATGCGCTACTGAGTAAAACAAATGAATGAAAATGCAAAAAATATTCTGCTTTGTATAAATGCTTGGTTGCGCGCGTGCGCGCGTGTCTCGTGTCCTGGTCGCGCGCCGCTCCAGACTCCACTCCAGGTTTTCTGACTGTTTCCCCACATCGTCGTCTACCTGACCTTCCACACGGCCGCTTCCGCCCTGAGAGTGACGTCATCAACCAGCGCCACCAGATATAAACCGGAGAGAGACGCGGGAAAGAGGAAAGAGATTGTGATTTTGGCGTTTTGGTTTTGACTTTTTGCCTCCCGTTGACGTTGATTATTGCTTTGGTTGCTCTTTGTATATATTTGTAGATAATTTCACTGTATGTTTGTGCACTCACCAGTAGTAGGGGGCGTGGCTACCGTTTATTTTGGAAAGAGGGAATTTATTCACTGTTTTTGGTTTAGGGAGTCAGGGAAGGGATCTGGATTTTTGTTTGTGGTGTTGTTTTTTGCAGGTAATTTAGCTACTAAATCTAAATACCGTTTAGTTTATTATTTTGGCCTGGGTGCACCCTGAATCTGACCCTCCTCCTGTTGTGTGTGTGTGTGTGTGTGTGTGTGTGTATTTTTTGTCAAGCAATACAAACCTCATTATTTCATCAGTTAATGACTGGATCTAGTTCTTTCTGCCATAGACCACCATTTCCATACAGTTTACTGCTCATCTTTTTTTGAACTACGCTAGAATGCCTCATCCCACCTCGCTGTTAAATAAAAAAAAGTTACTCAGTAATGTTTACTCTGAGTAAATTTTTTATGAGCTACTTTTTACTTTTACTTGAGTAGATTTTTATAATGGTAACTTTACTTGTACTTCAGTAAGATTTCACTGAAGTAACAGTACTTTTACTTGAGTACAAAATTTTAGTACTCTTTCCACCTCTGGTCTCCTGGACACAAAGGACAGGCAGGACAGCAACCAATAGATTGCGGGCAGAAGAGGGTGAGACCTGCAGCAAAAAAAGGGAAGATACACCCCCATCCCTCCACCAGCAGAGCCGTACTGTAGCAGAAACGAAGCATAGCCAGACACAAAAACACAAATGAACTCAATACCGTATGAGTTGGATGTTCCCAAAGTGCTGTATCAAAGCACATTAATGGAAAGTTATGTGGAAGGTAAAAGTGTGGAAGAAAAAGGTGCACAAGCAGCAGGGACAACCGCAGCCTGGAGAGGATTGTCTTTCACAAGGAGTGGACTGAGGCTGGAGTAACTGTGAGCCACCACACACAGACGGATCCTGGACATGGGCTTCAAATGTCGTATTCCTCTTGTCTGTCAAGCCGCTCTTGAACAACAATCAACGTCAGAAGCGTCTTACCTGAGCTAAAGAAAAAAGAACTGGTCTGTTGCTCAGTGGTCCAAAGTCCTCTTTTCTGATGAGAGCAACGTTTGCATCTCATTTGGAAACCAAGGACCCAGAGTCTGGAAGAAGAATGGAGAGGCACACACACACACTGCAAGATGCTTGAAGTCCAGTGTGAAGTTTCCACAGTCTGTGTTGATTTGGGGAGCCGTGTCATCTGCTGGTGTTGGTCCACTGTGCTTCATTAAGTCCAGGGTCAACGCAGCCGTCTATTAGGAGATTTTGGAGCACTTCATGCTTCCTTACAAGCCGAGCTTTATGGGGATGCTGACTTCATTTTCCAGCAGGACTTGGCACCTGCCCACAATGGCAAAAGCATAAAAACCAGGTTCAGTGACCGTGGGATTACTGTGACTTGATTGGCCAGCAAACTCACCTGACCTGAACCCCATAGAGAATCTATGGCGCATTGCCAAGAGAAAGATGAGAGACATGAGACCGAACAATGCAGGAGAGCTGAAGGCCGCTATTGAAGCATCCTGATCTTCCAGAACACCTCAGCAGTGTCACAGGCTGATAGCTTCCATGCCACGACGCATTGAGGCAGTGATTGCTGCAAAAGGGGCCCAAACCAAGTACACATGCATACTTATACTTTTCAGAGGTCCGATATTGTAGAGGTCTGTAAGCCATGATCATTTCAATTACGACAAATCACGACTTGAACTATCTTGCTTTGCATGTAATGAGTTTATTTCCTATATTAGTTTCACATTTTAAGTTGTATTACTGAAATAAATGAACCTTTGCATGATATTCAAATGTTTCGAGTTTCACCTGTATATGGTCCATTTGCTTCTCCTTCAAATTCAGTGTTGTTTCTCATGTACATCTCAGATTTCTCAAATGTTTCTTAACTAAATCTCAGATTGTATCTCAGTTGTGTATCTTTGTTTCATCTAAATCTGCTTTAGGAGAAATATAAAAGACAAAGTCAAACTTGAAATGATAGAGCTCAATTCAGTCTCATGAGACTAGAAAAACATCGTTCTGAGCAACAAAATTTTACTATGGGTTGTCACAGAAGTTTACAATTCATTAGAGCAGGGGTGTCCAATCTTATTCATCAAGAGCCTGTGTGGGTGTAGACTTTCATTCTAGCCACTGCAAATGCCACACCTGAGGGTCTATTGAAAGCCATGAGCAATTAATTAAACAGGTGGAATCAGGTTGTGGCATCTTCTTGGTTGGAATGAAAGCCTGTACCCACATTTTTATATTATAATTTTTTTTTTTTCATTATAAGATTTAAAGATTGTTGCTGATTTAGTTAATGGATGGAGCAAATATGTGGAAGAAGTTGTATTTTCTGAAGTTAGGGTGTCCATTCCAGGTTTTAGCCACATAGTTGATCGGTCCATTAACGAAACTAGATTATTCTAATTAGCACAACTCTGCAGCCAGCACGAATTATGTTTTTTTTTTGTTTGTTTGTTTGTTTTTTGAGGTTATACACACGAGGACAAAATTGTTGGCACCCTTCGGTCAATGAAATAAAAACTCACAATAGTCACAGAAATAACTTTAATCTGACAAAAGTAATAATAAATAAGAATTCTATGAATGTTAACCAATGAAAGTCAGACATTGCTTTTCAACCATGCTTCAACGGAATTATTAAAAAAAAATGAACTCATTGAACAGGCCTGGACAAAAATGATGGTACCCCTAACTTAATAGTTTGTTGCACAACCTTTTGAGGCAATCACTGCAATCAAACGATTCCTGTAACTGTCAATGAGACTTCTGCGCCTCTCTGCAGGTATTTTGGCCCACTCCTCATGAGCAAGCTGCTCCAGTTGTTTCCGGTTTGAAGGGTGCCTTTTCCAGACAGCATGTTTTCAATTCAATTCAATTCAATTTTATTTCTATAGCGCTTTTAACAATGGTCATTGTATCAAAGCAGCTTCACAGAAATGAAAATGTTTCAGCTCCTTCCAAAGATGCTCAATAGGATTGAGGTCAGGGCTCATAGAAGGCCACTTTAGAATATTCCAATGTTTTCCTCTTAGCCATTCTTGGGTGTTTTTAGCTGTGTGTTTTGGGTCATTGTCCTGTTGCAAGACCCATGACCTGCGACTGAGACCCAGCTTTCTGACCCTGGCCAGCACATTTCTCTCTAGAATCCCTTGATAGTCTTGAGATTTCATTGTACCCTGCACAGATTCAAGACACCCTGTGCCAGATGCAGCAAAGCAGCCCCAGAACATAACAGAGCCTCCTCCATGTTTCACAGTAGGGACAGTGTTCTTTTCTTCATATGCTTCATTTTTCCGTCTGTGAACATAGAGCTGATGTGCCTTGGCAAAAAGTTCCATTTTTGTCTCATCTGTCCATAGGACATTCTCCCAGAAGCTTTGTGGCTTGTCAACATGTAGTTTGGCATATTCCAGTCTGGCTTTTTTATGATTTGTTTTCAACAATGGTGTCCTCTTTGGTCGTCTCCCATGTAGTCCACTTTGGCTCAAACAAACGGATAGTGCAATCTGACACTGATGTTCCTTGAGCATGAAGTTCACCTTGGACCTCTTTAGAAGTCTTTCTGGGCTCTTTTGTTACCATTCGGATTATCCGTCTCTTTGATTTGTCATCAATTTTCCTCGTGCGGCCACGTCCAGGGAGGTTGGCTACAGTCCCATGGATCTTAAATTTCTGAATAATATGTGCAACTGTAGTCACAGGAACATCTAGCTGCTTGGAAATGGTCTTATAGCCTTTACCTTTAACATGCTTGTCTATAATTTTCTTTCGAATCTCCTGAGACAACTCTTTCCTTCGCTTCCTCTGGTCCATGTTGAGTGTGGTACATACCATGTCACCAAACAACACAGTGACTACCTGGAGCCCTATATATAGGCCCACTGACTGATTACAAGATTGTAGACACCTGTGATGCTAATTAGTGGACACACCTTGAATTAACATGTCCCTTTGGTCACATTATTTTCAGTATTTTCTAGGGGTACCATCATTTTTGTCCAGACCTGTTCCATGAGTTTATTTTTTTTTATAATTCTGTTGAAGCATGGTTGAAAAGCAATGTCTGACTTTCATTGGTTAACATTCATAGAATTTTTTTTAATTATTACTTTTGTCAGATTAAAGTTATTTATATGACCAATGTGAGTTTTTCTTTCATTGACCGAAGGGTTCCAACAATTTTGTCCCCGTGTGTATATAGAAATAACATACATGAACTGTATCAGTCAGAATTTAGGCCTCATAGCAGCACAGAGACAGCACTCGTTAAAGTAGTAAATGACCTCCTATTAGCCTCTGATCAGGGTTGCGTAACTTTGCTTATGTTACTCAACCTCCGTGCAGCTTTTGACATCATTGACCATAGTATTCTCCTTCACAGATTAGAAAATGTAATAGGAATTAAGGGAACAGCCCTCTCCTGGCTCAGATCCTATTTGGAGATCGGTATCAGTTTGTAAATTTAAATGGTGATTATACTGCATGTTCTCTAGTGGAGTTTGGTGTCCCACAGAGTTTGTTTTTAGGCCCACTGCTTTATTCCCCTTTACATGCATCCTTTGGGCACCATAATCCATAAGCTTAATATACATTTTCACTGTTATGCTGACGATACACAATTATAAGTCTCAGCAAAACCAGATGAGGGAAACCAGCTTGTTAAAGAGGGATATAAAGGATGCTAATTAACTTCCTTCTGCTTAATCCTGATAAGACAGAAGTTCTAGTCATAGGACCGCATGTAGCTAGAGGCAAGATTTTAGATCACACTGTAATTTTGGATGGCCTTTCTGTTCTATCTAGTGCAACAGTAAAAGACCGCTGTGTGATTATAGATTCCAGTCTTTCATTTGAAGCTCATGTAGACAATATCACCAGGATAGTATTCTTTCACCTCAGAAATATTGCCAAGTTAAGGAATATATCGTCACTAGACGATGCAGAAAAGCTAGTTCATGATTTTTTCAAGGTTGGACTATTGCAATGCCTTACTGTTTGGTTGTTCAACTAGGTTCATAAACAAGCTTCAATTAGTTCAGAATGCAGCAGCCAGAGTCCTCACTAGAACCAGAAGATACGAGCACATGACCCCTATTTTATCTTCATGTCAATGGCTCTCTGTGAAATTTCGCATTGATTTTAAAATACTACTTTTGACATATAAAGCGTTCAATAGTCTCGCTCCGCAATATCTAAGTGAACTGCTAGTATCTTAAGATCCGCCACGCCTACTTCGATCAAAGAATGCAGGCTGCTTATCAGTACAGCATATTATAAAAACTACAGCAGGGGGCAGAGCTTTTTCTTACAAAGCCCCAAAGTTATGGAATAGTGTTCGGAACTCAGACTTAGTGTTTAAGTCTAGGCAAAAAAACTATTTATTTAACCAAGCATTTTATAAATAGATTTGCCTTAGGTAAAGGAGCAGATCTGGGGGACTAATGGAGGTAGAGTATTATGGTGAACTGATATTTATGTTTAGATGCTGTCTTCCCAACTCTCATTGATCACTCAGGTTTGTTGACAGTGAGGTGATTGGTTGCTTTACATCTCAGTTATGCTGTCATAGTTAGTCCTGCCAGAGTCCCTGCTTGCTCTACACTAAATACACATTCACCTTATACATTATGTGACTGTGACCATACCTAACTGTTAGAAGGAGTGACAATAACTTTTTTACATTAGAATGTTTAGTAGAAATTAAGGGAACAGCCCTCTCCTGGTTCAGATCTTTTTTGACTTATCGTCATCAGTTTGTAGATTTAAATGGTTACTATTCTGCACAATTTGGCATTCCACAGGGTTCGGTTTTAGGCCCATTGATGTTTTCTCTTTACGTGCTCTCTCTGGGTAAAATAATTTTTAAGAATGGTATTAGTTTCCACTGTTATGCTAGTGACATAATTATATGTCTCAGCCATACCAGATGAGAAAAAAACAGCGTAATACATTTAAGGAATGTGTAAAGGACATTAGACACTGGATGCTAATTGATTTTCTTTTTCTTAATCCTGACTAGACAGAAGTACTGGTACTATGATCACACACAGCTAGAAGTAAGCTTTCTGATCACACAGTAACTTTGGATGTCCTTTCTGTTTCATCATGTGCAGCAGTAATAGGTGTGATTATTGGTCATTAATAATAGATCTTTAATTTGAAGCTCATCAAGATAATATTACCAGAATACCAATATTCATTCATCTCATAAATATTGCCAAGATAGGGAAATACTGTATATTATCACTTAGAAATTATCACTTATCACGCAGAAAAAATAGTTAATGCTTTTGTCACCTCTACGTCTATCCTTATTGTAATGCCTTACCATCTGGATGACCAATTAGGTGCATAAACAAGCACAAGTTAATCCAGAATACAGCAGCAAGAGTCATCACTAGAACCAGAAGATATAAGCAGAAAACTACTATTACCTGTATTTTATTCACACTGCATTGACCCCCAGTGAAATTTCAACTCGATTTTAAAGTACTACTATTAACCTACAAAGCACTAAATGGTCTCGCACCACAGTCCCTGAGTGAAGTGCGAGTGACTTGTGATCTGCTATGCCTATTTCGATCAAAGGATGCAGGCTGCTTGTCAGTACCATGTATTATGAAAACTACAGCAGGAGCAGAGCTTTTTCTTACAAAGCACCAAAGTTATGGAATAGCCTTCCAGTTAGACACAGTCTTAATGTTTAAGTCTAAGTAAAAACCTATTTATTTAGCCAAATCTTTTAAGAATAAATTTGTCAAAAGTAAATTTGGTAAAAAGTAAAGTACAGATCTGGGGGGCTCATGAACATGGCGTACTTTGGTGAACTGGTATGTTTGGCTGCTGTCTTACACCACTCCCATCGATCACTCAGGTTTGTTGACACTGGAGTGACTGGTTGCTTTACTTCACATGGAGCCCTCATATCTGAAAACGGGTCAAGTAAATATTATGTTACTGTAGAAAAGAAATTTGCAATGAACAGTGTGTGGGTGGACAGATTTTTCTTTGGTGGCGTGTTTATCCTGTGGTTGTTTTTCCTGTTTTGTCACTTTAGACTTACTTTCAGATTTGATTTATGTATGCTACTGTAAATTATGCATTATGCATGTTATGACAAACAATTATATTGTAGGTGCCTACTTTATACAACTTAGTACCCTAGGATACTACTAAAACAAGATAACTACTAGCATTTATATAATAATAATAATAATTAATTATTATTATTATTATTATTATATATTATTATACCCATTAGCCACAACAATAAATCCAGCCACCGTACAGTGAATAACATGCAAAGATTGCAAGACTTCCTAAATAGGCTGTTAATATGTAATATATGCTAATATACAGTATAAAGTGGACAAGTTTTACAGGATTTGTATTTTTATTTGCATGTACTGTGTATTACATATTGTATTAAATAAATTTGAATTAAAATAAATAACCAGATAAATAGTGAAAATGTAATAAACTATTTTAAAATCTATTAGAATGTTGTTGTTTTTTTTAACTTATGAACAAATTATATATTTAAAAACAGGGGTGGGGGATCATAGTCAAATTCACTGTGGGAGTGGTTTTCATAATCTATTGTTTGACATTCCTAATATCCGTTCTTATATAGGCACAACAGATTGTTCACTACTACAGAGTGTAGATCCACTGCGGCCAACTGAAGAGTAAAGTTTTAAGGTATAATTTTCAATACAATTCTTTATTAATGTAATTAATTATGAATTATGGACAGAAATGTTGATGGGGTGGGAGGTTATTTATGCTATTTTCTTCTTCTCATAGCTTGAAAAATGATGATCACCACCAATGTACAGATAAAGGCACTGGTCTGTCTGTATCTCATGATCATCCTCATAAGTCAGACTCTGGCCTTTATGACTTTTTGGACAAAATCAAAGAAGCACCAGGACATAACTCATGATGCCATTCTACAGACAACAGCTGATGTCTGCAAATTCCAAGCACTCCAGGAGGGACAAAATTATAAACTAGTAAATGCATCAATTTATATCAATACAATTATTTTATTATTTTCAATGAAAAGTAATTGGAGTGTTTTTTTTGTTTGTTTGTTTGTTTGTTTTTTTATCTTTCTTAATCCAGGCAGGATTGACAGTACAGTCAGTAGCAGAAGCTTGTTCCTCTTCCAATTCAGCTAAAGATTTTCAAAGCAGCATTAATGAGATAAGTAGTCACAATGCCTGGGTCGACTTTTGGCATCAATTTAGTGCACGTTACCATTTTGATAGCGAGTCGTTTCAGCCTGGACGGGATCTTATTACTAATGGAGTTTATGCTGTCAAACGCAGTGTTAAGCAGCAGAGCTATCAAGCTGCCAGAAAGGAACTTGGTAAAATCTTACACACTTTACAGGTATGACACTATGTTACTGTAGAATATCAGTATCACTAATAAGTCAAATGAAGGTATAGAGTATAATAGATTTGACATTAAATATCAATGCTGGAATATCTACAGAAGATATTGAAGAGTTAATGTTTAGAGCGCTAATAATAAGTAACACCCTGAAATATAATTTGCAGAGATCATGTTGTAAATCTGCCATGTCTTCATGTCCTTCATTCCAGGATTTCTACAGTCATAGTAATTGGATTGAACTGGGAAAGACAGAACCCTTTTCCAACCTGATTAAACCTGACACCCCAATTAACAACATAGCAGGTAAATAAACACCGAGTCATTTTTTTTCTCCTGTTGAATATACAGCATAGCGACTTTTACTGTAGTTTGAGCATAGCAAGGCAGCGTAATCGGCAGTCATTGCTAGGGAACGAGATTGTCTGTACAGTTATCGTATATCTGTTTAACTGTCAACTGCATTTCATGCAATCTGGATGGGTGCTAGACAGTAGAAGTGGTGATAAATGCACCAACTAATCATATTTTCCAATGTACATTGACGGAATATGAGTTAAAAAATAACCATGAGCTCAAAGTGAAACTATCTGGATTTCAAACAGAAACCAGACAGTACACAATCCTGACTGGTTACTCCTGTTTTTCAACTATATACTGTGTGTTAGGAGGCTAGAACTTAACCTATCAGCTAGCAAAGATGGTGCTTAGGCTGTATGTCTGTCATTATGACGTTCTAATCTACCTAATTTACCTAATTTATAGGTAGATAGACAGACAGGCGTACTAAAAACTGGAGTTGTTTATTAGGCGTGTCTGTCTATCTACCTATAAATTACCGATGTTTGATAAAGTAAAGATTAAATAAATTTGTGTTAATAGCTTGTTGAACACAAGAACAAAACAAAAACCTGTCTTCATTGCCCTTTGGCAGAGGACACTACAAGACTTTTTTCTATCCTGATAACCCTGCTGACAGGCCTGGTTGTGCACATTCTTACACACTGTTATGGGCAGGAAATAAGAATCATATGGTCGCCTTACAAGTTGTTGTGATGTGCAAATAAAACTATTTTACTGTACTGTTCTGTATTGTACATGTAACAGATAAAGTCATACTGGCCAAGTGAATGGAAATAATGTTGGTTATGCACCACAGAATATGTAACCAGACTGATTGTATTCAAATTACAAGGTATACAAGGTATAATTGTTTCTATACCTACATTTCCTACCTGTTTTGGCAGATTCAGAAACATGCAGAAATTGCAATAGTGACGTCTGCACAGGAAACATCCTGGAAGAGGTAATTGCACAGCAAAAACTAACATCTGGATACTTTGGACTGTTTAAACCAAAAGGTAATTTAGTAAATAATTTAAGTTAATTTTGTTAAAGATGATGAATTGGGAAAATGTATGAACACTTTGTATTTGGCCCATTTGTCCAAAATGTTAACTTTTTTTTTTTAATCACAAAGAAAATAAATGACATTTTTCATCTTTTCAAAATTTTATTTCATCTTAAGGAAAGTGCAGCCATGGAGGAACATTTGATTTAACAACTTGGGGGCAAGGTGGCATAAATAAAGATAAATCAACATCCAGTCACGGTTATCTACATGAAGCCGCAGCATTAGTGGCCACCGCTGCGACCAAAGAACTGCTGCAAGATATTCGAGCGACAATTGGAGATTCTGAATTTCTCAGGTATTTCATAGCTAGTGTAGGAGATGAAGCAATAATATATTTAAAACATTTATTCTTTTTCTTTTGGCTTCACAGTACATGAGAGTGCCATGAATGTCTTGATTTATCACATATTTTTTGCATCATTTTTTTTCTATTAGACTGATGGGACTCAGACAGACATCAGTGTTGTGTTTCGTTATTGACACCACTGGCAGCATGTCTGATGACATTGCCGAGGTCAGAAGAATCACTTCATCTATCATTGACAGTAAAACAGGCACAGCCGCTCAACCGTCAGAATACATCCTCGTGCCATTTAATGACCCTGGTAAGTTTGATTCCTGGAGCACTGGTTGTTTGTAAAATATTTATACTAAATAGCCTGCTCTATTGCCATAATATGCTGTGTTGTGAATACATACATAAGCTTCAAAGAGACAACAAAACACAAAACGAAACAAACAAAGAACAGTTATATGCAACTGGAGTGAGATGTGGGGTATCAAATAAGTCAAATAAATATCAGTAGTACTGCACAGTATTGCACAATATTGCATATCTTAATATTGCACATATTTATTATTGCATAGTGAGGAGAACATTTAACTGTTCATGGGGTAAATTGCCTGTGGGAAAAAAAAATCTTTTCAGTGCACCCAAGTGTAGCAGTGGTAAAATGCTCACTGTATCATCTAAAGATTGCTAGTGCGATTCTCAGGTGATGCTGTAGCCTCCCGCACCTGGGGTCTAGAAAGAGCTGATTGGCCGAGCTCTCAGCAGGATGGGATGTACTTAGCACTCTCACATCAATCACATCTCTACAGCCAATCATGTGCGTTTTTGAGCTCACACACGTGAAAGGAGTGGATAGCACTATCCTCCAAGTGTGTTATGCCACTCACAATGGTGAGCAAGCAGTTGGAAAAGATGTGGTTGGCTGGAGTCACATGGTTCGGAGGGAACACGTGACCATCTTCAGCCCTCCCTGAGTTGTAGTCGTGGCCTTGGTGTGGGAGCCCCTTAGTGATGGGTGGGAACTGGACACAACTAATTTAGGGTGAAAGTGTTGTAGTTGTACTGCCGACCAGATGGCAAAAATTCAAAGAAAAGATGTCCAGGATGTGAATGGACCAAAGTGATTTTAAGAGCCATTTTCTTCAATCTGGATATACAGTGGAACCTCGGATTGCGAGTAATGTGGTTTACGAGTGTTCCGCAAACCGAGCAAAGATTATTAATACATTTTTAATCAGAAACCGAGCAAGTATTAGTTTACGAGCGCCGAGTATCATGTATCACGCATGCGATTCTTATTTTGACACCGAGCGTCACTCTCTCACCCCTACCGACAACATCCCCCCCCCCCCATCTCTAATGCGTGTGCGTGCGTAATTTGACACCGACACACACACACGTGCGCAGACGCTCTTTCGCCTTTTCACCCCCTCCCCGGCTTCACAAACACACAGAAACTCTGCTCTGTCACGATTCTTTTCAAAGGTAAGGTGCTGGTTCATTTGTTTGTTTTTCTTGTTTTTTTTTTTACTTTACAACAGTGATTCCCTTAGTATGCACTCACGCCAGGTCAGAGAGATTTCTTTTTTCCCTGTTAAAATGGTGTTTCCATTGTGTGTGTGTGTGTCCGTTTGTTGTGAAAATTAAAAAGTGATTCCATTAGTTTGCGCTCATGCCAGTCTCAGAGAGATTTCTTTTTTCCATTAAAACAGTGTTTCCGTGTGTGTGTGTGTGTGTGTGTGTGTGGGAAACTTAAAAAGCGAGGTGGGGAGAGGGAGGAGGAGTGTTACTGTGTAAACCGAGGCGAGGGAAGGGGCTAATTCCACACACACACACACACACAGCGTTTGCGCGCACCAACTGAAACACTTATCTGTCTGGATTTATTTGTACTTTTTTTAATAGGTAAAGTGCAGATTCATTTGTTTTATTTTCATTTTATAGATTGTATTAATTATTTTTATGTATTTATTTTTGGGGGCTGTGGAACGAATAATTTGAGTTTCATTATTTCTTATGGGAAATGATGATTTGGTTTACGAGTGTTTTGGAACGTGAGCCCACTTCCGGAACGAATTATGCTCGTAATCCAAGGTTCCACTGTATACAGTTCTTGATGTGTGGGTTAGGGGGGTGATGATAATCTTTTCAGCAGTCCGAACCATACTTTGTAGTCTTTTGGTGTCTGATTTTGTATCTAAGCCAAACCAGACAGTTATTGAAGTTCACAGGATAGATTCAATGATGGCTGAGTAGAACTGTGTGAGCAGCTACTGTAGCAGGTTTAACTTCAGCTCCGGAGCTGCATGTGGCTCTTTCATCCGTACTGCAGCTCCCTTTGGCTTTGAAAAAATAAATAATGAGTATTTAATTTAGATTTATTTTATTTTAGTTCATTAATTTTTTTTTAGATGTAATTCTAAATTTGAAGATTTTGTAACATTAAAATAAAAAATATAAATTTTTTTTTGTCGCTCAAGATACTGTATGCATCACAACCACCAATGTGTGACATCCAGCAGCACACAATTTATTGAGCTTTTCGACCCCCGGTTTTATTTAGGTTGACTGCATGTTCCAGTATACGCAATACTAAAAGGATGAAGGCACACAAGCAGACAGCATTTTTTTTTTTTGCTGCAAATGGAGAATATTACTGTAGTTCAGGTGTTTATTTCATAAATATGAGGACTACTCAAATATACACTGAGTATTTTATTTGAAGGTAACCTTCAACCCAGTGTCTTTTTTTTTTCAGAGTTTAAAATATTTTTGTTGCATGCAGAAATTATATATTTTTTTCTATGTGATGGTTCAATAATTTCATATATGCAGCATACTATAGTTTTTTTTTATACATAGCATAAAGGTTAAAAAAAAAAAAAAAACGAGACATGCAGTGTAATCTTTATTTTAGATGTCAAAAGGGTTTTGTGGCTCCCGGAGTTTTTTTGTTTTTGTTTTGTGAGAAACGGATTTAAATGTCTCATTGCAGTTGCTGCAGATTTTGCTGACTGCACACTAATGATATGAATCTCAGATTCCACCATGTCCTAAAGGTTTTCTTTTGGATTGACTTCTTCACTTTGGAGGCCATCAGATGGGGCAGCCTTGTTTAACTTCTCTTTTAATATCAAATCTCGGTGAAGAACCTGTTCTTAGAGCAACTGAGCTATTGGTATTTGAATAAAAAAACTAAATAACCTTATGAAAATTCTCACCAAATCTCTAAACATTCTGCTTCATGTTTGTAAGCACTTAAAAATAAAAGAGTGCTCTAGCCTATCAAAGGTTTTTATAAAAATCTAAAAATTAAATAACCCTGTGATCCTCAATGTCTTGATTATATTCTAGCAAGTCCAAAACTACACAACTTTTGATAAACTTTTAACTGATTATAATATATATGACTTCATAATTTATAGTCACTGTTTAGCAAAGTTATTGTAGGTCATGAATTGTCCAACAATCTAACATCCTTGTGTGTGAATGAGTTTGTTTAGCCCTAGTCTCATTGAATTGAGCAAAACTGCATTTCCATAAAAGCTACAAAAAGAAATATTCTTATACGCTAAAAACTGCTGGGTTAAAAAACAACCCAACCATAACCCAGCTGGTTACTATTGGACAGAACGTCTCGGGTTACTTTGCTGCAACCCTGTTCCCTGAAAAAGTGGGAACGAGATGCTGCGTGAAAACGCTATGGGAACATCTCTTTGTTCCAACGGTTGTGAAGCATGTATGTATCAAACACGCCAAATTTTGGCTTGTATAACCTCGGTCAGGTGACAACATCCGATAAGGTGCATCTGCAGGTTATAAATAGGTCAGAATCGGAAACATCCTCAGGTCAATTCAGGTAGGTCAATCCTCCAGTCACGCCTGCAGTGTGGCAGTAGAGCGCAGCATCTCGTTCCCCGCCGCACTGCAAGTGTCTGGACCCCCAGGGTTGTGTAGTGTGTGCACGATCACTAAATAGGTCTCAGACATAACTTTGGGATGCTGATGTAGCGGGTTACTAGTGAATATAATCTTAGTGTAATGCCCTAATTGCATTTTCACTTAAACCCCTTCTATTTTTATTGGTTAATTTCTGTCTTCTCCCAGCAAAATATTTGGACTTTTGTTAATGACCATTTAGACCATGACTTTTATTTTGAAATTTTTGCCTGTCACGACGCCATTTTGATGTGAGTGCATGCCTCCAGCCAGTTTGAGTTACATACTTTGGTGAGAGGTAGGTGCTTTTCAGAACTCTTTGTTTTATGAGCAAATGAAGTTTACAAAGTTTAGAAATTAAATTGATTCCTTTTTGTAAATGTTAGTGGGATAATATGCCGTGTTCTGTTGCATGTTTTGGTGTGTGGATGTATTAGAAATTTGAATATATACTATGTGGGCTGTATGTATATGTGTTAGCTGACTAAAATTTAAGAACCATATTAACATGTGTCATACTACACAGGATTGTGCCTGTTGAGAAATGCCCACAGCCTTGTAATATCAACTTGTTGATATTAACACACAGCTGGACAGAGCGCATCAATAAACCAGACTTGATGAGTAGAAGTAGCAAGTGTCCTGGTTTTCCTTAAACACAACGCGGAAGAGAGTAACAGCGGTCAGTGACAGACCAGTTACACTGACTCGAGGACCCGAGGACATCCAAATTTTACACGTGTGTGGAGAGGACCACCAACCTCATCATCACTTGCTGCAAGGGGATACCTCTTGCTAGTGCCATTGATGAGGTTGAATGGGCCCCAATTCCTAGAAGCGAAATGTGACCACGCGCCTCGTAGGCTAGGGCAATAGCATCTCTCACCGAATGTCTAGAGTCGGCCGCCCCACGGTTGCGACCCCCATAGCATATAAAAAGCTGCTCTGATGTACGCAACTGGCCAGTGCGGTGAACGTAAATCTGAAGAGCACGAACTGGACACAGCAAGTGAAGTCTTTCCTGCACTCTAGTGGTTCAAAAGGGTGTCAACCAAACTTTTTAGCACAATAGCTAGGTCCCAAGAAGGGACAGTCACTCTAGTGGGCTGCCTCACAATTGTTTAGCTCCACGAATAAAGCAGGCAACCAAAAGGAGCTTTCCCACAGAAACCCCATCAGTCTGAACATAACAAGCTAAAAGAGCGGCTACATACGTCCTGAGAGTACTAGGTCATAAGCCAGAAGACAACTTTTCTTGCAGAAACTCCAGCACTGAAACAGTTTGGCAGCGGACTGGGTCTACATGTTTTGCCATGCACCAACTTTCAAATGCGCTCCATTTGAGGGCATAGGTTCTTTTAGTGGAGTGTACCGGGGCCAAGCCAACTGCACTTTTAATTACGTTTTATAAAGTAATTTTACATGAGCTCTTGTTCATGTGACCAATTTTCCGTGTACACCACTGTTCTTTGAATAAAATAAGCTCTCAATTGATACCACACATCACCTATCTTACACACTCATTTGGAACTTTGTTTAATAAAAATAGTTTGTAAATGCTGATAATACATTTAAAGTTATGCAGAGTAATCAAACATAACACAGACATAAAAAAGTATATGTACTGTATCTAGCATTTTGCCCTACTGGCAAAACGTTAAAGATTGTATAAAATGGTGTCTCTGCCTCTTAGTTTGTTGAAAGGCCTCCTCTCCTGGGGTCAATGAGATGGTCAAAGTGTGATTTGGTGCCCTCCTCCCCGCTTTGTGTATAGCATCACCAATTTTATGCCATGCTTTTGGGTCTAGTTTGAGGCATCCGACTTTAGTGTGGCTTCAGGACCAGCAAACTTCCTGTCCCATGCCTGGTTAGGTTTCCTGCAGCTTAGTTTTACAATCTCTGCTTTATGTTCACGAATGAGATAAGGTTATTCGGATGGCGCCATGATGCCTGGGAAAGAGGTTCTGGTATGTGATCAATTGTTTGCGCTCTTTGGGGTCTGCTCATCTCTACAGGAGGGAGCCCTAGCACTTAGTATAGTTTCAATTTCACTGGCTGGAAGACCAGCCTCTCTTAATTGGTCCCAGACGTGAAGGTTCCAAAGCTCGGGCCGGGGATGAAATATTGTCGCCTGCGCCTAAGACAGAAGATCCCTGCTCACTGGAATCACCCACGATGAGTCGTCCATGAGAGATATTAGATCTAAAGTTTCAGTGTAATCAGAAAGCTTGCTGCTTGTGGTCCTATGACTAGAACTTCTGTTTTATTGGGATTAAGCAGAAGAAAAAAATGTATTAACCTGCACACGTTGCTCAACGTTGAGCAACGTTTTTTCTCATCTGGTCTAGCTGAGACGTATAATTGTGTGTCATCAGCATAACAATGAAAACTAATACCATGTTTACGAATTATGTTGCCCAGTGGGAGCACGTAAAGGGAAAAAAGCAGTGGGCCTAAAACTGAACCCTGTGGAACACCAAACAACACTTGAGAACATGAGGAATGGTCACCATCTAAATCTACTGATAACGATCAGTCAAATAGGATGTGAGCCATAAGAGGGCAGTTCCTACTACATTCTCTAATCTGTGAAGGAGAATACTATGATCAATGGTGTCAAAAGCTGCACTGAGGTCCAGTAACACAAGTACAGTGACGCAACCCTGATCACAGGCCAATAGGAGGTCGTTTACTACTTTAACAAGTGCTGTTTCTGTGCTGTGATGAGGCCTAAATTCTGACTGATACAGTTCATTTATGCTATTTCTGTGTAGATGTGAACATAGCTGCTGTGATACTACCTTTTCCAAAATCTTGGAGATAAAGGGAAGGTTTGATATCAGCCTGTAATTAGAAAGCTGACAGGGGTCAAGGTCAGGTTTCTTGATTAATGGCTTAATAACGGCTAATTTAAAGGATTTGGGAACATACCCACTGCTGAGTGAACAGTTAATTACTTTCAACAGGGGTTCTGTTATTGCTGGTACTATCTGCTTGAGAAAATGTGTCGGTATAGAATCTAATATACAGGTTGACGATTTTGAAGAAGAGATGAGTGAAATTAGTTTTCTCACTTCAAGGGGAGTAAAGTATTCTAAGTTCTGATGTGATGTGGTTAGTTTATCTGTATTACTTAAATTGTCTGGTTTCAAAGCCTGACTTTTTTGCCTAATATTTATGATTTTGTTATTGTTCATGAAATCCCCACTACTGCATGATGTTGTTGTGGAGATTTCTGCAGTGGTCTTGTTTTTAGTTAATTTAGCTACGGTATTAAATAAAATTCTTGGGTTATTTTTGTTATTTTCTATAAGAGTGGAGAAATACGTTGATCTAGCATCGCTGAGAGCTTTTTATACTTCAGGATGCTCTTCTTCCAAGCTATTTTGAATACTAACAATTTAGTTTGGCGCCATTTCCGGTCAAATTTTCGAGCGGTTTGTTTTAAAGTACGTGTGTGGTCATTATACCAAGGAGCGAGTTTCTTATCTCTAATCATTTTCCTTTTAACTGGAGCGATATTATCTAAGCTATAATGAAGTGTTGACTCTAGATATTTAGTCGCCTGTTCGAGTTCTGTGAAGTCAGATGGCGATCCAATCAAAGTTGATAATTCTGGAAGATTATTGATAAAGCTCTGTGCGGTATTTGATGTAAACGTACGTTTAAGGTGGAAGCGCGGTGCTGTGCGTACATTATTACTATAACACGCTTTAATCGAGACAAGGTAGTGATCTGAGATAACTTCAGACTGTGGAATTGTGGTTATATTTCCTATACTTAATCCGAAGGATAATATTAAATCCAAAGTGTGAGCTGCTTTATGAGTGGGTCCTACTACACACTGATTTACTCCTACTGAGTCCAGGATGGACAAGAATGCTGTTCTCAGAGGGTCTTCTGGATTCTCAAAATGAATATTAAAGTCTCCAGCAATTAACGCTTTGTTTACAGAAACAACAAGGTTTGAGAGGATATCTGCAAATTCGCAGAGAAACTCCGAGTACGGCCCAGGGGGTGTGTAAATGATGATTAGCGGGATCGACTGAGCTGACTTTATGTTACTATAGAGAACTTCAAATGCATTAGATCTAAAACTGTGTTTTTGTACGATAGTCAGAATATTATTGTAAATAACTGCGACTCCTCCTCCTCTACCAGTTAGCCGAGGCTGGTGTATGTAGCTGTATCCAGGAGGACTCGCTTCATTTAGAGCCACATACTCGTCCTGTTTAATCCAGGTTTCTGTTAAACATAATACATCAAGCTCCTGATCTGTGATCGTTTCATTAACAATAACTGCTTTAGATGCGAGAGATCTAATATTTAACAGTCCTAGCTTCAGATCAGAGGTGCTGGCTGCACATTCAGTGTGATCAGAGTTTGTGGTACCTATGTTAATTAAATTACTAAAATATACTTTGAGTCTTTCTAAATTTATGTTTATCTCGGGGAACAGACACAGTCTCAATCTGATGAACCCTGAGTGACGACTCTATGCAGCTAGCAGACGGTTGGTTTAGCCTGTCTGTCTGCTCCCTGGCCTTGGCTCTGGATTGTCACCGATTAACTCGGCCTCTTCTGAGACTATGTGCTATACTGCAAGAAATGAGAGCAGCACCTTCCCGAGTGGGATGGACACCGTCCCGCCCTAACAGGCCAGCTTTGCCCTCAAAGGTTTTCCAGTTATCTATGAAGCCCACATTGTTTTCGGAGCACCACCTGGACATCCAGCGGTTCAGCGACCATAACCTGCTGTAAGCTATGTCGCCACGTCTCATTGGGATGGGACCAGAGCAAACTACTTCATCGGACATCGCCTTCGCTATTTTAAACACCTCTGTAAAGTTACCCTTGATAACCTCTGTCTGACGAAGGCATATATCATTAGCTCCAGCAAGTACAACTATCTTAGAGAACCTATACTGTCCTAAAACCTGCTATTTCCGGTGCTCTGGCTCCTGGGATACACCTGACCACTGCTGCTGGCACCCCTAAAGGCCGAGCTAATTTCACGTGCATCTTTCATGTTTTTCAGCAGGTTCATCACTGAGGAGAGCAAGCCTGTTGGACACGTGAAGCGCAGAAGAGGTGTGCTTAGCGTTAGCTTTGGCTGAACGAGTATGCCGCCGAGTCGTCACCCACTCGCCCCGCTGTGAGGGCTCTACTACCGGAATCGGGGGCTAGTTATCTCCACATGCTGCACCCAGACTTTCCGCTCTGGGAATAACGCTGCATCTCCTCTCTAACTCTGTCATTAGAGATGATGAGGGTTTGATTCACGCCAGGGATCGCCGTTATTTGCTATATAGCTTTATTTGCGAAAGGGGAATCACAGTTCTGTGATTTTTAAAACAAAAAGAGAGATGCAAAACATGATTCAACCATGACCCGCTACACTATTTTTGATGTGTATACTTTCAATTCTAAATGCTGATTTAGCAGCAGTGCACACAACCACATAAACAGTAAATACTGTAGATAAATAAACTTTATCAGTTGTTTTATGGCTAAAGGTAAAAATATAGAAAATATATAAATATTTTTTCCAATAGATGGAATGATGAGGTGCCATGGTAAACACTGAAATGTGCAGTTTGAGGTCATTAACACTATAGCTATTAAATAAAGTGTTTTTAAATAAAGTGTCTGGAAAGAGGCTGTAGGACAGTCTTCTGGTTCTGGCGTGTATGGACCTATACCTTCTGCCTGAGGGCAGAAACTGGTACATGTGATGTGCAGGGTGATGCTGATCACGTAGACTTTGTGCACTCTTCGAAGGCAGAGTGTGGTATAAATGGTGCTAACCTCAGGTTAGACCTCCGGGAGACCCGCTGCAGTGCCTGCTGTTCTGCCTTAGTGCAGCTGGAAAACCACACCAAAAGTCCATACGTCAGCACACTCTCTATGAGACAATGATAAAAGTTTACCAAAAGCTGCTGAGAAATAGTGCCCATTCTCAATTTCCTCAGATAGATGAACCGCAGCTGGGCCTTTCCTATGGCAGAGGTGATATTACCCCATGTTAGGTCCTCTGTCACAGTTAGGCCAAGAAACTTGAAGATGTTGATCCTATCTACCATCCCATTTCCAGTAATGAGTGGTCCTTGTGCTCCTACGAAAATCTACGATCATCTCCCTGGTCTTCTTGATATTTACGGTCAGGTTGTGGGTATCACACCTAGCTGCCAGATGTTCCACCCCGCTTGTATGAGGACTCATCGTTATTAGTGATGAGGCTTAACACCATGATGTCGTTGTCACAAATTTTGTGATATAATTGGAAAGAAGGGTGGGGCAGCAGTCATGTGTGAGTAGTGTATAAAGTAAGGGACTTAGTACACATCCCTGGAGGACCCCGGTATTAATACGCACTGTGGATGACATGTGTTTTCCTATTCGCACACACTGAGAGCGATTTGTTAAAAAGTCCACATCCAGTTGCATAGTATATAGTACTTAATCCTAGCTCATAATTTGGAGCTTGTTTGGCAAAATGGTAAAAAAGAAAGACAAGCTAAAATCGACAAAGAGGAGCCTAGCATAAGTGTTTTTGCATTATAGATGTTCTAACACAGTATGCAGCACAATGGCCACTGCATCCTGGTCTATATGCAAACTGGTAATGGTCCAGTGTGGGTGGTGTGACATCCTTAATGCGCTTCATTACCAACCTCTCCAGACATTTTGCAGATATAGATGTAAGTTCGACCAATCTGTAATAATTTAGACAGCTGTCGTGATCTTTAAATGTACTAATTAGTACTAAATGATTTTCAGTGCCGTAGTGCCATATTTAACTTAATACCAGCCATATTAGGCCACAGAGTCAAGATTTTGGAAATCAATTATTATATTAATTGACCGTGTTCTATTATAGATAGAATATTGAAAAAAAAAAAAAAACTAAAAACATCACATTGTGTTCAAAGTGTATGCCACCAAAAAAAAAAAAAAACATTTAATTTTAATTATTTTAACAAATAATTTGAGTTATACAGTAGGACTGAGTTCTGTTAGCAACATACACCATAGGGAAATAAAACTTAATCAATTCAGGAGGGTTAAATTATTAAGCAAAGACAACTACTTTTTTAACTACTGGAACTGGCTTAAGATCCTTTCAACACATTATCAAAACCTGGAAAGATAATGTTGCATTTTGTAGAAGAAATGCTGTCAGAAATAAAAAATCATTTTTTTAAAAAAAATCAAAAGCATCAAGAGTTGCATGGTAAAAAACAAACAAACCATCAAACAAACAAAAAATACCAGTAAACAATAGCTATGTATAGCCATAAGAAAACAACTTGGTTAGTGAGACTATTTAAAATGAAAAGGCTTGAGTTTGCTAGAGAGCATAAAGATTAGACTTTGGAGCAATGGAAAAAGGTCATGTGGTCTGATCTAGTCAAGACTGACTCTATTCCTGAACGATGAATTTATGTAGCACCTTCATGTAGCATATAAAAGTGATGCAACTATCGTGCAAATGTAACCAGCCTGCTGCAGATTGCTGTTACTCTCCTCTGCATTGTGCATAATAAAGACCAGGACATTTTCCACTTCTATTCACCGGAGAAGGTTTATTGACAGCCATGGCTAACATATACTAGCCACCTGTGCATTAATATAAAGATAAAGAGTCATTGTAGTGATCCAACGAAATCTTTAATCAACAAGTTGATCATTCATTTGTGGGCATTTCTTTAAAGCACATTCCTCTTCTTTGAAAAGTTCATTTTGCATTTCATTTGGAAACCAAGGTCTCAGAGTCCGGTGAAAGAATGGAAAGGCACAGAATCCAAGTTGCAAGTTGTTGATGATTTGGGGTGCCATGACATCTTCTGGTGTTTTATCAAGGTCCGTTGTGTTTTATCATGTTCAAAGTCCAAACAGCGGTCTACCAGGAGATTTTAGAGAACATGCCTCTATCTATCTCCTGACAAGATTCAGCAATCTCCTTTAGGACGCATAACTGCTCACAGTGCCAAAACCGCCACCGATGAGTTGGAGCCCCGGCCATCTTTTGGCAGCAGGATCACGAAAGCTGGCTCTTTGCAAAAGTGAAACTGCTGTGGGAGCTCGCGCAGATCAAACTGCAACATTTAATTTCATGCCTTTGACGTCCCTGGAGCATGTTACATCACCCCGCTCTTGTGAAACTCGTCTGCATTTAGCATTAACAGTGGGAGTCTGTTCCTTAAACCTCCAGGGCCTCAAGCGAAACTCCCCGTCTTGTTTGTATAACGCGGAGAAAGGCTGAAATTCATTAAATATGATTATTAGCCAGCTGTGCCCATTGCCAGCACCCCTGCCTCTTCACACACCTGCGAAAGGGGAGGCCGTCTACCTAGTGAGCAAAGAGCAACAAAATATTGAGGCACACGCGCAACACTGGCGCATTCCATGACAATAGATGAATAGATGCAAGTTTGAGCATAAGTAACTGTACATAGTGTAAGGTGCACCAGCATGTTGCCATATCAATAAAAAGGGAGAATGAAAGTACATGATCATATTAGTGCAATCAGGTGGACAACCTAAGAGACCACAGATAAAGGTCCATTAATGTGCTGTTAACAAATTAATATTATGGATACTAAATACACAACAGAACATAATGTTTATGACACTGCATGAAGTGATGTCAGAGAATGAGCTCCCTCTTCTGACAGAGCAGAGTTATTTTAAAGTCTCAGTGCAGTTGATAGGGAAGATTTCCTGTATTCATCTTTTTCATTCTCTTGCTCAAAGTGCTCCGCTGTTTAAGCCAGTAGGTTATGCGGAGGATGTAAGGTGTTCTCCTGGGTAGTTATCAGTCGATTACCACTTTTCAGTTGTTTTGAGGAGGTAAGCAATAGCAATATAAGTACCATAACTGTGTCTTCCACCAAGAGAACTAAGAAAAAACATTTAAAATACACATAATCCATACTGTTTATGAAAAATCCAAAACAAAGACAGTGTCAAAAATAAATTAAAAGATAGATATTTCGGACAGTACTGTACAGTCGTGGCCAAAAGTTTTGAGAATGACACAAATATTAGTTTTCACAAAGTTTGCTGCTAAACAGCTTTTAGATCTTTGTTTCAGTTGTTTCTGTGACGTACTGAGATATAATTACAAGCACTTCACACGTTTCAAAGGCTTTTATCGACAATTACGTGACATTTATGCAAAGAGTCAGTATTTGCAGTGTTGGCGCTTCTTTTTCAGGACCTCTGCGATTCGACTGGGCTGCTCTCAATCAACTTCCGGGCCAAATCCTGACTGATAGCAACCCATTCTTTCATAATCACTTCTTGGAGTTTGTCAGAATTAGTGGGTTTTTGTTTGTCCACCCGCCTCTTGAGGATTGACCACAAGTTCTCAATGGGTTTAAGATCTGGGGAGTTTCCAGGCCATGGACCCAAAATTTAAACGTTTTGGTTCCCAGAGCCACTTAGTTCTCACTGTTGCCTTATGGCACGGTGCTCCATCGTGCTGGAAAATGCATTGTCCTTCACCAAACTGTTGTTGGATTGTTGGAAGAAGTTGCTGTTGGAGGGGGTTTTGGTACCATTCTTTATTCATGGCTGTGTTTTTGGGCAAAATTGTGAGTGAGCCCACTCCCTTGGATGAGAAGCAACCCCACACATGAATGGTCTCAGGACGCTTTACTGTTGGCATGACACAGGACTGATGGTAGCGCTCACCTTTTCTTCTCCGGACGAGCCTTTTTCCAGATGCCCCAAACAATCAGAAAGAGGCTTCATCCGAGAATATGACTTTGCCGCAGTCCTCAGCAGTCCATTCGCCATACTTGTTGCAGAAGATCAATCTGTCCCTGATGTTTTTTTTGGAGAGAAGTGGCTTCTTTGCTGCCCTTCTTGACACCAGGCCATCTTCCAAAAGTCTTGGCCTCCCTGTGCGTGCAGATGCGCTCACCCCCGCCTGCTGCCATTCCTGAGCAGCTCTGCACTGGTGGCACTCCGATCCCGCAGCTGAATCCTCTTTAGGAGACGATCCTGGCGCTTGCTGGACTTTCTTGGACGCCCTGAAGCCTTCTTAACAAGAATTGAACCTCTTTCCTTGAAGTTCTTGATGATCCTATAAATTGTTGATTTAGGTGCAATCTTAGTAGCCACAGTATCCTCGCCTGTGAAGCCATTTTTATGCAACGCAATGATGGCTGCACGCGTTTCTTTGCAGGTCACCATGGTTAACAATGAAAGAACAATGATTTCAAGCATCACCCTCCTTTTAACATGTCAAGTCTGCCATTCTAACCCAATCAGCCTGACATAATGATCTCCAGCCTTGTGCTCGTCAACATTCTCACCCGAGTTAACAAGACGATTACTGAAATGATCTCAGCAGCTCCTTTAATGACAGCAATGAAATGCAGTGGAAAGTTTTTTTTTCGGGGTTAAGTTAATTTTCATGGCAAAGAAGGACTGTGCGATTCATCTGATCGCTCTTCATAACATTCTGGAGTGTATGCAAATTGCTATTATAAAAACTTGAGCAGCAACTTTTCCAATTTCCAATATTTATGTAATTCTCAAAACTTTTGGCCACGACTGTACATATATGGTTGCTTGTGTGACATTATAACATAAATATAATAATATAAGCCAAAGTAATCACAGCTAAAATGGTTAAGAAAAAGCATAACATCCTAACAAACCATGAATTAATTCATTAATTAATTGTTTGCCTGTTCGTATACTTTTTTTTTTTTTTTTTAGATTATGGGCCCTTCATAAGAACTGCTGATACTAATGTGTTTAAACAGAAAATCAATGCACTTACAGCTCAGGGTGGAGGGGATGCTCCTGAAATGTGTCTCTCAGGGCTCCAGGTATGTCAAACTACAATTCTTTGTTGTTGGATGTTTTTAAAACTTTGTTGTTGAAATGAATAATTAACTCTTGCGAGTTTTTCCTAAAAATAGACATTTATTGAATTAAGTTGTCTTCTCAGTTTAGTTAGATAGTCAAGTAAAAACAGGGGGAAAAAATCTTAAATGTACATTCAGTAGTGTTCCATGTAATAACTAGAACAGTGACAGGTTTCAGCACATTGACAAAAACGGGGAACAAATTTTGTACATGTATTTCTGAGAGTTACGATCAATATGATCAATAAGAACAGATAAGGATATATACAGTGCAGTGAGAAAGTCCTGCCAGACAATCACACTACCACCACCATGTTTGACTGTTAGTATGAGGCTCTTTTTATTTAATGCCTAATGTAATGTATAGGGTTTCAGCTCTGATCCAGGGGTGAAGCGAATCTTTCAGGATTCGGGTTAATTTGTCAAACTTAATTAAAATTCATAGCGTACACTTTATCAACTAACCGTCCAGTGTTTAGCATGCTTTAGTGCATCTTACCAATTCTACTTATCATGTGGCCGATGATAACACAAAATCTGGTACTTACCAAAGTTTTCTCTAGTACAGTCACAAGAGCAATGCCTTGGGTTTAATCTTACAGTTTTGTTATGAAGTGAGCACCAAATTCAGCAAGGTATGAAGCTTTGATTGTTTACCTGCGTTGCATTGCGGTCTCCCTCTATGATTCACTTTCAGTGGTAGGGAATCACAGCATTGCTGATTGGCTGGTGCTCTGATGCTGGGATGATGTCTCTCGGGGAAGCCATTCGGTGATGCTCTGGTTGCTTGGTTACTGATGGCAGAGCTCTGGCACTTCTTCCAGCGAATTCTTCATTGCGAAACTTCAGAGTTCTGGCACGAAGTTTCTTGAAGATCTTGGAGAGCTGATGAGCGGTTTGCTTGCCGGTCAGATGCAGGGCAAAAGTCGACGGTGGATGAAAGAGGCTGCCTTGTCTCAAAGGCATGCAGGCTGCGTGATGCATGATGGGAATGTAATAGATTGATGGCCCATTCTGGGGCTTGTTCATTCCGACAAATGAAAACCCAAAAGTTGAACATTTGTTTCATCATTTCACAGAATAGTTGCCCAAAGGTCTTAAATAATCACGATGTTTTGGCAAATAATAGACAAGCCTTTGTGTTCTTTTTGGTCTGCAGAGGTTTTGCTTTGGAACTCTCCGATGGATGCCATTTGTCCAATCTCTTTCTTATTGTTGAATCATGCAAACTGACCTTAGTCAAGTGAGGCCTGCAGTTCTTTAGATGATGTGCTGGGTTCTTTTATGAGCCCCTGAATCAGTCTTTGTGCGCTTGGAGTCATTTTGGTAGGCCCACTTCTCCTGGGAAGGTTCACAACTGTTCCATGTTTTCTCTATTTGTGGATAATGGCCCGCACCATGGTTCACCGGAATCCCAAAGCCCTAGAAATGCTTGGTATCCATTTCCAGACTGACACGTCAAATACTTTTTCATCTGCTCTTGAATTTCTTTAGAATGTGTTTTCTTTTTTGCATCTTTTAGAGTGCTTTGTCCATTTCAGTAATTTCTTGATTTAACAGGTCTGGCAGTAATCAGGCCTGGGTATGTCCAGTGACATTTAAGTCAACTTTTCAATACTCGTAGTTAATTTGGTACAGTAGGTTGGGACAGCTTTATTGTGTTAATAAATGAAATAATTATTTTGTATGATTAAAGAAATAATTTTGTACTTACTCGGGTTATAAAAAAGTCTTTGATGAAATCAGTAATTTAAGTAAAAAAAAACCGAAGGATGGGGTTCAAAAAGCTTTCACTGCAGATCAAGGATATCAGCATCTATACCACTTAATCTTGTATTCAGGGTCACGGGGGGCCTGGAGCCTATCCCAGAAGACTTAGGGCCCAAGGCATGGTACACACTGGACAGGGTGATAATCTATCACAGGGATACACATAGTCTCATTCACACACTATGGGCAATTTGGGAACGCTACATGTCTTTGGACTGTGGGAGGAAACTTTGGGAAGAAACCCTCCATGCACACAGAGACGGGAATCGAGCCTGGCCGGGAATCCAACCCGCACCCTGGCAGTGCAAGGCGACAGTGCTAACTAAGCGTTTTTGATTGTGAGCTATAAGCCATGATCATCAAAATTAAACCCCAACAGGATTGAAATTTCTCGCCTTACATGTAATAAATCTAGAATATAAGAGGTTCATTTTGATTTAAATTGCAAAAAAAATTAAGTTTCCTGCCACTCAGTAAGTCTTTTATTTGCTTAGTCACTTATTTAGACACATTTAGTCACTCACTCACAATTCCTGTTATATGCTGTCCACTATATAATACTTGTTTTATTTAGACAGTTGTTTTTTTTTTTTGTTTGTTTTTCCAGCTTGCCCTCACTGGAGCTCCACCTCAGACTGAGATTTTTGTTTTCACTGATGCTGAGGCAAAAGACACATGGTTAAAAAGCACTGTCCAAGCACTGATTGAGAAAACAAAGTCTAAAGTAAGTGCATGCAAATGGTCCTACACATAAGTTTAATACTTATTGCATTTTTAAAAAATCTATGTGAACTAACCAATGCTGATCATATCCTACTGATCATAAATAAATATATAAAACACAATGATTGAAATCTTCTACCTTTCCCTATCTAAAGGTGACATTTATGCTAACTAATGCGCTTGGCTTTGGACGCGGCAGAAGGAGTGCCAGGGCCATAGATGGCCAACAACAAGTCTCCACTAGGATGTTAAATCCATCTAACCAACTCTACCAGAACCTGGCTCAGGCCTCTGGAGGTCAGGCTATTGAGGTCACCAAAGCCACCCTGGGCCAAGCTACTGACATTATTGCAGCGACCTCCATATCTACACTGGTAATTGAAAAAATATATGTATAAACAAATATGGCTCATTCAGAAGAATTTCAGTTGCACTGTAAACATTGGAGTGGCATAACTTTGTGAGTGCAGTAGCAATTCTAACAACAACTGTCCCGCCTGTTGACTTTCACCCTAGGACCTACAGTATGTCTGAACCTTGAAAAAAAGGGCTCACAGGTAGGAGCTCAGTAAGGTTAGAGGTGCAGTATTCCCAGCTCACAAATTCAGTATTTATCAATATTTTAATTATATAAGAGAAAAAAACTCTAGTACTCTAGTACTCCAATCAGCACAAAAAAAAAACTAAACAAGAACACAAAGGTATACTGGCAGCATGAGCTAATGGCTGCCACCTGATACCACTCAATCTTTGATAAGTTACTTTGTTTAAAATTTTAAATGAAGGAAAAAACAGAATTGTACCAAAACAACAGTGTTGTACCAAGTATAGAGAAAAATGCACATATTCCTGACCAAAAGGCCACAACATCACAAGTGCCCTTGGTTCCTGGTGTTTAAATACAACATACAAAAAGCACAAACATATGCACTATGGCATACAGCTGCAACAAATGGTGAGGTGAGTTTTTCTACTACCAGTGCTATTTGCACTTGAGTGTGGAGACCTTGGACCAATAGACCACTCCACACGAATTTCCCCCATAAGAAATAATGGAAACTCTGGTGATTCGTTCCACAGCCAAAAAATATTCATAAAAAATAATTAATACTAAGTATGAAGAGAAATAAAAACAAATTAACCTACATTTACCTTCATGACGTTGTGACTGGTGTTAGAAGAGCGCAGAATCGGGGCGGCTACTGTGCACAGACACATACACGCGCACACAAACCTTGCCTGAGATGCTGAGTCTCAGTGCACGTGCATCACTCAAATAGTCAACATCCATGCGTGCGTGACCTGTTTATTATAACATTATAGACACGTGTGTGCGCAAAGCATGTGCGTGTCCATGTGTAGTGATTGTTCTTTAGCAACAAGGGCTCTCGTGAAGAAAAAAAATGTTAAAAAGGCTCTAGCAGTGTGGGAGATTAGAGGAGTGATTCCGTTAGTGTGTGTGTGTGTGTGTGTGTACATGCTACTTATTCCATGCATTACTCCGGATAAGTGGTGCACTGCTACCAGGACTGGCTTCACTGGGGAGTGCTTGAGCTATAACAGAAGGCAATTCAGCCTGCATATCGGAACTCACCGATTTAGAGGCGATAGAGAAAAGGAGAAGTTGTCAAACTAGATGGACCAGGACAACAGAACAGGACATCTAGCGCACTGTCCAGCATTCTCTTCTGCACTATCTGCTACCGCTACAGATGATTCGGAGGGTGTATCATGATTTGGGCAATGACTCTGATGGAGTCATTTCAACACAGACCAATATATTTGCCAAATTAGTCCCAAGTCATTCAACTGTGCGATTGAGTACACCACACCACCTGAAAAAGGCACCCTATACACTCTATACATAATCAAACTGTAAGAATCGTAGAAGTAATCTTGAAGATACATAACCCTTCCTGCCATGGGACACGCTGCTTCCTCTGGTCATGACACTCTTTCTGTCTAATGGCAGAGGCCTGTAACCACTTACTGGCTCCACAAAAAGCTCCTAAATCCAATCACTGACGCTACCCCCTTCACTGACGCGGCTCCTGGAATCTAACCCAGAGAAAGTTGACTGGCGACTGAGGGTCAGGATGGAGTCAAGCTGTAACCACATACACACGTGGACAAAATTGTTGATACCCTTCGGTCAATGAAAGAAAAACTCACAATGGTCACAGAAATAACTTTAATCTGACAAAAGTAATAATAAATAAGAATTCTATGAATGTTAACCAATGAAAGTCAGACATTGCTTTTCAACCATGCTTCAACGGAATTATAAAAAAAATGAACTCATGGAACAGGCCTGGACAAAAATGATGGTACCCCTAACTTAATAGTTTGTTGCACAAGCTTTTGAGGCAATCACTGCAATCAAACGATTCCTGTAACTGTCAATGAGACTTCTGCACCTCTCTGCAGGTATTTTGGCCCACTCCTCATGAGCAAGCTGCTCCAGTTGTTTCCGGTTTGAAGGGTGCCTTTTCCAGACAGCATGTTTCAGCTCCTTCCAAAGATGCTCAATAGGATTGAGGTCAGGGCTCATAGAAGGCCACTTTAGAATAGTCCAATGTTTTCCTCTTAGCCATTCTTGGGTGTTTTTAGCTGTGTGTTTTGGGTCATTGTCCTGTTGCAAGACCCATGACCTGCGACTGAGACCCAGCTTTCTGACACTGGCCAGCACATTTCTCTCTAGAATCCCTTGATAGTCTTGAGATTTCATTGTACCCTGCACAGATTCAAGACACCCTGTGCCAGATGCAGCAAAGCAGCCCCAGAACATAACAGAGCCTCCTCCATGTTTCACAGTAGGGACAGTGTTCTTTTCTTGATATGCTTCATTTTTCCGTCTGTGAACATAGAGCTGATGTGCCTTGGCAAAAAGTTCCATTTTTGTCTCATCTGTCCATAGGACATTCTCCCAGAAGCTTTGTGGCTTGTCAACATGTAGTTTGGCATATTCCAGTCTGGCTTTTTTATGATTTGTTTTCAACAATGGTGTCCTCCTTGGTCGTCTCCCATGTAGTCCACTTTGGCTGAAACAACGACGGATGGTGCGATCTGACACTGATGTTCCTTGAGCATGAAGTTCACCTTGGATCTCTTTAGAAGTCTTTCTGGGCTCTTTTGTTACCATTGGGATTATCCGTCTCTTTGATTTGTCATGAATTTTCCTCGTGCGGCCACGTCCAGGGAGGTTGGCTACAGTCCCATGGATCTTAAATTTCTGAATAATATGTGCAACTGTAGTCACAGGAACATCTAGCTGCTTGGAAATGGTCTTATAGCCTTTACCTTTAACATGCTTGTCTATAATTTTCTTTCGAATCTCCTGAGACAACTCTTTCCTTCGCTTCCTCTGGTCCATGTTGAGTGTGGTACATACCATGTCACCAAACAACACAGTGACGACCTGGAGCCCTATATATAGGCCCACTGACTGATTACAAGATTGTAGACACCTGTGATGCTAATTAGTGGACACAGCTTGAATTAACATGTCCCTTTGGTCACATTATTTTCAGTATTTTCTAGGGGTACCATCATTTTTGTCCAGGCCTGTTCCATGAGTTTATTTTTTTTTATAATTCTGTTGAAGCATGGTTGAAAAGCAATGTCTGACTTTCATTGGTTAACATTCATAGAATTTTTTTTAATGATGACTTTTGTCAGATTAAAGTTATTTATGTGTCCATTGTGAGTTTTTCTTTCATTGACCGAAGGGTACCAACAATTTTGTCCACGTGTGTACCTACAAAACCACTCCCAAACCAGGATATTGGCCACAATGAGAGGATCCTGAGCTGCTGCATCATGGTCTGGTTTGGGAATTGTGCCTTCTCGGACTGCAAGACTCTACAGCAGATAGTGAGGACAGCAGAGAAGATCATTGGAGTCTCTCTTCCCGCTATTAAGGATATCTACACACATCCGCAAAGCCACCAGCATTGTGGCTAATCGGGCATACCATACTCAACTGCCTCAAAACATTGAGATTGGACTCATAAATCAACACACTGATCAACAACCAAACAATTGTTGTATACACCAACCTGTAAATACCTTTTTTGCACAGTATTCATTACTTGTTCATTTTCACATACTTATAAGGAACCTTTACTGCTTACTGTATCTCCTCCCACTACCTCAACTCATTACCTCGTTACCCTGTCACTCTTGTTTGCACATGTACTTTATGTTGTCTCTTTTTTGCAAAAGACTTAGATCGTTTTTTTTTTTTTCTGTTAAGATGTCATTCTGACTTGTCTCAGCTAGTCAGCTAATTAGGTTTCTAAGTTAGCTGGTTCGTTTTTGTTAATTTATGTTGTCTTGTCTAAGCTAATGAGCTAGTTAGGTTTCCCAGTTAGCAATTTAGTTTTTTGCTAAACTAAGCTATTTGTTTATGTTGTATTTACTATTTTATTATGTTGTATATAGCACCTTGGTCCTGGAGGAACATTGCTTAGTTTCAAAAGGCACGGCTCACAATGACACCACTGATTGATTTTTTCCAACCATTCTGGACCAAAAACACCTCTGCCATATTAGCTCAGTATGCGTTTCTTATGATGTTACCTGTTGATGGCCTATTGCATTGAAGATCATTATGGAGCTATCACAACACTGTTGCCATCAGTACATACTTAATCGCCAGGAATTCTGTCCATGCTTCACCCTTTGCACTTTCCATGTCTTGTTCCCAGAGGATAGGGCCATACTGACCAAAAAGCTCACTGCATAACTCCCAAATCACATTCATCCCTAAGACTCCAGGAATGTCAGGTGGGGACGCCTGCCCTGGGGGATGTTCTACAATTAACCAGCTATGCTTAGCAATCACCTTTAACTTCATATACCCTATGTAAGGTATTCCTGACTGCAATCCCTGGTAATGCTGGAGGTTGCCCTAGAAATGCTGTATTAAGAAACCTTCCACCATAGTAGACACTATGGACCGAGTATCCAGCAAACAATATAGCACTACCATGACAGCTACCTTGAGATATTGTCCTATACCATACTCGTGCACTGTGAGACAAAATACACGTCTTTGCTCACATTCTGCCAACTACTTTACTGTACTATGTGCAGTGTGTGGAGACTCAGATCAAGTAGTCCTTAAAGAACTCTTTTTGCCCAGTTTCGCAAACCAAAACACCAGACCAAACCAAAAGCCAGAGCAAAATTGAATGAAGAAATGATAATGTCAATGCCAAATATCACTGACGGAAACAAATACGCTGTGCTAAAATAGTCAAAGAACAATAAAGCATGTTATCACAAGCCTGAAAATAACCCATCGTGGAAACCAAAGTGCATTATAAAAAAAAAAAGTACGAGAAACCAGTAACACTGAACAAAACAACAAAACGTGCCAAAAATAAGCGAGCAGGAAGAACAGTCAAGAGCAGGAAGTCATCAAGTAAGCTATAGTATACAAATAAAACAAGTAAATCAACAAGCTGTACAATGAGAAAGAAAGAAAGAAAGAAAATAAGTAACTTTACCATTTAAAATAAATAAATAAATAAACAAATGAGCTAGGCTGTTGTGAGCAGCAATAATACGCGAGTATGCAAGACAAGACAATGGTCAAGACATACGCGTCTGGTAAATGTGCTAATTGTAGAGAAATGCTCTTGAACATTTGCAAAGATTCAAGCCTGATGTAAACAAGTGACCAGTGGTGTAGGGGTTTACACTTTTTTTTTTTTTTTTTTTTACACATTGTTGTTTTGATGAGACCAACATGTGCAACTGCATAGCTCTTTATGAATTAGACTGGCCAAAAAGAAAAAAATATATTCATTCTAACATTTCAATTTTTAGTATTTGACAAATCCTGTGATGAGATATGCAATGTTATTTGTTCCTTAAGTTACTTAGTTGTACGTGTAACACGTGTTTTTTTTTATTTATTATTATTATTTCTTCAGGTTACTCTTTTTCAGGCCATAAGAAACCCAGGCAAAGCTGAAAACTTCTCAGTGTTTGTGGATTCTTCTGTGCAAAACCTGACAATTTACATCACAGGCAACTCTCCACAGTTCTTGCTCACCAGTCCCTCGGGTGTGTAGATTTATATATAAACTCAAAATCCCATTCTGAGATACAACAGTGCTCAGAAACTAGCACGAAAGCGATAGTGTACAGTGGAATGTTACGCTTTTCTAACAATCCTATTATCTAACACAGGAATCTCACAAGGCAGTGCTGAACTAAACGGGGCATTGGGCCTAATAAATAACGTTGGTAACTTCTATACAGTGCAACCCAATAGTTCAATTCAGACTGGACTCTGGCTCTTCAGTATTGACTCAACACAGCCCTACACCATCAGAGTTGTTGGTAAAAATGAGTTCTCTTTGCACCTTTTCCTGCTTAGCTATGAATACATTAAAGAGAATAATACATAGTCTATGTCTAGTCTATGGTTATGAAACTGTGTACGTAATATACTTTTTTTTTTTTTTTCCTTTCCAGGTGAAAGCAAGATTGACTTCATTTTCGACTTTATAGAACTTTCCCAAGGGGCTCATCCAAGCTACGCTGTATTAAACAGCAGGCCTGCAGTGAGTAAGTGAACAACTCTCAATAATAATAATAATAATAATAATAATAATAAAAATTTAAGATGATGAGATTGATTGCGCTCAAAATCTTTCAATATGTTTTTACGCTTTTTTTTTTCCTTATTGCAGACAATACCCTTACCCTGTTGGTCTCCATGATTGGTGGGGACAGTGCAATAGCTACAGCAGTGTATCTGGTTGAAACCTCAAGTTCAAACTCTTTTAATGGGACACTAGAAGAAGTTAACACTGGTCAGTACTTGGTGACCTTCAACAGCACCCCAGGAGGAGAGTTTACTGTTCGTGTAGCTGGACGAATCGGTACCTCTAGAACTTTGGGTAACACCTTTCAGAGGCAAACACCAACGCAATTCCAAACATCAACTGTGACCGTTACTGTAAGTTTGAAATTAAACAAAGTTAATTTACTCAACTAGGAAGAAATGTATTCATTCCAAAGTTTAATGAATCCTATTCGTTAAGAATTTCTTTTGGCTCACATTATTTCGTGCTTACGTGCTGTTAAAGTTTGCCAATTATTTACGGCTATATATATATATATATATATATATATATATATATATCATAAGATTTATTTATTTTTTTTCTACTTACCCTCAGACTCAACCGGTTGAAACAGTGGAACCAGGGAAACAATTCACTCTGCCTTTCACGGTGTCAACCACAGGCTCCGGAGGAAGTTTTAAAATCAGTGTCAGCAATGATCGCAGTTTTGACTCTCTCTTTAACGCGTCCCTAACTCTCGACAGTGGAGGCAGTGCGAACGCTACAGTAGCCCTGACTGTTCCTGCAAATACTTCCTCTGGAACTGATGTAACTGTGACGATTCAAGCTGAAGCTCCTGATGGAAGCGACTCCAACTACGCCGTGCTGCGTCTTGCTGTCATTGCTCCGGTAATAACTCACGTCACATTAAATATTGCAAACAGCTGTGAAATGTATTGTCTCCGGACAGTCAATTCAATTGTTGAATTGGTGGACAGATTTCAAAATGACGTTTAAATATTTAACGTTAACACCACTGCTACACTGATCGTTCTGGGAAAATCGTTTAGATGGTTCCTTCTACCAATGACATACTAATTTAATATATACAGAAGTCAAAAGCTAGCATAAATGGAGGATGCAAAGGAAGACTTTTCTTTAATGTGAACTTTGATCATACTGAAGAGCAAACAAAAAGTAGGATATTTGATTATGCAGAATATAACAGAATAGTTATCAGAATAAAAACTCCATTTCCCCTATATATAATCCCCTGTTACACTAATGCACTTGTGTTACACTATTGCTCCCAGTGTTTCACTAGTGCTTGGATACCATCAGGGTATAAAGTTTTATCATTAGGTTCTCTCATCACGAGTCCGGGTTTGAATGGAACGCCCATTGTACAAGCATAAGACAGCTGCGGCTACACTGCGGTCCAAATGCAAATTCATGATGACAGAAGAAACAGCTAAACATACCGGGAATCACAACAGGTGCAACATCTAAACAGGGACAAGAGTTTAAATATACGTCAGGTAAACTGAAAATAATCTTATCAATCAAGTGACGAGGAACAGGTGAAACAAGAACACATGACTGTGGTACACCTCATATAAGGACCTTAAATCTAGTCAAACCACACAAAATGCAAAGGCCTTGCTAGAAATGGGCTAGGGCCCAGAATGGGGAAAGTTCCTTGACGCTAGGGAGCTGCAAGGTCTGTAAAGTTAAAAATAGTCAAAAAAAAAAAAAAAAAAAAAAAACACACACACACCTACTCATTAAACCCATTAAATCTCAAGCTAACCTCTGGAACGCTATCATGCATTTAATCCAAGGCACAAAAACAAGCTTTTGCATCTTTTTAAACTGGGTAATGATTATCTGCCCACTGCACCCAGAGACGTAGTTTTGTCTTTGACTGCATGTCCCAGAATGGACCTCAGTCAGGTGATGGGGGAACTCACCCGAGGTCGCTAGTTAGTTTTATTCATAGACGTTGCCTTGGTTCAGTTTTTGACTTACATCTGTTGTTATACTGTTGTCCATCATTCTGCTATTTTCTGCTATTTCCGTTATGATATGCTGTTCTTGGACTGTTTTGTTTTTGTCACATTTTCAAGTTTACTTTATGTTTGCTTTTCTTTACTAAAAATCTGTAAGTCTTGACATCTGCAAATATTCCCTACCCGCTGAAACCCAACGTGTAAGAGTGTGCGCGACTATCTCGAAACTCATGACACGACTATTTATAACTAAACTAATCAGTCAACTCAGCTCAGGTTGGTGCGATCATCAACCCGGCTGATCTTAGCCAAACCTAAGGCAGCGTTCAATTCCGGAGTGTAATTCACAGACTGCTCCCTGCTCCCTGCTCCGTTTTCAGAGAACGCCGGTAAAGGGAACTTCCCTCGACAGAACTCCACCGTTCGGAACACGCTGCAAAGTCACCATCGCAGATGTCGTGTCCGCTGTGCATTACCATGGTAACTTAAGCACCTCGGATACCCGTCACTTCTGCTGTGGAAATTTCACACTACGGACGTCATGTCTCGTCTCCCCTAGATGAATCAGACGCAGATGCAGATCATCATCCATTTCAAACAAGTGCTTATTTCATTCTTTCTTTCATACAACAAAAGTCTCTAGACTCGGTCTTGCGGTCCGAAAAAAAAAAACACTTCCCAGACTGGGTCTGCAGGTGGGTAAACAAAAACCCTAATACACGTAACGAAATATACGTATGCACGTGAGAGCGGGTGAGAATTCCTCTTCCGCAAACTACCCCACACCTGCAGACACCGTTCAGTCCTGGGAGAGAAAGGAGAAAAGTAGACACGAACATTAGTGCAACATGGACAACAGGGTGAAGACTCGGGACGTGCACAACAGTGAACAGGCGAAGCCCTACTTGTTCGACCGGAATGAATAGTCAGACACACAAGGGAATCACAGGCGCTCGTGTTTTAGTGCTTAAGTGCTGGCAGTACATACATAGACACACTAGGTGGTGACAAAGCATCGACCCAGTAATCCGGGGAACTTGATCTTATTCCCCTGAGCTGTGGAGGTACAGATGTTACAACGGACATTAAATATAGAATATTTATTCAAACAAAAACTGATAGCATTATAAAACATACCATTGAAACGTGTATAATTTGTAAATCATTTATTTATTAATAATAACAATTGATTGATGTACGGAAATGTATGAACATTTTTACAGGTTACTAGCCGATATAACACTTCTTTGTGGGATTTCTTGATTAAATTAAAGTTTAAATTGTTGTCTCGTTTTAATAAGATGTTGTCCTTGATAATAATGATGACAAATTTATAAATCCTTTTTCGCGCTTCATTTTTTTTTTTTCTCTCGCAATGACTTATGGGACATTTTTCATTCCCTTTTCCACCTGTAGTTCACTTGCTCCCTACACCGTGTGCGGTTCCCTTTGATATCTAAATATTTTCACTGCCTGCGGTTTGGAATCACACTTAACATGGCTGAACACCCTGTGAAGTACACCTCGCATCCGGTTTGGAGGACTTGGACAGCAGTCATTAAATAACTAATTCTTGAAAGTACCAAAATTCTGATTATGGAGATTGATCATGTGTTTTATCCGGAACCTATGCCAGGAGACACAGGTTTGCATGAGATGGGATACACCCCGGATGGGGTACCAACATATCAGTGGATTTGTTGTATATAATAATATTTCATCAATATTTAATTTATAAGTCTTATTTATGAGGACGTCATTTATTAAGTTTCTAAGTAGCACTGTAAGGTTTTGATTTTCTCGAATTGCTGCAAAGAATGGCTTTATGAATCATTTAAATACTAATGCTTGCAATGGTGTTGTCTTGCTCATACAGTATGAGTAAGGTGAATGCTTTGGCGGTTTAAATGCATTATTTACAGCTATCGCACTTTCACTTAGAACACAGAACCATAAGTGTATTTCCCCCAAAAAATGTGTCATAGAAATATTCGGTTAAACATTGTTAAATATAGGCTGAACAACTGTTCTGAGTATCTTTTTTTTTGCTTCTTTAAGGTAACAGATTTAACATCGCCGGTGTGTGAGGCAGTTAGTGTGAATGCTAACTGTTCAGACAACTGCGACCTCTCCTCGTGGTATCTCACTGCCAATGTGACTGATGGGAATGGATCAGGTGTACAGGATGTGAGAATCCTCCAGGGAAACGGCGACCTCAGCACCACCACTCTGCTCAGTGACCAAGGCGTGAATGTCACTATGATCGTCTACAATTCCTCTTGCTGTTCCCCAGACCTGGAACTGGTGGCTGTTGATACAGTGGGAAATGTCGCCACCTGCTACAAAACTGTAAGAGCCACAGCACCGATCACCAGCACTGCACCCACTGTACTGGCAGTCAACACCTCAACTAGCAATGCAACTATAGTGGCCACGTCTATAACGTCCACCACTAGCAAAGCCAGTATTACAGATGGAGAATTGTGCTTGTTTTTGCCACTCTCTCTTTGGCTAAATGTATGTTTCTTATTTTACCAATTTATGCAGCTGTAGGAGAAAGATTATATCTGAATTTAAATCAGATTGACAGATTATTTAGGCCTACACGATGCCTGTTAAGTTTCAGTGTGTCTTACTTATTCCCAAAAAATGTAACGGCTTTTAATTTTTAATGACACGGCATTAGATGCTAATACTAGAATCACAAAATAAGTTACTGATGATTGATGATAAGGATGACATACCTGGCACATGTTGATTTGAAATGTATTGCCTCATATACTCATTCCGTTTTTGTTTTTCCTACATGTTAATTATTGTCTTGTCTTCCTTTTGCAAGTTTATCCTTTTGATTTCCTATAAGATACATTAAACTGTTTGTAAATTTAATAATATTAACTGAAATTTCCTTTGATTAATCTATCTATCTATCTCTGAAAAATAACCATGTGTGCAATGCCACCACAAAAACTATTTATTGGCTACATTGTAAAAGGGGATCTGCTGAGTTCAAGCCAGCCCCTCCATCTTGCCACAATCTGGCTTATTCAGCTGGATCACTGTTTCTAAGCAGAGGCATGGTTCGTTTGGATGATTTTTTTTTTCTCTTGTCTTGTAATTATTAAAGTGGGCAGTGGTGGCTCAGTGCGTTAAGGCTCTGAGTTACGAATCGGAAGATCGTTGGTTCGAGCCCCAGCTCCGCCAGGTTGCTGCTGTTGGGCCCTTGAGCAAGGCCCTTAACCCTGTCTGCTCCAGGGGCGCCGTAAAAATGGCTGACCCTGCGCTCTACTAACAAGAAGCTGCGATATGCGAAGAATAAAGAATTTCACTGTGCAGTAATGTATGTGTGACCAATAAAGGCTGACTAACTAACTAACTAATTCTTAAATTGTCCTGTGAGGCAAACAAGTGTTACCCAGGGGACCTCAAATTATTTGCGGTGAGATCATTTTTGTGTTGTGTGTGTTTTATTGCCATATCCTTCATTTTCTTTATTGGGTTTCAGCTATGGAGGATGAAGTTGAGGAGTTTGGGGGCCCAGTTGAGGGCTGACAGTGTACGGCATGCCTGGAACAAACTTCTGACACTCCTGAATTCAATGTTGTGCCTCCTGCTTAATAATCTTTTCCTCCAACAGATGCAGTGCTACTAGCCCATAAGAGGACTCTCCATTTGTCAGCTAGAGATCAAGCATTTTTCCTGTTTCATCACCTAGAGGGGGGAAATCTGTGACAAAATGAGATATCATCTCACTGCTGATATGGAGGACCCAGACAAGGTTATTTTGATACAGCTCCAGCTGCATGCATGTTCTCAGCGTTATATATGCTTTGCAGGAGGCCTTCTTTTCTAGAAAACAGCTATAGGGGGAAACATTACAGGAGTTTTCATTTGCATTACTGAGTCTTATGGATAGGGTAAAGCAGTGTGCCCCTACAGTCATGAATTAAAGCAAATGGTGCACAGTCAGCCCAGTAAAACTAGAGTTAGAGGTGAAGCAATTAGGTTTGAACGGGAGGGTGTTGTAGGTGGTATGAGCAGTCACATTCAAGCCGTTCCTTCAGCGATAGTTATTCAGTATGGGATCCAGAATAGCCCTAGCAAGGTGGCTCATGCTCTCTTCCAGCAGAGATGGTCAAGTTAAAGGAATTGTTGTAATGTCAGCAGGATTAATTGAAAAGCCAGCAAGAGCAGCTGCAGCAGCTTGCCCATAGCATTGCATGGTTACATCCTTTCCATCAGCGTAGTTGGTCTCCTCATAGAGCTCTTGTGTACAGCCATTGTCAACCACCTGGCCACTTTGCAAGAGAGTGTGATGTGGTGCGTGCTGCTTCTTGGTCCCCCTCCTCACATGTTCCTTTAGCTTCTAAAAGGCATTCCTTTCACCCCTGGCACCGGAAAACGAGCACCCATCGCACTGCAGAGCCACAGTTTAGGAGATATTTCCCTGGCTTATGGACCCCTCCTGGAGGAGTAGGCGGTACTTTAGCCTTGGTGTCGTCCTGTCCATGCCTTAATGTGGTATTATCTGGCGTTAAAGTATATTGTTTAAAAGACACAGGTTCTATGGTGTCCACAGTCACCAAGAGATTCTTTCTTGAAGCCATGGGGTGAGGAGCGTTTTCAATCATGTCATTGGCTGCAGCTTAGGGCTGCTTATGGATTAGCCATTCCTTATATTCGTTATTCAGTACTGGATGCGGAGCTGTGTGGTAAGGTTATTCCATGGGTGCTGGTTGTCAAAGATCCTGCTGGTGGTAGCCAACCTCATGTGCCTGGCGTTTAAAGGATGAACATGGAAGAACCGGGAGTTTTCCTGGTGGGCCGCTGGCTTATGTGGGCCAGCCCAGTCAGTATATGCACATACATTTAAAAAATGATGGAAATCATAATATTGCATCTCTTTTCTATGCAGATGGATGAGTGCGTTAATCACATGGGTGCTGCAGACCAAGAGTGTGTGCACGCCAATGTATTGCCCCCACCCCTTTGTATTAAATAGTTTGATCTATTCCATACGTATCCTGAAATAACCCCCTTCACTTCTAATTTACAGAGGGAGAGATATTAAGGAAGTTTTCTAGTACTGTTTATTAGATCAAAGAAAGTTACAAGAGCAGAGTCTTGGGTTTAATCTTAAGGTTTAGTTATGAAACGACATTGCTAGTTGATTGGTGCACTGTGGTTGAAATTATGTCTTTCGGGAAAACCCTTCGGGAGACGCTGGTTATCTGGTTACCGATGGCGGCGCTCTGGAACTTCTTCTGAGGTTTTCTTCGTTGCAGGACTTTGGAGTTCTGGCACGAAATCTCGTTGAGAGTTCTTGAAGAGCAGATGATGTCCGCTGTGGTGTAAGCCCGAGCTGTTTGGAAGAGGTTGTTCTTCTGATGATGAAGGTGTGACCGCGCAAGTGCCAAAGCACAAGCAGTGGATGAGTGAACGAGGTGCTTCCTTGAGATGACCATGATGAAGAACCGGGTGTCGTGTTTTTGTAGAGACATGCTCGGACACTGAGTTTTGACCTTTTGTGTCAGTCCATCCCACAGGTGGTCCGATCATATGTGGTTATGGGGCTTAGCCACGCCTCCTGTAGTTCCACCTTTTGTGCATACATTAGGCGGGGGTTTTTGGCTGTCACATGGGGCTCATCCAGTTGGAGTTTTTAATACCAAATAAGTAATTTTGCATGAGCTCTGTTCATGCTACCAATTTTCCATGTACACCACTATTCGTGGTAACAGCCTCTCGATTGATATCCGTTTTTGGTGTGTTTGCAACAGGCGAGGCATACATCACAGAGGTGAAGACTAAGTTTTTTTGAGGCTCTCCCTCTATACCACCTCAAGTAAGAACAAACTAAGCTGGAAAGAACAAAACATGAAACTATGAAAAAAACAGCAGAACAACAGTAGTTTAACTAAAACAGATGCAAGACAACCAAACTGAACTTGGAAAGGCTATTTATAAAGAAACTAATGAGCTACTTCAGTTCAGGTGATGGCTCCCATCACCTGACCGAGGTGCATTCTGGGAAACCAAGTCCAAACAAAAGACAAAATACCAAATGTCTCTAGGCCAGGGGAGGCCAAGTTTGGTCCTAGAGAGCCTCAATCCTGCAGAGTTCAGCTCCAGCCCTGAAAAAAAAAACTCTCCTGCCAGTCGCCTTAGTAGTCCTCAAGACCTTGATTAGCTTGTTCAGCTGTGTTTGATTAGGGTTGGAGCTGAACTCTGCAGGATTGCGGCTCTCTAGGACCGAACTTGGCCACCCCTGCTCTAGGCTCTAGAGGTTATCCATGACAAAAGGGGGATCTTGCTCTTGGCTTTCCCGTGTACTCTACGAGTGTTACTCCGGATTGCCACGCGCGGTGCCACTGTCACAGCCCCGCCACCAAAAGATATTTAAGGGAGGCCCCTCTGTTATGCCTCTTACATGTCTTACATTCTGTCACATTTGTGGTGTGTTTGCAGCAGGCGAGGCATAATCGCAGAGGCGAAGTCTGTAAGTTTTTAATAATATAAAAAAACAAACAAACTCAAGTAACTAATCATGAACAAACTAAACTGGAAGAAATAAAACATAAAACTATGACAAAACAGCTTTACCAAAACAGCAGGGTTCCGTTCTTCGTACGTCGCTTGAAACATCCGAGATGAATCGACACATCTAAGATGAGATCATCGCGCTAATTACGATGCGGCTAATTTGCTTCTTCGACACACCTGTTGTTGATGATTAGTATCGCTGGATTGAGTTGTCTAGGATTATTGCGCATTCGTGGGTTTGTTTAAAAGGCGATATGCATCGACAGTAGAAACACTGATCACAACCCCTTTCGATTGGTTGACGAAATGGCAAAAGAGCAGCTCAATTTAAAGTAAACAGAGCTATAAATTTTCGAGTTGTTGAACTTGTTGCAAATCAAACAAATTGTTGCTGCAGTTGTTGGGAATCGAACCCGGGGCTCTTGCTTGGCAGGCATGCTCTTTAACCAATCAGATGTGACTTCACCATTTCAACCAATCATAACCCGCCAGGAGCGCAGCCTAAATCCTGTTTACATGAAATAAACCTGCTTCCGAGCAGGTTTAAGCTTACGGATATGTTTCTACGACAGCAAGTGCGAGATGCGCATCAAAGAACGAAACAATCCAAGATCAGGACAAATCCACAACAATCAAATCCAGCTAACTGAGTTAGTGACGCACGAAGAACAGACCCCAGATCAACAGAACAGTAGTTTAACCAAAACAGTTGCAAGACAACCAAACTGAACTTTGGAAGGTTATTTTATAAGGAAACTAATGAGCTACCTAGGGTTAGCGTTAGGGTTAGGGCTCCCATCACCTGACTGAGGTGCATTCTGGGAAACAAATTCCAAACAAAAGACAAAATATCAAAAGTCCCTAAGCGCAAGGCGCCATGGGGTTATCCCTGACAATATCAGACATCCCGTATCTTACACACTCATTTATACCTTCGTATATTAAAAGGGGTTTGTAAATGCTGATAATACCTCTAAAGTTATGCAGAATAATTAAACATAACACACAGACATAAAACATAATAAATTAATTTATATAGAATTTTGCCCTACTGGCACACTTTAAAGATTGTTTAAAATATTGTTTTTGCCGTATGCCTCTTTGTTCGTTAAAAGGCATGTGGAAAAACATGGGACATCCAGTGTCCTGGGGTCAATGAGAAGGACATAAAGGACATAAAACTGCCTCCTTTGTTTATCAGATTGCCAATTTACACTGTTTGAGTCGAGGTTGCCTGGACTTTTATGGCCCCGCGTGCAGCAGACTTCCCTTCCCAAGCTTGGTTAAGTTTCCCACTTCATGTTAGAGATGCTGCCTTATCTCATAGGACAGATTAAATTAGCCAGATGGCGCCATGCAGGCTGGGACATCGTTTCTGGAATGTAATAGATTCATTGCCCTCTTTGAAAGCCTGTTCATCCCTACATACTCTAATTTGATTATGTTTGTGAAATAGGAGAGAAATGTACATTTTCTATAAACATTTGTAGATTTCATACCTATGACCATTGCAGATAGAACCAACACATCCTATTTAATATTTTATGAATATTAATATTATTTGCCCTTTTGCATTTTAGGGCTAGCTAACACTGTTCAAACTTATATATTATCCTATTTTTTAACTGCACCTATGTAAAATAAAATTGCAAACAGCATCACTATTATTGTTGTTGTTATTATTCAGAATCAGGAAGATAGATTGAGCCAGAGTCAGGAAGCCACCACCAGATTCAATTCAATTCAAGCACTAAAATCAGAAGATCTAACGAATACTTTTCAAGTTTCACCTTCAACAAAATACAAGTTAGGCTTTGGTGCAAAAGGTTTTCTGCAGTAAAGATGGTACCAACCGAAGGTGGTTATCATACAATGAGGAGAGTCATGCATTATACTGCTTTGTATATACAGCATTTGCAAAGCCCACAGACACCAGCTCATTTATATCTGGAATGGAAGACTGGAAGCATGTTCATGAAAGAATAGAAGAACACAAGAAGAGCAAAATGCACAGAGATTATGCTGAGGCATACTTTCTGAGGGCCTCCAAAAGTAACATTGAGGGTTCGCTCATGGGGAGTCAGTTACCAGCTCAAAAAGAACAAGTACACAGGAGTGCTAGAACGAATCATTTATGCTATTAAAGTCAGTGGAAAAAGAGGGCTGATCTCCTAATCAGGTGACTGTGTGGTGTTACAGTCATGTGTTGAACTTGGTCTTGGCAGACATTACAGAGAGCATGTTGGTAAGTGGATCACTTTTTTCCCCCTTTTGAATAACACTGCTGTTTTTTTTTTGTTTGTTTGTTTTTTTCGAGAATCATACCAAAGAATGAGCATCTGGGAAAGTGAAAGCAAAGACCCGAAACACAAATGCATTGCCCTCATTGGAGGAACATGGTAGTGGTCGAAAGACTGCATGTTGAGAAAGGTATTTGGAGATTTTGGTAAGCCAGGCAGTGCAATCCTGTATATGTTGCTCTTCTATTCATACTTTCAGCCATAAAAGATCAGACAAAAAGCACAAATGCACAAATTAGAACACAAGGCTTCATTGAATCTTTTCTAAAGTATGAGACCATCCTCACAGCCCAGATCTTCCTATGGATATTTGATGTAACCTCCCCAGTGTCTAAATATCTGCAGACAAGTGGTATGGATATCCTTGCTGCCCATCGTATGATTGTCTCCTATGTGGAACAGCTGAAAAAAATGACACAAGATTTTGACAGTGTCAAAGTAGCTGCAGACACATTTGTTCAGTGGGTCAACAGGAAGACACTGGAGCGGGATGTACTGTAGAAACAGACGTGGAACTGCAGGACACTCCAAAAAGGATACGGAATTAACATCCATCATTTGATTATGGATACAGTAATTGAATGCCTACATCAATGGTTTTTGAGTAATGGCATTTTGTATGCCAACTTGGCTTTTCTGGACACTAAAAACTTTGACCAGATTACGGCCAACACCAGTGATTTTCCGCAGACTGCGATTTAAGGACTTTTACAGTACAGCTACAGTGACCAATTGAAAAAGTGAGCTCTCAAGTCTGGCTAAACAGTGGCCTAGATCGAAAAGCTCAACATTCGATGAATACACTATCAGGACAACAGTGGATGTGCCTGAAGAAGACGAAGGGGTGGAGATTGTGAACAGGAGCTGCTCATCTTGCAAGAACTGCCCAGTGTGTTGTTACCATGTTTTTTGTCAATACAATGTACAACGAGACACATATGTACCCCATATTGGGACTTGCTTACAAGTTTTTACTTAAACTCTGAGTCACCCGGGCTCAGGAGCTCTCTCACACAACAGTATCTAGAAGCTTTCATGGTCATTGAAGGAGATGTTTTAATGACCTTGGATAGTCATTAGATCATAAATGGCACTGCTGAGAGAAGTGAGCGACTACGGTAAATGCTCACCTAATTAAAAGGGGAAAAGGTAGACATTTTCAGATGAAAGCTCTGCTTTACCCTACTTCTATGTTGTCTTACATACTTGATTTCTTTACTAACAAATAATTTATAATAAATAATAATCACTAATCTGTTTTGTCTCCTTCATAGTAATCCTTTCATTATCATTATATCTTACACTGCATCAAGATGAAACCAAATATTGTCTTCATAGTTTTATATGTTGTCTTAATGTTCTTTCCCTTGTTTCTTTGTTTTACAAATATGACCCAGTACTGTATAATATATGATCAGTGATACTTAGCATTTATTCTGTATTGTGCTATATTTTTAGATTTTTAAGTGGTGTTAAAAATTTGTCTCCACATTAATGAACCAATGTATTATAATGTGGGATGTGGTGGGCTGCTGTGGACCAGGAAGTCCAGGGCCACTTTTTGGTCCCAGTCCGCCCCTGGATGGACATCATCCCTCGGTGTTATAAAGAGCTTTTTAGGGAGCATCGTTTGGCCCTGTTTGACCTGCCCTCTGTTTTAAAGTCTTCAGCATGTGTTATACAGGCACTGCAGGAATTTAATGAGTCGAGTGCTCTATTTACTCTAGAAATATCTGACAAGGTAAGGGTTCAAGGTAGTAGGACCCCAGGTGAAGCTATGAAGTTGGTAGCCACCACCTGCTCTGACCAGTATTCAGCTTGTACTGTGCTCTTTGACCTGCCAGACTCTTGTTTACCAGGGGGACTTTTGGCATCTCCCACTATAGCACAGGTGACTAGAGGTATGGTTTATGTACCTGTTTGTAATGTAACTTCTACTGAGGTGGTATTGTATCCCGATGTGATAGGTGTCCTCTACCAGGTTCATGTGCTTAGGGTTAGGTGGCATCATGGCATCATGATGCTTTCATCTACTGTAGAACAACATCTGCAGAGACTTGGTGCTGGTTCGGCTACAGCAGGAGGACATGAAGGTAAAGTTATCCAAATGTGCGTTTGATGTATTTGACATATTTTTTTGTTTAATTCAAATCACTGCATGAATGGATATGGGAAATCCCCACTAAACTTTACGTTTGCCAGATGTATAAGGGAGAAATTTTGGAAATGTAGCATGCAAAAGTTTTTTGTTTTTTTTTAAACAACCAGATACCTTATGTATGTGGATGTATAAAGACATGTAAATGACTAGTAGGGAGAGGTGCTGTCCTTATTATCATAGCCGGGTGGGGGGGATTAGCCATAGTGTGCCTTTGTCTCTACCTTGAGGGTTTGAAGGAGAAAACTTTTCTCAAAGAGGCTATCCAGCGTCTAGATGTGCTTGAGCACAAATTTGATGAGTAAAGACTGCAGAAAAAGTGTGCATAAAAGAGTTAAGAGGGCGCATAACATGAGCATTGCTGTAAGTTGATCTTACATAGTAGTAAATTATGCCTTTGCCAAGTTAGCCTAAGGTAGCATTTGGCTACACAACTACTTTTTGTTACTTGCATTGTTGTAGGTATCCAGCTTGTTTAACAGTGTGTCACGCCCAAATTATACAATGTTGTATAATAAATACAAATTTATGTATTAAAGCATTTTTAATTCTATCTTACAGCAAGCTGTAAGGCACCTCTATAATTCAGAAAACAACCAACATAAATACGATTCGCAAACTGGGTGTTACATGGCGCGGTATGGAGAGCCGCACCACAAGATGTTTTTTAATGATGAGAGCCCTGACGCAGGGCTTTAGAGGGGGTCAACGAAATAGGAGTATGTGGGAGTGCTTGTGATAAGGATGGGAAGACCTTCCTATTTGGAAATGAAGTGGGATTATTAATTAGAAACTTAAAGGTAACAACAGAAAACTGATAACACAAAATAAACGCGATCTACGCGAGAACGGATGGGGCACTGGTAACCAAAAACAAAACTAAAGATCCTCTCAGGGCTTTCGCCCTTACTGAGGATTTATTGGAGAGGAGAAGGAGAGTTTGTGCTTTGTGCACTGTGCACTGAAACTAAGCGCGTACACTGAACTGCTGCGTGCCGCTCTCTCTTTCACTCGCTCTCTCTTTCGCTTTCACCGGCGTCTTATGGAGGCAGAGGCTGGGGCTTTGCCTCTGTCTCTCAACTTTCTGCATGCTTTTCTTTCTGTCTTTGTCTGTCTTTCTTCATTTCTTTCTTTTCTTTGGTCTTGTCTTTGGCCCTGATACCTTACCGGTGCTACCTAAATGATCGCACGAAGTGCCGAGGTATCAGGACCCTTAAATAAAAATGCCTTCAGGCAACTTCGTGTATAAATGGCCACGCCTTTGCCTGATCAGAACATTCTAATTTACATTTAGGCATTTGGCAGATGCTCTTATCCAGAGCGACTTACAAAAAGTGATTTAAAGTTTACATCACTGGATAGATACTTACACTGGGTTAACTAGGTCAATAACTAAGTGCCATTAGTCTAACACAACTGCGAAGAGGTTTTTTTGGGGGGGGGCTCTGGAGAAATTTTTTTTGAGTCGTCGTTTAAAGATCATCAAAGTCTCTGCTGTATGGACATCTAGAGGAAGTTTGTTCCACCACCTAGGTGCCAGAACAGAAAAGAGTCTGGATGAATGCTGCCCTCGATCCCTGAGAGATGGTGGGATGAGGCGAGCAGTGCTGGAGGATTGGAGGGAACGCGGCGCAGTGCGTGGTGTGATTAGAGCAGAGAGGTAAGTGGGTGCTGGGCCATTTTTAGCTTTTGTAGGCAAGCATCGGTGTTTTGAATTTGATGCGGGCAGCTACAGAAAGCCAGTGCAGGGAGCGGAGGAGTGGGGTGGTGTGGGAGAACTTGGGTTGAAAACAAGGTTGAAAACGAGACGTGCTGCTGCATTCTGGATCAGTTGCAGAGGACGAGTTGTGGACAGAGGCAGGCCAGTCTTGAAATAACAAGGGACTGAACAAGCACCTGAGTAGCCTGTGAAGAAAGAAATGGGCGGATTCTTCTGATATTGTAAAGAAGAAATCTACAAGAGCGAGTAAGATTAGCGATGTGTGCGGAAAATGACAGATGATTGTCCACGGTTACCCCAAGATTGCAGGCAGTGGCTGAAGGAGTGATTTGATTGTTGTCCAGGGATATCACAAGATCTTGACCTGGGGATGAGTCACCAGGGATGAACAACAGTGGTTTTACTCAGATTGAGTTTCAGCTGATGAGCTGCCATCCAGGATGAGATGTCTGCCAGACATGCCGAGATCCGGGTGGAACCCTGAGTGTCAGAGGGAGGAAAGGAGAGAATAAGTTGAGTGTCATCTGCATAACAATGGTATGAAAATCCATGCGATGATATGACCTTACCAAGAGACAGGGTATAGAGGGAGAACAGAAGAGGACCAAGTACTGATCCCTGCAGGACACCAGTAGAGAGTCTACATGGGGCAGATGTAGATCCCCTCCATGTCACCTCATTATCTTCTAGGTAAGAAGCAAACCATTGCCACGCTGTTCCACAAATTTCAAGGCTTATAAGAATAGATAATATAATCTTGTGGTTCATTGTGTCAAATGCAGCTGGCAGGTCCAGGAGGATCAGGACAGATGACAGTTTAGCAGATCTAGCAGCATGGAGCTTCTCAGTGACTGACAGAAGGGCAGTCTCTGTGGAATGTGCCACTTTGAATCCAGATTGGTTGGGATCATTAAGGTTGTTCTGTGAGAGATAAAGAGACATTTGGTTATTAAAAAGGCTCCCAGCTTTTCTCTGTAGAAGGCAGTTTCTCTCTGTGCAGTTCTTAATTCTCTGCTGTTGTTGCGCAATAGATTAATGGGTAGCTAGGGCTGAGATAAAATCTGCTTTCTTTACAGCAGATTGGCAGTTCCAGAGCCCACCTACCACCAGTGCAGGGCAATGAGACATCATTTGATGATGTTGGAAGGAGTGCATAAAGAACCACAACACAGCCCCCTCTGTGTTGACAGGAGGAATACGACATTTGAAGCCCATGTCCAGGATCCCCCTATCCTGGACATGGGCTTCAAATGTCATATTCCTCCAGTCAAGCTGCTCCTGAACAGCAAACAAGTCAGATGCATCTTACCTGGGGTAAAGAAAAAAAGAACTGGTTGTTGCTCAGTGGTCCAAAGTCCTCTTTGAGAGCAATTTTTTCATCTTATTTGGAAACCAAGGACCCAGAGTCTGGAGGAAGAATGGAGAGGCACACACTGCAAGAAGTCCAGTGTGAAGTTTCCACAGTCTGTGTTGATTTGGGGAGCCTTGTCATCTGCTGGTGTTGGTCCACTGTGCTTCATTAAGTCCAGGGTCAACGCAGCCCTGGAGATTCTACCAGGAGATTTTGGAGCACTTGCTGACTTGCGTCAAATTTTGGCTGCGTCAAACTCCAATGCTTTTTTTTTTCTTAAGTTTGGCTCTTTTCCGCCACTCAGACCTTCCAGCCTTACCCAAATCTTCAAGGAACACATATGACTGCTGTCGCCTCCCACAGCTTGATCGATTTGGGAGGGAGGTATACCTTCAGATGGTAGTATCCATCGTCTATTGCCATCAAGAGCCTTCAGTGTCACAAGCATAAAATGTAGGCGACAACTGGTAACCTACGCAATTATTGTCAAACTAAAGTGCTTTGTTTCAAACAGTCAACAGTTGCAACAAGAGCTTGTATGCCACAACACAGTCTACACTTTTGGCGGCACTAGCTAAAAAGGCAAAAACAGTACGATGACAGAACAGCCTGTTACTAGAATGTGGAAACCTGCACCGGTCATTGAATCATTCTCACTGAAGAAGGCCACACATTTAGTCAAAACATGTCACATCATACATACTTCTGAAGGTAATATAAATCAGGAGATAAACTGTATGTGCTGAGCTCAAGACTCTACAGCTGAACACTGAGCACACACAAGGCTCACAAACAAGTCAAAAAAAAAAACACAGCACACTGCACTACTACAAGATCATAACAAATTGTGAGACCAATAGCCATATTGAACCTGTGTGGGGTTATATCACAAGTATAATGTTGCATGTCATTAAGGTTAATATATCGCTAGGATACTTATGTTGTCCTGTTAGACACATCACTTCCTCTGGTTATATAAGGGCATTTGAAACATGATTGTCCTGTGAAGAGAATTTGTTTAAAAAAAAAAAAAACTAAGCAGCACGGTTGCTTAGTTCTTTGCACTGAAGCCCTGCACCTCCAGCATCAAGGGTTTCGATTCCCACCTCAGGTCTTTGTGCATGGAATTTGTATGTTTTCCCCATCCTTAGTGGGTTTCCTCCAGGTACTCTGCTTGCCTCCCACAGTCCAAAGACATGCAGATTAGTCTACCTGGCATTCCCAAATTGTCCAGAGGGTGTGAATGAGCATATGTGTGTGTGTGTGTGTGTGTGTGTGTGTGCCCTGCGATGGATTGGCACCCTGTACAGGATGTACTGTACCCCACCTCATGCCTTAAGTCTCCTGGAAATGGCTTCAGGTCCCCAGTGACCCTGTATACAGGATAAAGCTGCATAGACGATGAGTGAGTAAGTGAGTAATATTAGTTGTCAATACAAATAGCAGCCATATAATATGCATGTTCCTACATGTTTCTGTTCCTGTTTTTCTGTCGTTACATGCGGTGACAGTCTGGTTGATGATGTACAATAGGTTTGTCACAATGTGTAAGATTAAGCTGGAAGTGAATAAATGGGGAGAGAAAAGCCTGTGTCTTAGTTTGCACAGTGTGCAATTTGTCACTGAAGACAAAACATTACAGTTATGACACGTTCTACTGAAGATGGTGACTGAAAAAACAAAACACTAGTGATGCACGAAATCGGGTCAGGCAGGTTCAGTAGATTTTTCTATATATATATATATATATATATATATATATATATATATATATATATATATATATATTGTGGATTGTGGTTGGAAGGTTCTCTGAATTACAAAGTGCCCACAGAGTCAGCCTAATTATTTTTAAAAATTATAAAAATCACTCTCCGTTTCATTACACACACACCACACATGCACGCAGATGTATTATTAGAGGCTTTTGCCCTCACTTTTGCCCCTAAATGGTATCCGCAACTTTTGTTTACATTGTGCATACACCATCAGTGCAGAAACTTTTATTGCCATGAGTTTGAAACAATTCATTTATTTCATTTACTATATTTATTTGATCCTCCCAATTTGATTTTCTGAGCGCGGGGGACAAAGAGTGCGGGGGACACTCCTCCAGCCCACTTATTAGTGTAATGCTAATAAAGTTAATAATTACAGCGATATTATGATAATTCTTGAGGTTATGAAAACCAAACACACGACGACATTTGGTAACATCAAATCATAACAATATGGCCTTGTTTTAAAATAAATTATTTAAACATACAACATAGTTCAGCATTCAACACAATCATCCCCCAACACCTGATCGGGAAGCTGAGCTTGTTGGGCCTGAACACCTCCCTCTGTAACTGGATCCTGGACTTTCTGACCGAAAGACCTCAAGCTTTCTGACTGAAAGACCTCAAGCAGTGCGGATCGGGAGCTACACCTCCAGCAGTACTGGGGCCTCATCTGGCGGGTCTCATCAGCAAGAACGACGAGTCGGCGTACAGCGAGGAAGTGCAGAGGCTAACGGACTGGTGTAAAGACAACAACCTGTCTCTGAACGTCGATAAGACAAGAGATGGTTGTTGACTTCAGGAGGACACGGAGCGATCACTCTCCGCTCAGCATCGACGGCTCTTCTGTGGAGATCGTCAAGAGCACGAAATTCCTGGGCGTCCACCTGGAGGAGAACCTCACCTGGTCCCTCAACACCAGCTCTCTGCATAAGAAAGCCCAACAACGTCTTTTCTTCCTGAGAAGGCTGAGAAAGGCACAGCTTCCACCACCGATCCTCACCACCTTCTGTAGAGGAAGTATTGAGAGCATCCTGAGCGGCTGCATCACTGTCTGGTTTGGGAATTGTACCATGTCCGACCGCAAGACCCTACAGCGGATAGTGAGGACAGCTGAGAAGATCATCGGGGTCTTTCTCTCCCTTCTATCGTAGACATTTACACCACACGCTGCATCCGCAAAGCCACCAGCATTGTGGCTGACCGGATACACACACACACACACACACACACACACACACATCCATCACACACACATCCATCACACACACTCTTCACCCTCCTGCCATCTGGAAAAAGGTACCGAAGCATCCAGACTGAGAAACAGTTTTTACCCGCAAGCCATCCGTCTCCTCAACACAAAGAGACTGGACTGATGAACACACACACACACACACACACACGCACACACACACACACCACTCAGACGAACTAAATAACATCTGGACTGAACTGATAAACACACATGCACAATCACACTGATGTACATCCACCTCAATCTGCTCATTCCTACCTACCTGTGCTGCTCTTCGCAATTTTTTTTTTGCACAATATTTATTTGACTGCTATTTGCACACAATACACTTGTCAAAATGTAAACTGTTTACTGCTGCTCTTCCCACTACCTCAATTCATACTTCATCAAAAGAAAAGGACTGTTATGTGTTACATTGTTGTGTCTGTCCTGTACCTCTTTGTTTGCACTATTTGCACGTGCACGTTGTCTATCGTGTATTTTTGTATAGATATTTGATAGCTCTTCTCTTAGAGTAACTTAAAAATGTAAAAAAAAAAATGTGTGTTGTAAATTTATGTCGTTGCATGTACAGTATGTAGCACCCTGGTCCTGGAGGAACGTTGTTTCGTTTCACTGTGTACTAACTGTATATGGTTGGAATGACAATAAAAGCCGACTTGACTTGACTACTAAAGCAGCCTTGAAAAGAAGAATATTAAAAGATGACAGAATAGTTGCAGTTGTTTTGTTGTAGGAGTATCCTGAGACACTACACTTGATAACTTTTGATGTTAAAAAAAAAACCCTTAAAGTCTTTCCCAATGTCTGAAGTGATGGAACAGGGAAAACAGGTAAACTCACTACCAGAGAAATGCCTGCCCACCCACACACTGTTCATTCATTTAACAGTCACTAAATATTACGTTTCTTCTTTTTTTTTTTCCATATACTGTACTGTTTAGCCATTGTTTTCCTGCGAAATGATAAAGAATTTCCCATAAAACGCCGTTAGCTATTTCACAGAAAGCATTATATTGTCATCTCAATGTTCTCTTTTCTACAGTGATATAATACATATATACTTTTCCCCCTAAATGGTATACATAGCTTTTGTCTACACTACTATTATACCACAGACACAGAAACACTTATGTTGGACCTGGATCCTAGAGGTACAAGGTGACCCTGCCAAACACCAAGTCTGCTACAATTTGTTTATTATATTTATTTTTCAGTTACTATATTTATAAGACCCTTGCTCTTCTGCTCTCCTCCAGCACATTTATCAGTGTAATACTAACAAAAAAAGATCATTTTTAGCTTTTTTTAGCGGGTGCTTGATTTGGATGGGTTGGGTCGGGTCATGTGTGGGTATGAATAAACCATGACTACAAAGGATAATTATCTTAGCTATAGATCTATTATAATTGTTTTGCCTATTTTACCCTGATCACACATATATTTATTTGTTCTGTTTTCAGTTAATTTACCATGCTGGTCATTTTTGTACTTCATCTATTTAAACGTCACTGGAGAAAAATAGCTTGGTTTGTATGCAGCAAGCAAGGAAGCAAGTATTTTGTGTTTCTGCTATTTTCCTCTCTGCTTAGGGAACTCCCAACAGAGCCGACCAGCCATTAACGCACCAGAAGACCTGCAAAAGAGATCATGTAATTTATTAGCATTAAAGTGATAAGTGTGATGGAGGACGGCAGACAGTGAGGGAGAACTTTCCTCTTTGTCCGCCGTTCTTAGAAAAGGGAGGATCTAAAAAATATACCTAGTTAATGAGAAATTAACTAGAGCTGGGAGTGCCATGTCAATGTGGAGATCATTAACATAAACAATATGTTTTCTGTGAAAGAGATAATGTTTTATGGGAAATCATGGTCCCCATTATTCATCATTGTTTCCCATTAAAAAGACAGTTATGTTAAAAATAAATAAATAAATAAATAAATAAATAAATAAATAAATAAAAACGCGGAACAAAATATCAAAATGTTTAATACCAAGTTGCCGTTAGGACCGTTAGTGTGTGGGTGGGCAGGCATTTCTCTGGTACTCTGTTTACCTGTTTACCCTGTTCTATCGCTTCAGATATGGGGAAAGACTTTAAGATGTTTGTAACGACATCAAGTCTGACAGACAGTTATAGACGGCTGCTTTGTACAGTACACTGCCTCCGGATACTACTACAGCAAAATAACTGCAACTCTTCTATCATGTTTGAATGCTGTTGTCATTTTTTAAGGCTCTCTCATGTTATATTTTCAGAAGCCAAGGTCTTATCATGATTTGATGTCTTCATGTGTTATCATCATCATCATCATCATCATCATCATAAGCATCATCAGCTATAACAATAGATCCACTGACAGGGGAAGTAAATAACATTGATTATGTTGTTGGCACAACAAACATAATGCCATTGTATTGAAATAATCAGGTTTATTCATATACAGTAATGTGTTAATATCATGTCTAGTTTAGTGTATGTGGCTTAATAAACCTGTATTACAGTACAGTATGTGCCGGCAGACCTTCTAAATAATCATATTATTAATAATAGTATTTTACATATATTATTAAATTAATTGACATTTCAAGTGATAAATAGTAGAAAAATGAAAACTACATATTCTTTCTTTTTTTTTTTTTTTTTTTTTACTTCTGACTGAATTATGTTTAAAAAGGGGGGAATCCTATTCAAATTCACTATGGGAGTGGTTTCCATAATCTTGTGACTGTTCTTACAGTACATAGGCACAACAGACTGTTCATTAGTGCAGACTGCAGGTCTACTACAGTCATCTGAAGACTGAAGCTTTAAGGTATGATTTACACTACACTTCTTTATGAATGGAATTACATTAATTAATTAATTAATTAATTAATTAATTAGGAATTATAGACAGAAATGTTGAGAAGAAAAAGATTAATTTATACTATTTTATACTTCTCACAGTTTGAAAGATGATGATCACTATTATACAGATTCAGACACTGGTCCGTCTATATCTCATGATGATCCTCTTAAGTCAGACTCTGGCCTTTATGCCCTGGTCTTTATGGCCAAAGGTGCCAAAGTCAAAGACGCACAAGGACATAACTCGTGATGCCATTCTACAGACAACAGCTGATGTCTGCAAATTCCAAGCACTCCAGAAGGGACGGCATTATCATCTGGTAAATAATTAAGTCCATATCTATTGAATGAAGCTGTTATTTTTAATGAAGCGTAATTGGGGTGTTTTTGTTTTTTTATCTTTCTTAATCCAGGCAGGATTGACAGTACAGTCAGTAGCAGAAGCTTGTTCCTCATCTGACTCAGGCAAAGATTTTCAAAGCAGCATCGATGAGATAAATAGTCACAATGCTTGGGTCGATATTTGGCATCAGTTTAGTCCACAGTATCATTTTGATAGCGAGTCGTTTCATTCTGGACGGGATCTTATTACTAAAGGAGTTTATGCTGTCAAATACAGTGTGGAGCAGCAGAGCTATCAAACTGCCAGAAAGGAACTTGGTAAAATCTTACATACTTTGCAGGTATGGCCCTATATTACTGTAGAATATCAGTATCACTATAATAAGTCAAATGAAGGTATATAGAGTATTTTAAAATGGATTTGACATTAAATATCGTTGCTGGAATGTCTACAGAAGATAGTTAAGACTTCATTTTTAGAGCTCTATTAATAAATAAGAGTCTGATATTTAATTTGCAGTGATCATGTTGTAGTTCTGCCATGTCTTCATGTCTTTCATTCCAGGATTTCTATAGTCATAGTAACTGGATTGAAATGGGAAAGACAGAACCTTACTCCAAGCTGATTAAACCTGACACCTTAATTAACAACTTAGCAGGTAAATAAACACTGAGTTTTTTTTTTTTTTGTTAGTCTCCTTACGGGTTTCCTCCCTGTTGAATATACAGCATAGACAGGTTTAGTTTACAATCTAACCAGATCGAGGCAGTTCTGTGACGCAGTCATTTCTTGGAAGGTGGTTGATTGGACAGATCTGTTTTATTTGTCAATTGCAGTTCATGCCATTTGGGTGCATGCTAGACAGGAGTAGTGGTGGCGGTGAATGCATCAACTAACCCCACCATATGAATAATATTACCATTACATTATTTTCCACTACATACTAATTGAATATGGTTTTAAAAGATGACAAATAGTGGAACTCTAAATGAATGCATGTTTTTTCTCTGATTTTTATGCACTGTCATATGGGTATCAATGAGATATCAAAGTGAAAGTATCCGGCTTTCAAACAAACAAAACAATCTACAATCTTGAATTTCTAACTGTTAGAAAGCTGGAAGAGAAAGTGCCAGCTAGCGAAGATGGCGCATGGGCTGGGTTGTGGCATCTTCATTTTATCATCATAACACAACCACGAAAAGCTCTACGAAACAATTCCAGTTTTTCGCAGGCCTGTCTGTCTGTCTGTCTGTCTGTCTATCTATAAATTACAGATGGTTGAGAAAAAATGCAAGTACAATTTCATGTTAGTAGCACGTCTGGTTTCTTAAATCACAGCTTCATTGCTCTTCGGCTGGGAAGTCTTTTTTACAATGTTTTTTTTTTTTCTGTCCTGCTGTCAGGCACTGTTTTTACACAGTCTAGTTCTTACACACTGCAATGGAAAGGAACTAAGAATCAGAGGGTTGTCTTTACAAGTTCCCATATGCAAATAAACCTATTTTACTGTACTGAAACATATGTACGTGACAAGTAAATGCATAGTCTTATTTTATACAACCTACATTTCTTATTGGTTTTTGACAGATTCAGAAACATGCAGCCGTTGTGAGAGTGGTCTCTGCCAAGGAAACATCCTGGATGAGGTCATTGCACAGCAGAAACTAACTTCTGGATACTTTGTATTTGAAGTTTGGAAATCCAAACCACCAGGTAATTTGATAAGTACTTTCAGGTAATTTTGTTGATGTTTGCATTTTTTTTCCATTTGCCCTTGAAAATGTTTATTTAATAACCACAACGAAAACAAATGAAATCATACAAAATTGTATTTCATCTTAAGGAAAATGCAGCCATGGAGGAAAATTTGATCAATCAAGTTGGGGGCAAGGTGGCATAAATAAGGATGAATTAACATCCAGTCACGGTTATCTCCATGAAGCAGCAGCGTCAGTGGCCACTGCTGCGACCAAAGAACTGCTGCAAGATATTCGAGCGACAGTTGGAGATTCCGAATTTCTCAGGTATTTTATAGGCAGTATAGGGGATGAAGCAATGATATAAATAAAAACACACAACATTCGTATGTACTAGTATGTCCTAGCTTCCTTAAATAGGTGTACAGTACCATGTTTGGCCACTTTGTGTTGATTCCTTAATTATAGTGCTAAGATTGTCAGGGTCTATCACACATTTCAAAGCCATTTTTGCACTTAGTTCCTCTACAACCTCTTTACTCCATTAGACTGATGGGACTCAGACAGACATCAGTGATGTGTTTCGTTATTGACACCACTGCAAGCATGTCTGATGACATTGCCGAAGTCAGAAGAATCACTTCGTCTATCATTAACAGAAAGACAGTTACTGCAGCTGAACCTTCAGAATACATCCTCGTGCCATTTAACGACCCTGGTAAGTTGCATTCCTAGAGCACTGCTTGTATATAAAATATTCATAGTTAGTAGCAGTGGTGGCTCACAAGATCAAGGCTCTGGGTTACTGATTGGAAGGTTGGGGGCTCGAGCCAACATAACCAAGCTGCAACTGTTGAGCCCTTGAGCGAGGCCCTTAACCTCCCCTGCTCCAGGTGTGCTGTATCATGGCTGACCCTGTGCTCTGACTCCAGCTTCCTAGCTGGGATATGTGAAAAAAATTATTTCACTGTGCTGTAAGGGGTGCATGTGACACATAACTTAATCTTAATTGTGATGCTATACTGCTGCAACGTGGTGAGTACTTCAATACTGGATGCATAGAAAATACTCAAAAACAACTCAATAAACTCAACAAATGAATGTAACATGAACAGGGAATAGACAATTGACAACAACTATAAGTTCAGTCGTGATTATCTTCAACTTTAGCAATCTTCAAGTAATGATTTTTTTTTATGAATTTATAATTTCATACTGTAGTTATAATTAATGTTGTGTAACCGCAATTAAACGAGTGAGTTCCTGTTATCACTTTTCTGTTTTTGCTTTTCATAAGTCATGAAGCTGCTTTTTTAAAATTCAGGTAAAAAAAAAAAAAAAAAACAGCTAATCATGATACCTAGAAACTGAACATTGTTCTGATATACAGTACTTCCTCCCATAAATTTTAAATAAACATCTCCTTACAGAAAAGCATATTAAACAGCTGTGGTTAGTACATTAATCTAAAAGTAAGTGTAAATCTGACCCAAATATTAATAATGTAGCATTACAGATTCTTTTCACTAAAACAGGTTTGGGCTTATTTCCAGTAAAAGAGAAAATGTAATGCTACAGTTTCCCTTCACTGGAATTAAGAGACCCAAACCTGTTCCAGCATGGAAACGCTCCTGGCACAAAGCCAGCTCCTTGAAAACATGATGTGTCAAAAGTTCATACAGAAAATCTTGAAAAAATGCATTCAATGAAAGAGAGGAACGTCTCGAGTTACTTAGCTGTAACCCTGTTCCCTGATGAAGCGGGAATGAGATGCTGCGTGAAAATGCTATGGGAACATCTCTTTGTTCTCCGGTTGTGAAGCCTGTGTGTATCAAAAATGCAGAATACTTCGGCTTATAACCTCTGTCAGGTGACGTCACCGAATAAGGTGCACCTGCAGGTTAAAAATAGGAGTGAACCGGAAACATCCTCAGGTCAATTTTGTCTGAAGGACGTCCAGGCACGCCAGCAGTGCGGCACTGAAATGCAACATCTCGTTCCCGCTTTATCAGGGAACAGGGTTACAGCTAAGTAACCCGAGAGGTTCCCTTTCGAAAGCTACACTCGACGCTGCATGAAAATGCTATGGGAACGAGAATACCAACGCCGTTGCACTGCAAGTGTCTGGACCCCCAGGTTGTGTAGGGTGTGCGCACAATAGCCAAGAAGGTCTCAGACCTAGCTCTGGGATGCTGACTCGAGGATCCGTGAGCCCGGAGTAGCACTTACCTCTAGACTATAAAATCTAACAAACGTGTGCGGAGAGGACCAGCCTGCGGCATCACACACCTGCTGCAAGGGGACGCCTCTTGCCAGAGCAATTGATGAGGCAAACCCCCTGGTCGAATGAGCCCTGATTCCTAGAAGCGAAGTGTGACCACGCCCCTCATAGGCTAGGGCAATAGCATCTCTCACCCAGTGTGACAGAGTCTGTCTAGTGGCGGCCCCCATGGCAAATAAAAAGCTACTCTGACTTACGCCACTGGTTAGTGCGGTGGATGTCAATCTGAAGAGCACGTACTGGACACAGTAAGTGAAGTCTTTCCTGCTCCAGAGCTGTGAAAGGCAGAGGACAGAAGGCTTCGAGAATGACTGGGTGCATGGTCGAGAATGGAACCTTTGGAAGTTAGTTCAGGTGAGGATGCGGAATAGCTTTGACTAGCCCAGGGGCAAAGTCTAGGCAGGATGGGGAGACTGACAGAGCCTGCAGATCCCAATCCTCTTCAAAGAAGTAATAGCCATAAGAAAAACCATCTTAAGAGACAGAAGCCTGATAGGCGCTGACTCTAGTGGTCCAAAAGGGGTGTCAGCCAGGCCTTCAAGCACAATAGCTAAGTCCCACGAAGGGACCGTCTCTCTGGTGGGCGGCCTCAACCGTTTAGCTCCACGAATAAAACGGGCAACTAAATGATGCTTTCCCATAGAAACCCCATCGGTCAGAGCATGACAAGCCGAAATAGCAGCTACATACGTTCTGAGAGTACTAGGGCATAAGCCAAACAAAGCTGAAACTGGCAGTGTTGCGCACACACACTATAGCGCATAGAAAGGGTACGAAGCCCCCGGCGCGTAACCCTTATTAGCCTCTGGGGATTGACCCTTGAGTGAAATCCCCTGGCTCTTAGCCACAATTGAAAATGCTCATGTGCAAAAGGCCCAAAGGTATCACCGTGGACACAGCTGCCATGAGACCTAAAGATCTCTGACTCATCACTTTCTGGCCTAGCTTGATTTCCTTCAGGGTGTTGGAGGATGGATTCGGTGCTGGAGACAGCTGTGCCCGCCTTGTGATCAAATCCCATGTGACACCCAAATATGTTGTCCTCAGGAACCTCCTGTGTTGTCGCAATATTTCTATATGAAAATATGCGTCCTTCAGGTCGACGGTCACAAACCAAACCTCTTGTTTAATTTGAGAAAATAATTTTGGCTGTCAACATTTTGATGTTCAGTCCAAGATGATGTCAAATTGGACGCAACCCCCCATCTCTCTTGGAAACCAGGAAATACTGACCTCAGCAGCCTGTCTGGCAAGGGAACATGTTCTATGGCCCCTTTTCCCAGCAAAGTCTATAATTGCCGAGTCAGCAGATGTGCTCGTTCCGGTTTCATGGAAGTGGAGACCACGTCATTGAAAACAAGGAGGACAATGTGCAATGGAGGGGGGGGGGTGTTAGGTGCCCGGCATCCTGAAACAGGGCAGGAAAGAACCGAGCACCTAACGTTTCGCTGGAGACCGCTGCTTCCCGAAACACCAATGGTGGCGGAGATTAGACAACGGCCCCTAGAGGGTGCCAGGGAGGAGTCTTTATACCTTATTGGAATTTTTACATGACCCCCGTGGTCCTGGGTCCGTCAACCTCAGGACTTCCTTTTTGCCTGAGATGATGCTGCTCAGGTCCGGTGCTTTTTTTTTTTTTTTTTTTTTTCTTTTGGAGGCGGATTGCGAAGTGCGGCAAGTCCCTCTCCTGTCTCTTGGAGGGGGTAGCTGATTCGCCACACTCTCCTTCTGCGCCTCACGGGGACCAGACCTGGTCGGGACTGGGTGGCCGACAGTCCCGACTCCTGAGCACGGCAGGGGAGAAACCTCACAAAGGTCTGCTCGTAGAGCTTCGCCTCCCGAACCCTAATGGCGACAATGTTTACCGTGTCGCCAAAGAGGCCGGAAGGTGGGGGCGGGGGGGGGCATCAAGGAGGAAAACGCAATCCCTAACCCTGTTGCCCGGAGGTCACAGATGTCCCTCCATGGCGACCGTGGCAGCCATAGGATGGCCGATAGCACGGGCCGTCTGCTTGGTGGCACGGAGAAATAAATCTGTGGCTCAACATCGTCGATAGACCAGCTAGTGCTCAGAACTCTCAGCAGGTGAGCCTGGTATGCCTGCAAAACCGCCATGGTGTGCAGGGCAGCACCAGCCTGACCGCTGCCTGAAAAGCAACGAAAAAATGAACTTGGTAAATAACTCCAAGCCCCACCAACGAACATTTTAGTCTATATGGCTTGGTGGGCTTGGAGTGTGGGCTTTTTCAGGGAGGATGAGCTCCCAGGAGAGAGATAGCTCTGGGGCATCATCATAAAACGGGATGAATAAGTCTTATTCCATGAAAGAGTTAACTTGTCATGGAGGTCGCCAAAGAAGGGGAGGGACCCTCGTTGAGGCCCTTCCCCTGGCCACCCGACAGAAACCTGTCTCTAACTTTGAGCGCTTGGGGAATTTTTTTATTATTATTTATTTATTATTTATTTATTTATGTATTTTCTTGTTTCCAGTTCACTCCTATTTATAACCTGCGTTTTTGATACACACAGGCTTCACAACCAGAGAACAAAGAGATGTTCCCATAGCAGTTTTCATGCAGCATCAAGTATAGCTTTTGAAAGGGAACCTAAAAAAAAGTGTGTTCCAAAAAAGAAAGAAATAAATACATACTTGTTCAGAGATCGCTTGTATGCTTGGTGAAGGTGCTTCATAAAAATAACAGTAAAAATCACATTTGTGTTTAACACAAAAATTATGAGCATTGTAAGGGAAGAGCATGAAGCCATGCACCCATCATGCCCACTGAACAAGTCTTTGGAGGCAGTGTTATGATCTGGGGTTCTTCAGTTTGTCAGGTCTAGTTTAAGAAATGTTATGTGGCAATAAAATGAAGTCAGCTGAAGTCAGGCTTCAATGCAAGATCTCACATAAAAAATAATGCAACTCCAGAAATAAATGTTGTGATTTCGCATAAGGTTGCAGAAACAATACTACAGTGAATGTGTGCCGTGATCAATGCTTTAGAGCGTTCCAACAAAATGTTGAGGTGTATGACTTTATTGTTTGATTGTTTGTTTGTCTTTGGGCCATGCATTTAACGTAGCATAAAACACCAAAAATATAATATATCTAATATCTATACTACTATACAGCAATCAGCCATAACATTACAACACAAAACGTCATGACCGATATTATGTAGGTTCCTTTAATGCCGCCTGGACAGCTCTGTACCCTCAGGGCATGACTCCAGAAGACCTCTGGGGGTGTACGATTATCAATTACACCCCAGTAAACTGGTGCCAGGATCATGGGCACCCAAGGCTCGTTTATGCCTGTGGGGAGCAAAGCCCAGCCCATCCAGCCTGTTCCCACAGAAAAGGTAATGCAGCGCAAAACAAAGCTCTAATAAAAAAGGAACCAGAACACCCAACCCAGGAATAAATGTACCTAATGAAGTGGACAACTCACATCTATATTTACTACTGAAAATAAGTCATTAGAAAAAAAGGCTTCAAATTGCTATGGAGAATAAAGAAAGGACTGTGGAGCATGGTGGAAAAGGTCACGTAGTCTCATGAGTCCAAAATTACCCTGTTCCAGAGTGATGGGTGAGTCAGAGTAAGAAGAGAAGCAGATGAAGTGATGAACTCATCATACCTGGTGCCTACTGTACTGCTATGATCTGAGGTTGCTTCAGTTGGGCAGGTCTAGGTTCAGCTATGTTATTTGCCCAAAACATGAAGACAGCTGAATGACCATACCAGCTGGCCTGGGCATATTCAAGTAGGACAGTGCCATGATTCATCAAATTGTGAAAGATTTATTTTCACACATTGGATTGGCACCAACAGAGTCCAGGCCTTAACCGCATTAAGAATCTTTGGGATGTTCTGGAGAAGGCTTTAAGCAGTGGTCTGACTCTGACATCATCAATACACAATCTTAGAGAGAAATGAAAGTGACTCTAGAAAAAAAAAAAAGTTATGTGACACTGAATAAGCTTATTGAAACAATGCCACGATGATCATATGTCATAATCAAAGCAAAAAGCAGGCCAAGAAAAAAAATGAACTCATACATCCCAGATTAATGATTACAGCATACAGCTTATTGAAAATCAATCTGGTATCTCAAACTTTTTTAATATTTAATTTTGAGTGTGAGTGAATATACACAATAGACAATTTAAATACCTACAGTAGTTCAGTATCATGAGGACACTGCTCCAGAAGAGGGTCATCGACTCCCTCCACAATGAGCGTAAGTCAAAGAAGTTACTGGAGTGAAGCATAACAATGTCAGAAGCATCTTCCCTGGGAAAAAGAACTGAACTACTGCTCAGTGGTCCAAATTCCTTTTTTTTTAGATAAAAGTACATTTAGCATTTTATTTGGAAATCAACGGGCTATCAAATCAACCTAGTCTTTAATAATACCTCAGAAATGCCACAGGCTGATCGCCTCCATGCCATGTCACATTGATGCAATAATGCTTGCCAAAAAAACCTCGACCAAGTATTGAGTTCATAAATTAACATATTTTTTATATGTTAATTTTTTTTGTTTTGTTTTGTTGTTTTTTTATGTTTTCTTTTAAATATTTTGAGATATTGGATTTACATTGAGGCATTTGGCAGACACTCTTATCCGGAGCAACTTGAAAAAGGGCTTAAATTTCCATCATAGGATAGATTCTTACACTGGGTTACTAGGTTACTAACTAAGTACTGCACCAGTCAAGCACTAGGGCTGGGGATTAATCCAAGTACTGAAGAAACAGGTATGTCTTAAGTCGTTGTTTATTTATTTTATTTTTTTAATGAGCTGTAAGCCATAATTACCTAAATTAAATAAATAAATAAATAAATAAATAAATAAATAAATAAATAAAATAGTTGAAATATTTCACTTTATATTAATCTAGAACATATGATTATGTGATATAATTTACATTAAAAGGTAAAACATTTAGAATGAATACAATTATCATCAATGGATATACAATGTACCCCACATTTTTGAAGTACTTATAAGCACAGGTACAATGGTTAAGAAAAAACATAACATCATAATACACAAAGAATGGAAGAACAAATGAATTCAATTAATTAATCTATCTTTTTTTAGGTTATGGGCCACTTATAAAGACAGCTGATCCTAATGAGTTTAAGCAGAAAATCAATGGACTTACAGCTAAAGGTGGAGGAGATGGGCCTGAAATGTGTCTCTCAGGACTCCAGGTAATAATTTCCCCAATAACTAGAATTGTCGGTTTTCAGCACTTTGGGAAGGTTGAACACATTTTCTTACACATAGTTCTGAGAGGCTACTTCATATTCCACATTTCTTTCTCCTGATCTTTGCATCTTATCTTAGAAAAGAAATCATGGCCACACTAGCTGCACAAATATTCAGCAATTTTATGGAAATTTATTTGATTTAATTGTGATTTTTAGCTATAAAACCAACAAATTTGCTATTAAATCATGATAAGCCACACATTTCTGTTAAATTACTCTATACATGTCAGGAACAATGTAGACGTGGACGCAAGTGCAAGTAAGAAATACAGGATTTATAGAACTTGAATGAACAACAAAACCAAACTCGGGTAAACGGTCGGCGTAGTCAAAGAAACAGGCAAGGGCTGGTCGATCAGCAAATCACGTTACACTAGGGCGAGCAGGAAATCGGAAAAAGCAAAACAACGCATAAAAGTCAGACACTGTAAAGACATCACAAACAAACACGGCTTGGTAACGTCCGAAAAAACTCCCAGAAGCGTTTAATTCATAAAGTCCCTCCATTGCCGAGTCCCATTTAAGCACCTGCGTAATTGGGTGCAGGTGACAGTTGGGAATTGTAGTTTCTTTCCACCATGTTTGTATGTGGATACGGTCTTGACTGTTCCACCTGACAATACATACTGTATACAGTGCATCTACAAATTTGATGCACATATTGCATATTCTAGATTCATTACATGTTAATTGAAATATTTCACGTTTTTTTTGTTAGTTTTCATTTGGATGTTTATGGCCTACAGCACATGAAAATCCAAAAACCCAGTGTCTCAAAACTGGATTCTCTAAGATCAATTAAAAAGGCATTTGCAATACACAAATGTCCAACTTAAAAATTATGTTTATTTATGCATTCGATACTTGGTCAGGACTCATGCAAGAATGTGCAGGAAAGCTGTGGACAGCTTGAAGACCAGGTTGCTTTGATAGCAGCCTTCAGTTTATCTGTATGGTCGGGCAAATTAGGTGTTTTATATCTTTGTGTTGATAATACCCCATAGATTGACTAGACCCATAGATTGCTAGTTGTGTGAGATAGGTCAGGCGAGTTAGCTGGCTAATCAAGCCTAGTAATATCATGGTCAGCAAACGAGTTAGTGCCAGTTTTTGCCCTGTGGGCAGGTGATGCGTCCTGCTGGAAAAGGAAATTAGCCTCTCCAAAAAGTTTGTCAGCAAACTTGATAAGACACAGTGGACCAACACCAACAGATGACATGGAATCCAAAATCATCAGAGACGGTGGAAACCACACATTAGACTTCAAGTAACTTTCTTCTTAGCCTAGATGAGGAGTTTCTGACATCTTTGGATCAGGAGTAGTTTGATGCAAGAGTTGTAGTTCATTCTCTGAAGACATCTGTGCATGGTGGCTACTGATGCATCAATCTACTTAATGTGAGGCTCTCCTTGAATCAGCTTGGCTTGACAATTTTCTCAAGGCTGCAGTCATGCCTGTTTCTTGTACAGTATGTCCCCTCCTAAGACACTTTTCCCTTCCAGTGAACTTTGCATGAATGCGCTTCAATACAGAACGTGATGACTTTCTGTGGCTTGCTCTCATTGTGAAGGGGTCCATGATTGTCCAAACCAAGAGATTACTGTATGAATAGTACTTTACTCAAACTCGAAATGAAATATTCTAATATTTTGAGATATTTGATTTTCGAATTTTCTTGATCTATAAACCATAATCTAAAATTAAAAACAAACAAACAAAGAAAGGCTTAGAATATGTCACATCGCTTATTCAGTCCCATTCAGTCACTCATTTAGCAACAATTCCTGTTCCAAGCTGTATGTTATATAATACCTATTTTATTTGGACAGTCTTAACTAAGTACAAGCATATTTTTTCCAGCTGGCCCTCTCTGGAGCTCCACCCCAGACTGAGATTTTTGTTTTTACTGATGCTGGTACAAAGGATAAATGGATGACAAGAGCTGTCCAAGCACTGATTGAAACGACAAAGTCTACAGTGAGTCCATGCAGATGGTCATACACATACACACAACCTGATCATTTATTCATATAGATATAGATATACATATGGCTAACACACTGATAAAATATTCTACCTTTCCCAATCCGAAGGTGACCTTTATGCTAACTAACGCTATTGGCTCTCGACGTCGCAGAAGGAGTGCCAGGGACATAGATGGGCAACAGCAAGAATCCACTGACCTGTTAAATCCACATAACCAGGTCTACCTGGACCTATCTCAGGCCTCTGGGGGGCAGGCTATCGAGATCACCAAGGAGACCCTGGCCCAAGCTACTGACATTATTGCAGCTACCTTTATATCTACACTGGTAATTAAAAAAAATAAATAAATAAAAATACGGCTCACTCAGCAGAATTTCAGATGCACTGTAAACACTGATTAGAGTGGCATAACTGACAGGGTGACAAGTGACAGGGTAGAGTAACAATTTAACCAACAAAAAGGAAAAAGAAGCATTAGCTTGAGCTATTTTGCGAAGAAGCATGGGCAAAAAATTCACTCTCTAGATGTGCAATGCTAGTTAAGACATACCCCAAAAGACTCAATTGCAGCTGTAATTGCAGCAAAAAGTGTTTCTAAAAAGTATTGACTCACGGAGGCTGAATACAAATGCACAGCACACTTTTCACAATTATGACACTTTGTATTGGTCTATCAGATAAAATACATTTATGTTTGTGGTTGTAACGTCAAGTGGCGGCACAGTGTGCTATTGTCAGTCCAGACAATGCAATGTTGGTATTTTCAAATCAATGCTAAATTCAATGGAAACCAATGCAGTAAAATAGAGGTGATGTGCTCATATCTTCTGATTCTAGTTAGGACTTCTCGACGAACTGAAGCATGTTTATGCACCTAGTGAAACACCCATACAGAAAGGTACTGCAGGGATCCAACCTAGAGGTGACAGAAGAATGAACGTTGTTTTTGACAATATATTCCTTATCTTGGCGATATTTCTGAGATGAAAGTAGGCTATCCTAGTAATCTTATCTACAGGAGCTTCAAATGAAATATTGGAATCAATAATCACACTGGCTGTACAGAAAAGCCATCAAGAGTTAGTGTGCGATTAGAAAGCTTACTTCTAGCTGCATTTGGTCCTAGTACCAGTACTTCAATCTTGTCAGAATTAAGCAGAAGGAAGTTAATAAGTATCCAGTGTCCTTCAACTTCCCTTAACTTTATTAGGCTGGTAGCTCTCATCTGTCTTTGCCGGGACATATAACTGTATGTCATCAGCATAACAGTGACAAACTAATAGCACGCTTACAAATTATGTTGCCTATTATGAAGCATGTAAAGAGAAAATAGCAATGGGCCTAAAACCGGACCCTGTGGAACACCAAAGTTCACTTCAGAACATGTAGAATAGTCACTGTTTACATCTACCATTTACACCACTGATAAAGGTCAGTCAAATGAGTCCTGAGCCAGGAGAGGGCCATTTCCTTCATTTATGCTACATTTTCTAATCTATAAAGGATAAATACCTTGATCAGTGGTGTGAAAAGCTGCACTAAGGTCAAGCAACACGAGGAAAGAGTCACAACCCTGATCACAGGCCGATAGGAGGACAGCTGACATGGGTCAAGGTCACGTTTATTAATTAGGTGTTTAACAACTACTAGATTAAAGATTTAGGTACATAGCCATTGCTGAGTGAAGAGCTGACTATTTGTAAATGGTGTTCAGTTATATCTGGTATTATCTGTTTGAGAAAATGTGGGATCTAGTACACAAGCTGATAATTTTGAGGATGAGATTAGTGAACTTAGTTAGGCTCTGGAAGGGGAGTACAATATTCTAAGTGCTGATCCGGTGTAGTTAGATTATCACCTACATGAACCTTTATTAAATTGTCTGGTTTTAAAGCCTGTTTTTTTGTTTGTTTGTTTGTTTTTTCAAGATGTTCACCTTCCATGCAGTTTGAAATACTAACAATTTTGTTTTACACCGTTTTACAAGTTCTAGGTCAGCCAGGTGAAGTTATCTAGAATATATCAGGTGAAGTTTCCACTTACTGTATGGTGAAGTTGAAGTTAAACACTTATGTTTGGTCTCGCTTTAAAAAATATATTTTTTAACATTATCAGTAAAGTTCAGTTTATATGCCAGAACACTCGCAGCTTAGTTGTATGACTATCATATGGTAACGCACACTTTTTTGCTCCTTCAGGTTACTCTTTTTCAGGCCATAAGAAACCCAGCCAAAGCTGAAAACTTCTCAGTATTTGTGGATTCTTCTGTGCAAAATCTGACAATTTTCATTACAGGGAACTCTCTAAAATTCTTGATCACGAGTCCCTCAGGTATGTGTGTGTGTGTGTGTGTGCGCGTGTGTGTATATACAAGATGTCCCAAAACATTTGACATCATTTCATAGTCTAACGACATCGCCCATTCTTGCCCAAATTATCTAAAATTATAACGAGATGTAAAAACTAACTAAGTTTAATGTTTTACATTTAATTCCGTGTTGCTATAAAACAGAAACCTGAAGATGGTGAGTTGGAAAAGCGTCTTGTTTTTGGTGATGAGGCCACATTTCATACGAATGGCAAATTTAACAAGCGTAATGCTCGCATTTGGGGGTAAGAAAATCCCCATGGTACAGTTAAGCACATGAGAAACTCACTGAAAGTGAATGTGTTGAAGCTGAACTGCTGACTTGACTTGTGCGTGTCATAGGTGGGGCACATATTGAACAAATGTGAAGCTTTGTGAAATCAGTTATAAAATGTATATCAATTAGAATATGTTGTTGGAATTTCAGATACAGTGGAGCCTTGGATTGCGAGCATAATTTGTTCCTGGATATGGGCTCATATATCAAGACACTCATAAATCAAAGCGAATTTCTCCATTAGAAATAATGAAAACTCAGATTTTTTTGTTACACAACCCCAAAAAACAAATATCTAAACATAAGTAATACAAAATATAAAGTAACAAATTAACTTGCACTTCACCTTTGAAAAACGTAGAAATAAATTCCGACATTTATTTATGCTTTGTATGTGTGTGTGTGTGTTTGTGCCACACTCTCTCCCTTTTCTCGTCTTACATTTTTTACTCATGGCATAAGAAGTAACTATGCATCAATTTGCTAAAAATATTGTGCATTTTTTTTTTCATTTCCAAGAGAGACTGTATTAGCATCTTCTCAATTAAAAAAATCACCTAAATTTGTTCTTTATATCAAGGGATGCCTAAACTTTTGCATAAGACTGTATAGAGAGAGAGAGAGAGGTTCACAAACTAATGCACGATTGATATTATACAATACTACATTAATATTATGCACTATTATCTAACGCTTTTCTAACAATCCTATTATCTGACCCAGGAATCTCACAAAGCAGTGCTGAACTAAACGGGGCATTGGGCCTGATAGAGAACATTGGTAACTTCTATACAGTACAACCAAATATCTCAATTCAGACTGGACTGTGGGTCTTCAGTATTGACTCAACACAACCCTACACCATCAGAGTTGTTGGTAAAATGAGTAAAATTAGATCTTTGCAAGTTTCCTGCTTAGCTATAAATAAATTAAAGGGAGTAATAAATAGTCTGTTTGTTATGTTGTTGTTTTTTCTTTTCCTTCACAGGTGAAAGCAAGATTGACTTCATTTTTGATTTTGTAGAACTTTCCCAAGGGGCTCATCCGAGCTACGCCGTATTAAACAGCAGGCCTGCAGCAAGTAAGTGAACAACTTTCAATAATAATAATAATAATAATAATAATAATCATAATATTCATAATAATAATTAGAAGAAGATGAAGAAGTTGGTTGTGATCAAATTTTTTAACCGTGGTTCTACACTATTTTTCCTGAATGCAGATACTAACCTTACCCTGTTGGTCTCCATGATTGGTGGGGACAGTGTGACACCTACAGCAGTGTCTCTGGTTGAAGCCTCAAGTACAAACTCCTTTAATGGGACACTAGAAGAAGGAGGTAGTGGCCAGTACTTGGTGACCTTCAGCAGCACCCCAGCAGGAGAGTTTACTGTTCGTGTAACTGGACAAATCAGTTCCTCAAAAACTTCAGATAACACCTTTCAGAGACAAACACCAACTCAATTCCAAACATCATCAGTGACTGTTATTGTAAGTTTAAAATTAAAAAGAAATTCTTAAACAAACTAAGTTAAGTCAAACTAAGAATTTTTTTGGGGTCCACATTATTTACGGCTCATGTGCAGCTAAAATTTGGCATACTTATTATAATGCTCATGAAGATCTTTCTTTTTTTTTTTACCTACCCTCAGACTCAACCTGTTGGAACAGTGGAACCAGGGAAACAATTCACTCTGCCTTTCACGGTGTCAACCACAGGCTCCGGAGGAAGTTTTAAAATCAGTGTCAGCAATGATCGCAGTTTTGACTCTCTCTTTAACGCGTCCCTAACTCTCGACAGTGGAGGCAGTGCGAACGCTACAGTAGCCCTGACTGTTCCTGCAAATACTTCCTCTGGAACTGATGTAACTGTGACGATTCAAGCTGAAGCTCCTGATGGAAGCGACTCCAACTACGCCGTGCTGCGTCTTGCTGTCATTGCTCCGGTAATAACTCACGTCACATTAAATATTGCAGACGGCTATCGAAGGTATCGTCTCAGTACTTAAATTCAGTTGTTAAACTGGTGAACGGATTTCAAAGTTAATAGTATTTAACTTCAACACCACTGCTACACTCAGAATTCTGAGAAAATCTGTCAGTGTTTTTACTATTGTGCTGGCAAATAGCCAATAATGATGGCTTTAATATGTATATAATGCATTAATATTAATGTATAAAATTAATTTAATTTTATATAGTTTTATCATACTGAAAATCAAACAAAAATACAAAGGCTGTTCAAATCAAACCGGGACTGTTGATTGTGAATAACAGGACACGGTACACAGTAACTCCCTTCATTTCTCTATATAATCCCCTGTTACACTAATTCACTCATCCCAGCTTTTCATTAGTGCTTAGATATCGCCAAGGTACAAAGTAATTTCTGGAGCATAATAAACGTCAGTTTTATGCATTCAAGAGAAATCAAGTCCCAGTTTGAAACGAACCCCCATTGTACAAACCAACAAAGAGAGTTTTGCCTATGGTTAGGCTACAGTCAAAATGCAAACACAAGATAACAGAAAAAAAAAAGCAGCTAAATACATGGGGGAACCACAACAGGTACAAAATTTACAACAGTATAAACATAAGGATTTGCAACATAAAGATTTTTTCCCCTAATTTAAGCATTTCCACCTTCCACCTAAAGATCGCAATTTCCTCTCATTGCTTCCTCTGAGGGATTTAAATTTTTGAAGATCTATCAGTGTATCATTTTACTTTCCAGTATAAATATGTTACAGCCCAGTTGAAAGGGGACAGGGTAGGTAGGAGTCATTAAAAAAAGGATAACTAATTCTTGAAAGTACCTTCATTTTGATTGTGGAGATCTGAACAGATACAGTAGTCTTTTATCAATTGTTGAAATTTCGATGGCATGTGGATTCCTAGATATTTGCTGGATGAGGCAGTTGGTTTCAGTATTGTGATTCGGTTTATGACTCTTCAACTTAGAACAAGGAACCATAAATATATTTCACAAAAAAAAAAAAAAATGAGATATAGAAATACTGGTTAAAACATTTTTAAATATAGATTGTGTAGAAACTCAACTGTTTTTTTTTTTTTTTTGCTTCTTTCTTTCTCCTGCTCCTTTAAGGTAACAGATTTAACATCTCCGGTGTGTGAGGCAGTTAGTGTGAATGCTAACTGTCCAGCCAACTGCGACCTCTCCTCGTGGTCTCTCACTGCCAATGTGACTGATAGAAATGGATCAGGCGTTCAGGATGTGAGAATCCTCCAGGGAAACGGCAACCTCAGCACCACCACTCTGCTCAATGCCAAAGGCGTGAATGTCACTATGATCGTCTACAATTCCTCTTGCTGTTCCCCAGACCTGGAACTGGTTGCTGTGGATGAAGTGGGAAATGTTGTCACCTGCTACAAAAGCGCTACTGTAAGAGCCACAGCACCGATCACCAGCTCTGCACCCCATGTAATGGCAATCAGTCTGGTTTTGCCACTCTTCTTTGGCTACATGTGAGAGTCTCGCTTTACCAATTTATCCACCTCTAGGGGAAAACATATCTGAATTTAAATGAGATATATTAGACATATTCAGGCCTCCACAGTGCCTGTTAAGTAGTGCTTTCACCTTTTATTCTGTCTTGTTAGCTTTAGATAATCCCAAAATGTAACCGCTTTTATTTTTACTAATACTAGAAGCACAAATTGATTTACTGATGAATGATGATGATGATGATGTGTTCTATCATAGATGGTACATGTTGATTTGAAATGTATCAACCTCATTGCATTTCATTTTTGTTTTTCCTTCAAGCTACATGTTGATTACGGTCTTGCCTTTCTTTTTGCACCTTTTGCTTCCTCTTTTGATTTCCTATGAAATACATTAAACTGTTTTTAAGTAATGATGTAATACTGTTCCCATCATACACCGACTCAGCCAATATAACATTAACATATACCATATTAGTGGTGCTTATGAAGCGAAGCTCTACTATTATTATCTCACAGGCTTATTATTTTTATTTTCCTTCTTCCGTACAAACGTTTAGCGAAGCTTATTCGGGAATGGAGTCGTATGACTGTTCTAAGAAGTGCCAAAAAGGCCCATAGACTTAACATTGAGTCCAAGTTTGACGGATTGTGGTGCAGAGCAGAGACTTTGTAGAACGTTAAAATTCACCACATTTAAAGAGGTTTGCAAGCTGAGTCAGAATTTATCCCGCAAGAGGGTATAAGCTGTAGGCCTGGGGCGCAAGAGGTGCCCAAATTTGCCCCACTGACATATAATGGGGAAAAAATCCCATAGACGTAACACTGATACCAACTTGGACGGACTGAAGTGCAGAGCGAGAATTTGGTCAAAATCTCGAATTTACCACTTTTGAAGAAGCTGGAAAGCTGTGTCAGGTCATACCCTGCACAAGGGTATTAGTTTTATCTCCGGGGCACAATAGGTGTCCAAATTTGCCCCATTGACTTATAATGGGAAATTTGGTGCTTGACTAGTCACGTTCTGTTGACTAGACGTGTCGTATCTTTCGGCTTATTCAGGAATGAGCCGCTTGACATGCCTTGTGGGGCGAGTGGTAAACTGCCCAGCAGGGGGCAATTAGCATACAATAGTAACTTCTATAGGAACATTGAAACTGATTTTACAGTTTTTTCAATACATTTAACAAGTTTCCTAAACTCTAAACGCACCAATACACCTAAAACACACAATTGGCAAAATGGTTAATTTCAAGCTCAAAATTACACATTGTAAACTAAACCCCAAAACTAATTTTCAAAATACAATAATAAACTAACACGATACACTATGTCTAACAAAACACTGCAAACATGTTTTAAAATCAAATAATTATTCAAAACACTAACACATGCTCTCTTCCAACAGGAACATTTAATCAATAATAACACAATGACAAAAAAACACTACCATCAGCTGAAATTACAGAAACTGTGTTATTTTATGTGTCAGGTCTGCCCTTATATTTGAAGCCTCTCTACATTTTTTGTTTTGTTGGGTTTAGTAAATGCAATTCAACACAAAAAAATGAATGACCATCTTGGAATAGCTTTATAAAATGTACAGTTTATGTAAAAAAAAAAAATAATACAGACACAGAATTGCTGCAGTACAGACTTTATTTGCAAAAAGACATTCCTGTAAGAATGAAACACAAACACAAAAAGCACCGGAATTATAATAATAATAATTTTTAAAAAAAGTAATCTTCTATTCTGCCCGGTCTTCTGCATTTGGCCGCATGTTCTCATCCACATCACACCTGATATCTTCTCTGGCAAGGCATCGTGGGAAGAATCTTTTGGCATGCCTTATCTACCCCTGGCAGTGTTCAGCTGTGATGTCTTGACATGCAGCATCCATTGCATCCAGGAGGGACATTTGGTCATGTGGACGATGGTCAAAAACCTTCCATCTCCAGGCTGAGAAAAACTCCTCAATATGGTCGAGGAAAGAGGGGTAAGGGGCAAGGAAATGGGACATCATCCCTGGATGGGTGTCAAACCTGGCTGTGACTGCACGGGAATGGTGGAATGCCACATTGTCCCATGTGATAACATATATTGGGAAGTAACCTCCCACCTGTCCCCTTTCTACCTCCGGCACCAGTCTTTCGTGCAGGTCTTCTAAAAACAGGAGAAGGCGGTCGGTGTTGTAGGGGCCAATCTGACATTTCTGCAGGAGGGCACCGTTGTTGGAGATTGCGGCGCACGTGGTGATGTTGGCTCCTCTCTGGCCCGGCACGGCAACTGTGCCCCTTTGGCCTATTATGTTTCTCCCACAGCGACGCCTTTTCGCCAAGTTGAAGCCAGCCTCGTCAACATAGATAATTTCATGTGGGACTTGATTGGCTTCCAACTCCATGACTCTCTGAAAATAATTAGACACAGTGTATGTAAACGCTGTGCTGTACTGTATACCTACTGTATGTCCTAATGTACTCCAGGTTTATAAAGTGGTTTACTGCAAAACACACTATGTATAGTACAGTAATGACTGTATTGCAGGTATTTCTTTCTTTCAAAGAGTCCTCTTTTAGAACATATGATCATGTCATTAGAAAAAAAAAAACCTCAACACCTAAGCGTGGTTCCTAGATGGGAATCAGCTGTTGCTATGTTGCTAACACGATTAGCATGTCGCTAGCATTATGCTCACAATATTAGCATTTTGCTCGTAACATGATTAGCATTTTGGTAGCATGATGCTAACATGATTAACCTGTCGGTAACATGACTTTAAGCTGATTAGCATTTTGCTACCATTATGCTAACTACTGTATATATATATATATATATATATATATATGTACAACTATAGTATGCTGCTAGCAACATCATTAGAATGTTGCTAACATGATGCTAGAGTGTTTAGCATGTTGCTAGCATGACTCCAACGTTTTGCCACGGCAAGCACCGCTCACATTTTCTTCAGAAAATGTACCTCTAGTTTGCTTTACTGTTACAAAATTACAGCTAGCTAAGTAGCAGTAGCTAGCATTACCTGTGTACACTGTTTAGAAAGGTTTTAATAGGAGGAATGTAATTTGTATATTAACATATATAAGGAGCAGTATTAAGGGCAATGAGTCCAATACAGACCACAAGGACTATTTAGAACACAAACCATGCATGATGGCAGAGTGCGTCACTGTTCAGCCCGGTCAGGATGGCGACTGATCTAGAGCTCAATTCCGGAACACATCCTGAATGGGATGCCAGTTTGCTGGAGTCCAAAACATTCGGCACGGGAAAAGGTAGACACATTTCTCTTCTTTTTGAATCGGTTCAAAAGTCAACCATCAGCTGGAAAATTCATCAAAGGACCAGGATGGGAACATTATCAGGAAAAAGTTTCAGCAATCAACAGTGCTCGTTACAGTGACTTTGGATTAGACACACTGTGCAAAGACTGCATTACAAGGGCGTCATGATCTCGCAATGACGATGCACGTCTACACACTCTGCCCACACTGTCGACACTTGGTTTTGTACTGATCTCGCTCCGTCGGACTTCCACTCGCTTGATCCCCTGAAAGCAGCCCTACAAGGACGAAGATTCACTTCCAATGAAGAACTCTCAGCTCAGTCTGAAACATTTTTAAGGAGGGAATACGGAAGCTTGCTGACAGATGGATAATGTGCATTGAAAAGCAGGGAGATTCTGTAAAAAAAAAAAAAAAAAAAAGTGTAGTGTATTCTGTAGTGTATATTGTCTTTTCTAAAAAAAAAATTAATTTTTACAAAATTCTACAGCCGTCGTGCAGATAATTTTGACTCACCCTCATATCACTTCTTGTAATTCAGATTTTTGTCAACTAGGTGTAACAATATTCGCCCAAACAGGGAGTGAAAGCACACGATGACGTATAGAAAGGTGAGCGTGCTGACTTGCTGTATGTTAAAAATGTAAAAAAAAAAAAAAAAAAAATCTTTTAAATGATTGAATAACATATAAAAATAAGCAACAGTCAGCAGTGGCTCCCACTGTCGAGCCCTCGAGCGATGCACTTAAGCCTACCTGCTCCAGGGAGCGCTGTATCCTGGCTGTCCCTGCGCTCTGATCATATCAGCTAAGACCATATTCTTCTAACTAAGATACTTGGGGGAAAAAATTATTTCAATGTGCCGGAAGGTGCATGTAACAAATAACTGAACCTTGATCTTAATCTATACATAGAACATGCAGGCTGAGCAATATCCCAATAATAACATAACTTTGAGTCAGCTATGTTATAGAAAATGTTTTTTTTTGTTGTTGTTTTTTTTAATATGCTTTATTTTAAAATGTACATTTCTTTTTGATTCCTTAAAAAAACGAAAAAGATATAAAGCATGAAGAAAATCTGAGGTTTATCTGGCCACATGATACACCTTAAAAACAAGGCTGAACAGAAAGCAGACAGTAAAGATAAACATATGAATAGAACAAAAATGGAAGTTTGTGCACGTATATATAGCAAAAGCCACTGACGGTCTCCATGTCTCCTTGGCCTAAGAATTCGGTAGTTAGTAAAATTATTCGTTACGCACATGATAAAAGTTTGTGTAGTCTCTGTAACTTTGAGGCTGAAATTACACATCCGGTCATATGTACAAAATTCACACAGGAAAAGTTTGTCGTAAGGCAGTTAGTCTCCAGAAACTGTGGAAATCCATCTGAAATAAATTATCAACCTGGCAATAAAATACATCACTACGCCAGTCAAAAAAAGGAATGCGGGATCAATGTACAACTTCTGGAACGTCCTGACTGGCTTTTCGTTTCCCAAACAAGGCATCATATACAGCAAAGTATAATAATAAGATAAGGCTGATCAGAAGATTTATCACAGGCTACTGAAATAATGAGCGAACTGCATCGTGTAGTAAGTCAACGAAAATAATAATTTAGGAAGGAACTGCTGTGTTAATCATTTCTGCGAGTACCTGACTTCTGCGCTTGAGTTGTGTTACCTTGCAATGAAATAAAAACAGCAGTCACAGTTCCTGCGTTCCCGAGGGTGCAGACTTCTACCCGGCAGAGGCCACACCTAAGCCATTCGATACAAAGGACACTTTATTTAATATACACAACACTTTATACAGTCACTTTAGCAGTCCACTGTGATCATCATCTTCTTACTTGTTTTTTCTTTTTCTTTTCTCCATGTCACTCAATACTTTGAAAATGTTCTAGTGGGTAACACAAACACCCACCTTAAAACAAACAAACAAACAAACAAACAAACAAAAAACAGGATGTACCAAGGCTTCAGATTATCACAGAACTGCAGAAACTTTCTGTAACCTGACCATGCCGGTCGTGTGAACATGACACAGCAGAGCACTGTTTGGTGATGAACTCAGAAATGCTGATCAAACTCGAAGATAACTTTCCACTCCATGAACGTGAATGAACACAAATTCAAACCCAAGCTGAGAAAAAAAAAAAAAAAAAATTCAAAATAAAAAACTAAGCGAAGCAGCAAGTGTCCACTTGATACAAATGAAAGTCCATTTGCTGCTCCGTTAGCATAGGATTCACAGGGCTGTAAATCAGTGATGTCTAGCAGTTCCTTCAGCCCCGATATACACAGTAGACAAAACAAACAATGTCTCTCAGCTTATAGACGGCGCTCTGGAAGCCCAGCTCTCCTGCACGCAGTTGCCTTTCCCTCAGCTAGGTGGCAGTGTAAACCAACTGATGTGGGACGGGAACTGAACCGGCTTCTCTCTCACAGTATAATCTAGACGAATAATAGGAGCAGATGAAGGCGCGTCATCTACTCCTGCACCGCACCGCACCCCACCCCATCTCGGGTCCGGAGACGGGATCGGAGGGGAGGAGCAGGGGCCGAGGGTTCACTTGGTCCCTTTGGACGGCGTGTCGTTCTCAGTGGACTGCCGGCCGTCGCTCCAGGCCTCCCGGGTGCTTTTTAGGGCTTGAGTGCGCTCCTGGTCGACGACCACGTAATCTACCCGCTCGTCTGACACTGCCATGCCTCCCCCGTTACTCTGCACAGCAAAAAGGAAAGGAGGACAAATACATGCATCACTGCTCCAGATAGAATTCTCAACTTAGTACAAAGTGATTAAATTAATTGTCTGATGCACCTTATTTATTAATTAGTGTGCGAATCTGAAATGACTACATCATCAATACACCGTTATGCTCGCACCTTTCGAGTGGATTTGCCAGGGTCCAAGTCCAAGTCCAGATACTCGACTTTGGCGTTCATGGGTGGTCCTAACTTCTGAAATTCCCCAAAAGATGCCACAGTTAATGAACACGTAACAGCTGATTGACACGTGGGCACTTGTACTTAAAACAAGTAACATACATAACATAACATCACATGAAGGCAGGGGAATTAAATCAGATGGGTTGCCAGTTGCGATCATTTTAAAGAAATCCTCCAGGTGGAATGTACAGTACACATTTCTCACAAACAATTTCAACATTATTTTTGTTCTTGTACTGAGGAAAGCAGGATGATTTTTAAAAAATTAGTTCCAGATCATTTTTTTAAAACCTGATTTTATTTATTTTTTTAAATAAATGACATAACATTACTTATGACTTGCATACTTTTATATATTATTCTTGTGGTTTAGCATTGCTTTAGTAGCTATGGTCAAGTTCTACAAGGATTCAAATGTCCTTCAGAATTAATAATCTATCCATCTCTACTAATGAACGTCTGAGGGCAGGTGTACGGTGTAAGAGACGTGCGAAACTTTAATACAAAATAATTAGTTCTGCAGAATAAGCGAGCATTAAGCTTTAAAGTCATTACAGTTCTGTTACTTTCTTTAATTATTTTTGAGCAGAGATCATTTCTTATTAAGCAAGTCTCATTAAATTACTGCTCTTTGTTCCAAGGTCGAACATTCTGATGCAAGTTTCTTTGTAAAGATCCTCACTGGCACTTTGGCATTGGTATTTATGATACTGTATTCACATACAGTACGTAACAGTAAAGCGTTTGGGGTTAAATAAAAATAATCGGCGAGAGGTTGGTGTGATATGCGTTGATGGGGCTGGAGACTCCATCAAAAAATGTTAAACATCTGATCACAGGAACATCTACCAAATCATCTATTCATCCATCTTCAATAATGTTTACTGCTGCTCCTTGTTGTTGTTTTATTGGTAAGCTTCTTGCCTGCTTTGCAGAAAGCCTGGGTTTGATTCTCAGCCACTAGGTGGCATAGCATCCTTATCTTGTCAAGAAATGCTACCTTAGTGTGAATCGGTATTAATGCTAAGATTTTGAAAAATGCTAAACACTTCACTATAACTATGAGTAGTGTGTGTGTGTGTGTGTGTGTGTTTTTTTTTATTATTATACTTTACTATAATATTTATTGGATAAATTAGAGGTAGCATATTTTGATAGACAAATATCTAAATCAAATAATGTTCCCAGTATATAATTAACAAAATGTATGAAAGTTTCCAATCTCATTGATCTTTGCATGCATGGAACCATTAAGTAGCAAAAAATATTACAGGGAGCACGGCTTGGCAGAACACCGGTCCCAAGTTGAATGTGAGGATTGAATGACCACTCTGACAAGCCCTTAATGGGGGCCTGCCAGAAACATCATCATCATCATCATCATCCATCTTAATTAACCATCAGGGTCACGGCGGATCTGTGACCCAGAAATACTAGGTGCAGGGCAGAGACACTCCCAGGATGAGACGCAAGTTTTTAAATCCGTTTATTTATTGGCCTTGAATTAAATGGACCATCTACAGTCCAAGACTATGTAAATGAGCCGTTACTATAGGAACTCATCAGCATATATCAGGGGGAAAAAATCATTTGAATTACAGCTGGGATTAATTTCCAGAGCTGCATGAATAATCGTAACATACAAAATTCAACAGATTCCCCTAGACTCCTTTAATATCTAAGTTTTAAATAAATTATTTTCTCAGTACAAGATATAGCAGATAAATAACACAATAACAAAACTAGAGAATTCCTTTAAAATGGACATAAGAAGAATAAAGAAATCCTGCTATGATGAATATGGACTAAACACTAGAAGACAGTGAACATCTAGATGAGGATTCATAAATCAAACGAACCTAACGAGGCAGTAAAGCCTATGCTGACATTCAAGAGTAAACTTTTAACTGTAGTCTATTAATCTAAGGGGAAAAGGTTTAAAACCATCAACCCAAACTGGTTTTAGTTCATACTAGTCACAGATAAGCTCTAGTCACCCTGCTCACCTCCTCAAGGTGCTCTAGACTCACCACCTCCCTCTTTACCGGGGTGATGGGCACTGTGCAGTAGAAGGACTCCTCTCTACAGAGCGGAGGAACAGCGAGGAGAAGAGGACAGGAAAAGAAAAAAGGATAATAAAAAGGCAAGGATGAAAAACAAAGCAAAACAAAAAAAAGGCAGCGACAACAACGCTTCAGAGAAACTGGAAGTGTGAACTGTAAAGTGATGCAGAGCAACAAAAGGAGGATTAGAAAAATTAGAAAAGCAGAGCAGTGAAGAAATATGCTGTGAGAAAGGGGCGCGCGGGGGGGAGGGGGGTGGATGTACACACCCAGGCTAGTCACATGAAGACTTCTGAATCTAATCACTGAATAAATGCACTATTGTGCTCCGATCATCATTTACACTAGCAAGTCCTTACAACATTCAAATATGGCACTGAGGTATGTAATAAGACATTCATTTTTGTCTAATAATAATAATACATGTAAGTCCCCGACTTATGAACAAGTTCTGTTACGGGAGTACGTTCGTAAGTCCGATTTGTTCTTAAGTCTGGCAAAGTGAGTCTTGCACGTCTTTGACGCTAATGCACAATGTAAAGTATACCAATCCCCTTTCCTCACACTGCCATCATGTGGCCAAAAACTGTAATTTCAAAAAGTGAAATGTTGTCTCTGGCCTTTAAATCGCGAGGAAAATCCTGGACACCATTTTGTCTCAGGGCTGTTTTCCATGGTATTGGACTGTAACCTCTGTTTTGTTGAGGATTTTCCGAAATTAGAATTTTTCACCATCAGGACAGATATTTTCCATCATTTCCTATCATTGTGCGTGCTCCCGGTTTCTGATTCATTGAAACCGGTGAGACCGACTCATGTCTCCCGCATCCCAAACACACACACACACACACACACACACACACATACATACATACATACATACATACAATCTACTGGACTTTAGACATTTTATGCATTCACTTGCGCATTGAAAAAACTGTATAATTGTAAATATTGGTATCTAAAGTGTCTATTTTTTGTACAATATACGTGAGCTATTTCCGTGATTGAACCGGAAGTATAACCGCAGTTCATTCATATCGCCGGAAATTTGTAACTGGAATGTTCGAAAGTCGGGGACTTATTATTATAATAACAATTATTAGCATTACAGTAAGTATTATCATAATATATATACTATAAATGTTTTTATTTATTTATTTATTTTTAAAGAGTATTAAGCCTTCATATGACAAAACAGGTACAATCAAATAAATTAGATACAGTGAGGAACAAAATAACAAAACAAAACAAAAAAAAACATGCAATAGCAAAAGTTATAAAAACCTAAAGGCTATGGTGAAGCAGGAGTGTGAAGACGCGAGCTGAACAGTTCGGTACTAAAAGAACCGAAGGAATGAAATGGCGATACCAGGTAAAAGATAAGAGGAGTCCTTCTTTCTTTCTGTATCCAAGTACAGAATGAATATTGAATTTATGCAGGTCGTCTTGTCCGATATTAATCGTTTTCGAGGAGATCGTGGAGACCCAAGAGGAACATTTCCTAAAAATCTCACCTTAACCTGTCATACAGCACCAGTGAATAATCTGATCCTTAAAATGATTCAGTATCGCTTGTCAAATTCCAATAAATGTTTTAAAGTGTTTTTATTTATTTAATCATCATTAAATAAGGAAGATGGAGAGACGCTGTGGTGCTGTGGTTACATACTGGTTCATCTGCAGGCATATTAGGATACTGCATGGGGACATAATTCTCATCCCCCTCCTCGGAGTCAGTGCTGGAGGCGGTGCTATGCACTGACGGTGGCCTCTGAGGTGTGTGGAACCTGGAGGGGCTGAGGACCACAACAAGCTTTACACTGCTGCTTTCATTTGGTACACAAGAACAGGTGTAACACACTTTCTCTCTCAAACACAAATGCAGGACACACAAATAGTTACGTTAGATCACATTCACATTCCATGTAAAAAAAAATATAAAAAAAAAATGTTGAGGATGCATTAATCTGTTTGGGCGATGATGTTCTGCTCATCCTCAGGCATTTTAAATCATAATTCACCACTAAGACTTGCGTGTATGTGAGCACTTAAGTGTGAAATGATCAGGCGATATCATGAGTTAGGACAACACTACCATACTGGATGAGTGGTTAGTTACGGTGCCACGCGGAACCCTGCCGCGCGCCGCTCAGCATCAGCGCACAGGTGATGCCGAAACGTGACCAGAGCAGGTTCATGAGTGTCACTTACTCCCGGGTGAAGGACTTGGTGATGGGTGAGCGCACCGGTGTGATAAACTCCTCACACTCAGGAAGTGGCTTGATGTCCAAAGGGGCGGGCTTGACTAGAACACAGGCATCAAAAAACATGTTACACTGAGAAACCATACAAGGCAACACAATAAGCATGAGATAGGAGGGTTACATCTGCACTCATTTAACAAGATCAGATTATATTATAAACATATATATATATATAAACAGCATTGATTTCCTAATATTTACCCTTTGCCTTAATTTCTGCCAACTCTCGTCAACTCTGATTGTTACTACTGATAGTTAAATTGAATAACATTAATCAATTATCAAACATCATCAATTATATACCAGTAAACTGGTGACAGCATCATGGGCACCCAAGGCTCATTAACCTTAAAACCTATTCCAGATAGCTGCTGTACATCAATATACATATTTTTTTTTATTTACAGTGGAACCTCGGATTGCGAGTAACTTGGTTTATGAGTGTTCCGCAAGACGAGCAAAGATTTTTAATTAATTTTGACTTGAAAAACGAGCATGTCTTGGTTTACGAGTGCCAAGTTTTTTGACACCAACACACTTGCCTTTACACCCCCCCCTGCCCGGCTTCACACAGACACACACACTCTGCTCTACACAGAAACTCTGCTCTGTCGCGATTCTTTTCAAAGGTAAGGTGCTGGTTCATTTATCTGTTGGGATTTTTTAAAACTTTTTTAAAAGGTAAAGTGCAGGTTAATTTGTTCTATTTTTACTTTATATATCGTCTTAATTATTTTTCTGTATTTATTTTTTTGGGCTGTGGAACAAATTATTTGAGTTTTCATTATTTCTTATGGGAAGGTTTGATTTGGTTTACGAGTGTTTTGGAATACGAGCTTGCTTCTGGAACAAATTATGCTCGTAATCCAAGGTTCCACTGTATACACAATTTGCAAATGAATTCTGTTTGCATCCAAAATAGCTTTTTTTGGAAAACATGTCTAAAATCATGCACGTTGTGCTCACAAACTACCAGCAAAACACTCATTTCACAAAGAAAAAGCTGTTGTATAACAATGAATAATTGGTATGTTCTTTTAAAAATTCTAATTTATGTTTAGATTTGGTTTATTACTTTCTAAGTATATAAAAAGAGGTTTTTGTCTGTAGTTGAGCGCTTTATATTATAATTAGATTTCTTTAAATTGTAAAAGAAAACTGAATTTTTCCCCCTGACATGAGCACTTTGTGTTTTCCATGTATTATAATGTGCAATTTGTATAACTTTATTTATATTGCATCATCATGTCTGATTCAATCACCAGATTATCAGTTTATAATTATTAAAGAAAAAAGTTAAAACGATATATAACAAAGTACATATTGTGTCATATTTATCACAGCATCGATATTATATCGTCATATCACCCAAATCTAAGCTTGACTTTTTTAAAGCTATAGTGTGTCAGTGTTGTGATGTGACTTTAGATGATGCACAAAAGATTCTGAAAAATCAGATTATATGCTTCTTATGATATTCTTATGTTACTTAGTTTTTGATTTTCCATGTTAAAAGAGCGGAACCAATGGAAAGGTTTCAGCTCTATTCAGGAAAAAAGGTGGGAAAAGGGTGGGTGTGTGTGTGTGTTGGGGGGAGGGGGGATGGTGGGGGGGATTCCGTCATGTGGGAAGCACTGCTAAATAGTGGCAGTTCTCAGCCAGTAGAGGGAGCTGTTGTACAATAAACAAGCTTCAACCTGGCTGACTAGGTACAAAAAAAAAAAACATTCATTTGCAAATGAAATCATCCATATTCATCTGGTCTGACATTTTAACTGCTTTTCAAGATTAAAAACAAGCGCAAATTTTCAATAACTGCAAAAGAAAAAAAGCAAACAGACCTCAAGACTCGAATACATTTCACAGCTCACACGCAAATCATTAAAAATATCATCACACAGGAAACCGAACCAGATTTCTTTACACATAAAAACGTCGGCAGCAGATAAAATAAAATCGTATCCACAGTCACGTTCCCAGCATTTGCTCTAACTCACAACTGGCACTGCTAAGCTGCGAATCGCACAATCTGGCAACGGTGATGGAGCCCACTTTTCCCATGGCTACACAACATCGTCTGAAAGCTCCACCATCTGGTGCCGACGTGTGAAGATACAGATAGCGCACGCTACTCACTCATCAGCGAGTCAAAGCTCTTAGCCGAGCTCATTAGGAACTCAACACTTTAACTTTCAACATGTAGCCCGGCGCGCAGACGCACTCGGAGACGCCGCCATCACAGCCGAGAGGCTGAGCTCGAGGGCAAGGAATAAGGAGTTTGTCGTTGGTGTGCATATGTATTCACCCCCTTGAACTTTGACTCTTCTCGTCTGCAAGTGTTTCTGACTTCTGTTAAATGATTTCATATTTAGCGACGCCTTTCACGACTAAACTAATTAAAGGGATGGTTCAAAATTGGGATGCAGATTAGTCCATCACATTAGGTCCTGGTTGTTATAATGTTCCTCCTCTGCAAACTGAACGTGAGGTTTGTTCTGCTGGACGTGCAATGAATTACACAAACCTGGCTCCATGCAAAAATACATTACATCACATTCACAGTAAGTAAACAAGTTTGTCTTTATTTATATAGCAATTTTCTAGACATGGAATCGCAAAGTGTTTAAGCAAAACAAATCATATGAGACTCATCAAGCCGCTGCTGTCACACTGAGCTGTACCGAGATGCTAAGTTATGATTGTTTCTAGGACAAAGTCAATTTAATTTATTTAATCCTCCCCTAAGACAAGACGATCCCAATTTCCCAGTACGTTCTCCTGGACATGCTTTGATACCACACTGACCTTCATGGCAAGGTTATGTTTTGATATCCATACTGAGATCACATGACACTAACTGCACATGTTTCAGCTCCAATCTGCTAATCATGTGACTCCTGATGTCAGCAAGCGGTATCACAACTAATCACATTTACCAGCACTGGGGAGGGGGGGTGAATACTTGTGCAATCACAGCTTTTACTATTTGTATGTACAAATATGACACCTACCTTACCAATAATAATAATAATAGTTATTATTATTATTAATACCTCATTTTATTCCAGACTGTAACACTGCAAAAAGTGGGGGAAAAAAACTTCAAGGGGGTGAATACTTATGCAAGACACTGTAAGTAAGTAAAGTGGTGTGTTAGTATTTGAGAGTGTTTGTGTAATTATTAGTAATGACCCTTCACTTAGCTGAAACCAATTTAAAATATTGCTGCAGGAAAAAAAAAAAAAAAAAAACTCATTAATATTGGCACCCCATGTTTAACCTCTTCCCTGCGTTAAAGCCCGAGACCCTCATCTAGCTTAGGTGATGAGGAAAATTCAGATGACAGACAGACAGACAGACAAAAGAGAACAAAAATGTGTACACACAGTGGCGGTCTGTGCGGGTACCTACCCTTACGACGTCTTGAGAAATCACCTATGGTTTGAGAGTCGGTTCGCTCAAGACCGACAGGCCGATTAGCTCTGATTATTTTAGGACTCTGACCTGATTGGTGAAACAAAAATTTGTTTTTGTTAAATGCCTCTATTGCAATAATAATCATAAATAATGACTTAATGAACTGTTTTTGTTTTTTTTTAAACCTCGTCCCCATGCAGTGTAGCAAAAACATGGCTACCTCCTCCTCCTCCTCCTCCTCCTCCGCTCCTTTACACTTTCTTACACTTTCACTGCACAGATATGCATCACACTGCTGCCATGGCAACAACTCATCATGCACGCAAGTCATGCAACAGGCAGGGCTTCCCCTGAAGCTCGGGGCACAACACAGCATGCACAGAGTTAAACACACTTTGGAAGTGAAGGACGCACAACGACGACGACGGCTTGGACGCACAGCAGCATTTCAGATTGTTGGACACCCACGCGTGGTCATGCCCCGATACCCAGTACGAGAACGGCAACGGCGCAAGCTACGGCAATCAACACAGCAACAGCAGGAGGAAAAGAGACACAAAATCGACTTCGACTGGTCAGGAGCTGCACACAGACCCAAAGAAAGACAGACAGCTACAGTACAGCAGCTACACACTAGACATCTGATGCGAGACAGTAAGAAAGACACGCGGCAGAGACAGATGTCTCAAAAAACATCTGGTACGAGACAGTAAGAAAGACATTACAGAAACAGATGTCAGACGGAAGACTAAAACGCTAGATGAAAAAATTGAAGCACTTAAAAAAAAATAAAAAATAATAAAATAAAATAAAAACCTGCTGGACATACACTGTACAGTTCCGGGTGAGCTTAGTCTCAAACACAACTGCAAGCTCCAACCATCTCGATCTGAACCACCAGACGATCGCACGGACTCTTATCCTGCGTCACGTGGTGCAACAAGCATTTCATACATGTGGCTAGACATCTCTAGTTCAAGTTACATCCAAAACACGGCTAAATTACTGAGGCTAAATACTGAGGCTAAAGAGACACGGTACTGATTGTCTCATCTACTGTAGGTGAAAAAGTGAATCTTCAGATAGGATCATGTAACACCATTTTTCATAATACTTTATTTTTGTTATCGGAAAAATTTAACACATTTGGTAAATACAATTTCACGACCTTTGATGTTTTAGTGTCTGCAACTTTTTTCTTTTTTTTTTTTTTTTTTTTTTTTTTTTTTTTAACTCAAATCTTTCATTCAGATGAAACTTGGCCAATTCAGGTTTCACATGAAGACATGGACCTGAAAAAGTGTTTTATTCTAAAAATGCAAAATTGTTCAGATATTGCTGCATGAATATGACACGGTCATGGACACTACAGATTTTTTCCTTTTAAAGCTTTTTACCAAAAATCTATTTTAACGACTTTTTTTTTAATTTATTTCTTTTTTAATATGCTTCTAGAATCTGACGCCAAGTTTAGTATCAAAACGTAAAGAAATATGAATAATCTGCATGATTAGATTATTGCTTGTCATTTTTGGGGCTTGTATAAAATCATCTCTCCAAAACGGCTGAAGTTTGCGACTTTTAGGGAAGCGACACTGGTCACTTCCATGTTCCGTAAACTTTAGAAGTAGCTTTTTTTTGGCCGCACACATTTTCTGTATTTTATGTACAACATATATATAAAAAAAAAAAAAAAAAAAAAATTATCAGCATGAATACTGTGTTTTGGCTGATAAAGTTAAAGTGTCTTTATTTATAGTAGGGAGAAGCGCGTTTTTATCGAAACATTCCAGTTTACAGTCAACAAAAACATGCTCGGTTTATTTCATATTTAATAATTACAAAATGTTTACAGCCTGGCAATAGATTTGTAACTCATCGTTTTGTAATTACACATCTGAGGAGTTGAGGATTAAGGGCCTTGTTTAAGGGCCCAACAGTGGCTGAACCTGGGACCTTCTGATCAACAGTCAGTTATAAAAAAAAGAATGAGTTCCCTTCTTTTTTTTTTGTCAGTATCATTCTATCATATTAAATATTATTATTATTATTATTATTATTATTATTATTATTATTATTAACATCATTCCTCGATATTCCTTAAATCTGACTGAAATCATTCAGAAAAAGTATTAACATAGATGCTGATCGGATCAGATGTGTGTTTACTCGCTCAATGCATTTACTTTTCTGACATGCGCCTGTTGTGATGCGTTTAATCTGCCAGAATTGGTTTCCCCTCGACTTTGCGGTTACATTAGGCTCGATACGTTTTCAGATAAATCCCACATTCTGCGTTTGGATTGGTTACAAGAAGTCGGTCTCATCTGTGATTGATTTACTATAATGAATTAGAAGCTGATCAGTGTCCAATCCTCATCCAGAGACCCAGAGGATGAAAGGAAAGTCTGGTGAGTGTGTGTGTGTGTGTGTGTGTGTGTGTGTGTGTGTGTGTGTGTGTGTGTGTGTGTGTGTGTGTGTGTGTGTGTGTGAGAGAGAGAGAGAGATCAGGAATGGAAACTAACGTCCCTTTGAGGAATCTCATCACGTCACCTAATTTTGCCCCCACGCAGAGCAAACATGCACGGAAAGAATATACTAAATCCAACATTAGAGAAACAATCAGATTGAGTGTTCACATGAATAATATCTGCTTAAACAGACTATCAAAGGTTTACTGATTGCACTCGGACTGATGCGTTTATGCGTTTGATGCACTGTTATTCCGATTCGCCCAGTGCTGCCCTAATTAAAAAGTGGAATATCGATGTCCGTGTGAATGACGTTACTAATTCACACCGAACTTAAGTTTACAGGCTCTACAGGGTGTGGAGGTAACCATAGCAACCCAAGTGTGTACTGATAGATGGATTGACAAGTTTCCTAGCTGGAACGATTTAAAACAATGTTTTCAGCAGACTGTCTCACAGAAGGATCTCACTTTGGACATGAGGAGAAAATAAATTAGGGCTGCTTGAAGACGAATGACGCTCTCATTGTGCCTGCTGTTTGCTCAGCAACGCTGTGTGTGATATTCGTGTTTACTTCCTGTCCTATCGTGAGAAAGTTTTGGCACATGAACACACGTATCTACAGTGTGTGTGTGTGTGTGAATATATATATATATATATATATATATATATACACACAGAGTAATAAATAATGTATACACACTTCAAAATGAAAAATATATGCTTCTGGTCTGACAGTCACATGATCACATTAACGATGATGCATCTACTGACATCTTAACACTACACACTGCTGCCATAATTCAGTTTGTGTTTTATAAAAGGACATGTTGAAGTGTGTATACATTTTTGGGCTCCTGTGTGTGTGTGTGTGTGCGTGTGTGTGTACAGCAAGTCCCCTACATACGAACAAGTTTGGTTCCAAGAGATCGTTCATAAGTCCAGTTTGTTTGTAAGTCCAACAAAACATTTTCCAGGAACTAGGATACTAACAATCGGCCATACACAGCGTATTACGACAACAAAAAAAAAGAATGAGCAATGTCTGACATTTTCCCCAATGCTCCTTTCTCTCAATTGTTTTGACTTTTGTCTCCATTCTTGTTATTGGCAGTTCAAGGCAGAACCAGCTTCTTTTACGCTCGTTACCGTGCATCCTGGGCGTGTCCTGAACTACTGTACTCTATCCTGTACATTACTGTACACTACACCACAACCACCTGCAGAGGGTGCAAGAGTTTGATCATATGTCCGGGATACATTGCCACGTGCGTGAGGCAAACGCGTGCAAACGCAGGTTCGTTCGCATCTTCAAAGTTCATAACTCAGATGTTCGTATGTAGGGGACTTCCTGTGTCTGTGTGTGTGTGTATATATAAAGTAGTACAGGATGAGCGATTTAATTGTGCCTAAAAACCATGACAGTGTATGCCAGATTTAAGAAAACAAAACCAAGTTCCCAGATTAAAAAAAAAAAAAAAAGGGAAAAGAGGAACGAGACACACAGAAAGAGAAGCTTGTGATTATCTAATGAAAACGCCACATCTCTCCTTGTGCGGCTCATCCAAGCTGCATATACGCCACAAATATCAACACAATCTGCACCGAATTAATAAGCAATGTGGCAAAGCAGGAGAGAGAGAGAGAGAGAGAGAGAGAGAGAGAGACAGAGAAGGAGATCTGTAATGAGAATATATCACTGTGTCTGGCCCATGATTACACCAATAAATATAACATTTCATCAGCATCTCCGTGGCTTATAAACACAATATAGCAAAATCTGACTGGCCTTCAAAGAAGCCTTTGAGAAGGAGACAATAGGGACAGAGGTGACCGCTCCAGGCTAAGAGCACGGTCAGGCTGCCTCATACCCAGAGATCTGAGGCGCAGCACAATAGCGCTCTTTCATTAGTCAGGTCAGATGCTAGGAGCTAACAAAGGCAAGAGCCACTGCAACACGAGCAGGATGGGAACGCTGCACTGGCTGAAAGCGCTCTTTCTCTCGTGCAGGTGTCCTGGGTTAAACTGCGGTGAGAGAGAGAGAGAGACACTGGAAATGTGAGCTCGTGCTACGTCAGTAGCAATAAACCGTGGAGAGGAGACGGGGTGGTAAACATGAGCCAGCACGTGTTAGTACGTAGGAAATATGTGGCATGAGAGGTTTAAAGAGCGGTCCAGATGAACGGATGCAAGAAGGAGTTTAACTCTTCTCCCCCACCCCTCAGCATAGCCTGACAGATAACACTAAAGCCAGCCCCCATCACACACACACACACACACACACACACATATATAGCTTACCTTTGCGGTCAGGCTTGAGGTTTCGGTCAACAGGTGGCGGCTGGCAGTCGGTTATGAGCATCGGTCTTCGCGGAGGTGTTTTGGGACTCGACCTGAAACCCATGTGGGCTGGAGGAGGCACTTGCTTCCCCAGGGAAGGAAACTCCACGGTACCCGGCGTCATGGGCACGTAGTTGGGCTCCTGGATCAGCTCGGACAGGCTGCCCGAGCGCTGATGTGACGGAGAGTTTGCGCTCATCGGCACGTAGTTCTCATCCATCTCCTCGGTCGAAGTGTTCCCTACAGGCAGCATGCCTTTGTTTTTCTGTAGGAGGAACACATCAAAGAGCGACACTTTCACTTTCATCTAGCTCGAGAAAGAGCACTCAGGCGGTATACAGGGTGGGTGAAAGGTAACTAAACATTAAAAAAATGGTAAAGAAATCGTAAGAAAGTCCATATTTCTAAATTGTACAATGCACTTTATTACATAGGAAAATGAAACCAATGTTTTTAAATTTTAACGTAGACACCGGCCCACGTCTTCCCGCATCGTTCACATCGAGCCTGAGCTCATCAGCTTCGCGTGACGATTTTTTTTTTTTATGGTCTCCGGATGTAGCATTGCATTCCTCCCACAAGAACAATGGAATTCCACACTTACATAGCGTGCCGAGATCTCGGCTCGCTCCTGAACGATCAAGCGGTCGGCCATCTTTGTTTACTTTGTTGCCTGTACTGTCCCACTTACTATTGTCCATTTAGAGACTGTTTTCATCATGACTCCACTGATACTACAGTCATTAAATATTGTCTAGTACACCCACACTGTACAGTTATTTAAGTATCATCTGCATATACATACACACACATACAGTGGAACCTCGGATTGCGAGTAACGTGGTTTACGAGTGTTCCGCAAGACGAGCAAAGATTTTTAATTGGAAACAGAGCGAAGATCTTAGTTTACGAGCACCGAGTATCATCTAATCAGGCATGCGCTTTTATTTTTACACTGAGCAACAAGTGATCACAACTGAACCAATACAAATACACGGCGCCTGCACGCATAAACTGAAACACTTATCTGTCGGGATTAATTTTTACTTTTTTTTTTTTTTATGTGGAGTGCAGGTTAATCTGTTTTATTTTTACTTTATATATTGTATTAATTATTTTTATGTATTTATTGTTTTTGGCTGTAGAACAAATAATTTGAGATTTCATCATTTCTTATGGGAAAAGTCTATTTGGTTTACGAGTGTTTTGAAAGACGAGACCGTTATGCTCGTAATCCAAGGTTCCACGGTATATTCTTTGGATAAAAATGTCCATTGATTACAAGCTACGTAGTTTTCATTCTTACAAGATAGTTGTTGAAGGGTTCGTTGAACTCGAATGAACAGTTTCTGTCCGTAGGGAAGGATCTGGGGATATCGTAACAGTCTTGCGATCCGTAATCTGCAAAGAATGAGAAGAAAACATAACCAACAGGAACGCATTTACACCGGCGCAGGCTCACGCCGTGCATGTGGACATCCGAGCTCCATGTTATTTACATCGATATACAGTATATGACACCTGAAACCTCCACTCAAATGTCACAGTAGTGGAATTTTTTTACCAGCCAAATAAATAAATAAATAAATTAATTAAATAAATAAAAAATTGCTAGCTGAAGGTCATGTTTTTCTTAAGTTGTTGTAAAGCTTCTTTTTTTTTCTGCCGTAGAGAAAAGCGCATAAGCCTAAACAGTTGTTGATCAGACACAGCTTTGATGAAGATACACAGGCAGCAGATGGAATTCATTTATATATATAGTTTGTTTTGTACTCAGATTGCTAGGAGGTCCGGCTGCATGCAAAACAGAACCAACCATTCTTGAGTTTCCTGCTTCAGCTTCGATTGCGTTTGTGCATGTTGTTAACCCGTTACCTTTGCGCAGACGTGAGGAATCCACAGGGCCGATGGTGTTGCTCCGTAGAGCTTTGCTTCCCCCCGGCCCCGAAGGCACACAATAGTTCGAGTCCGTCTCTGACACCGACCTCGGTACGGCGTAAGTGTCCGTGGGCGAGCGATCGGCCGCCGGCCCCGCCGAGGGTTTGGGCGGCCGAGGAGGCGGCACCACGTCCGACCCCGAGGCCTCCGCGCCCCCGGCCGTGCGGGGCACCTGGTAGGTGCAGCTGCTGCCGGGCGTGGTCGGGATGTCGTAGCTGACGGACATGTTCCTGAGCTGAGCCTCGAGCGACGGCTTTCGCGCGGGCGTGTTGAAGACGTAGACGTCCGCGGCGTCCGGGTCGCCGGTGCCCGACAAGGTCGCGCTTTTCGGGAGCAGCACGGTGTCTTGAGACCGGCTGCGGGGAAGCTGGTACAGAGCCTGCGCCTCAATCGACACGCTCGCCCCCCGCGCTGGCGGCGAGTCGTATAGTGGGGCGTGTTGGGAAGGGAAGAAGCCGTTGGCTGTGGAGGTCGAAGGATTCGGCGTGCGGTGAGACGGGAGGTTGTCGTTGCAGTCTGGCTCCGAGGAGGTAGACTTCGAGCAATTGTGTCTGAGAAACAGAGAACGTGACCGAGTGTTAAATACACAGGAAGGCAAAAGTTCACATGGTTTTATTAGCATCAAAAACACCGCCAAGCGTTCCTACTTTGTTCAAATTTTTTTTTCTTTCTTCTGGGATGAGTAGCTGGTCAGGACTTGCAGAGTTAGTAATTCACCATGCATACAGCCCGGAAGTGTCGCTAACAAATTATTCTTTTGTTTGTTTGTTTGTTTGTTTAAAGTTACTGTAAGCATGAGAAGGAACCAAGACAACCGGATATCAGAGGAATCATTCTGAAAGACTGCATGTGCTTAAAAATTCCACCCGTCTTGTTCGTAGACAGTTTACGCTCACGGGTGCCACTTCTGATTCAACTTCATCCTCATTGCTTTAATCCTGTAACTGTAGATGGATGATCATTTTAAACCTTTTTTTTGGCATTACAACATATAACAAATATAACGTCTATAAAAATGTGATCTGATTGTAGAAGTGTGTGCTCGGTGTCATTGGTTAAAGGTTAAATCAGTCCATGCATAGACATCCAGGTCTATCAATCAGCACTCCACACACACACACACACAAACACACACAGCCTGATGCTGTGCACTCACAGACTGTCAGGAGGAGCAGTCCTGCTCTCACACTCCTCCAAGAGCAGGTATTCCTGCTCCAGCTCGCTGTGAGACTGAGCCACATTAGCACTAGACACACACACAGACAGACAGACAGACAGACAGACAGACGGAGACAGCAGGGGACAGGTGATGGATAAATGTATGTTCCGTTAGCTTCAAGAAAACGACAGACATCTTCGTGTAGATGACGCTACACTGTAACACTGAAGTGGAAAGATGAAAGTTAAGGCTCGAGATGGTTGCGCTGCTTCTTCTAGGACATTCCCGACGTTATTACACACAACAGCTGTCAAACAACCACATGGCGATGCTGATCAGATATTGATCAGACGACTCAAACCATTCTAATGATCCCACTCGACTTCTACACACTCAACAGAATTACTTTCTGATTGGTCGAGAAATGATCTTGATGGTACGAGTCTGATGGAAAGCCGAGCCGAGACCAGACACCAGCACTCGAAAAGTTCATTTAACAGTTTAACCGAGACCGAGACCTAGGGTGTGATTCGAATTGTATTGTGACTTTTTAAGTATTATAATTTTATAAACATGCTAATCCCATATATATCTATATATACAGTACAGGTATACATTATATATACACATACATATACAGTATATATAAGTATTTTGTATAGATAAGTATATTGATTCCCCCGCCTCTTCAAATTTTGTTATAATTCTAAACAAGCTAGTTTGGAGTGCGCCACCTGCAGGATTATAAAGAATCAGCAAGATTTTTCCACTTCAAATACAAACAGTGATAAAAAAAATAAAAATAATGATGATAATAATAAAATAAAAATAACTAAATAAAAAATAAATAACACATTTTTAAAAAGATTTTAGAGTTATGAATTGCCACACATATGAATCACGATACTTCACTGAATCGATTTTTCCTCGCGTCTCTAATTAGTATGAACCAAACATCAGATTGTAGTGCTCCAGAATCCTCAGCATGAACCCTCAGAGTCCGATGATCGATTTATTTATTCACCGCAGGTTCTGGAACACCGTCCTGACCCACTTCAACACGTGTAGTCTGTATTTCAGGCTAGACTTCATTCTGATGAGCCTGATTAGACGGATCATAATCGAGGAATATTCAATTCGATTCAGTTTTATTCGTATAGTGCCTGTAACACTGGTCATTCCCGCAAAGCAGCTTTTACACAATCAAACTGTTCAGGACTTAGTCCTGGGGAAAATATATATATTTTTTAAAAATCAACACTGCAGTTACCCTATAATCCTACAGGTGGTGCACTTTAAACTATTTCCTAATAATAATAATTGCTAATAATTTCCAATTCATTTAAAAATAAATAAATAAACATGCTGCTTATAATTTTTTTTTTTTTTAAAAACCAATGCATAACGAATCGCCACCTAGGTATCGTGATATCGTATCGGGTGCGACCTGCTGATTCCCGTCCCTAATGTTATCATACATAGTCTAATACAGTGGAAAAAGTAACTCTGTTGCGTTTTATTCCGGTTTGTTTGAAGAATACTCCAGTGCTTTAAGAGGCACAGTAAGTTTACAGTAAGTCCCCTACATATGAATGTTCGAGTGTGTTCGTGCATTTTCAATCGCGAAAGTTAGATCACATGTCCGGTGTACACTGTGCATGTGTGTGTAGCGTGCGTCCTCTACAAGTGCAGTTCAAGCCCAGGATGTCCAATAGCAAGGTTAAAAGCAGCGGTGATGAATCTGGTACTGCTAAGAAGCGCCAAGAAATAACGATGGAGACTGAAGTGAGAATAATTGATAGAATGGAGCGAGGTAAAAAAAAAAAAAAAAAAAACATGAATCGGTCAACCATCAGCACGATCCTAAAGAACACTGTAAAGTTACATACTGTGTACAGTCAGCTGTGTTGGTACCTAGACAATGTACCTAGACAAACAAATTGGACTTACGAACGAGCTCTTGGAACCGAACTTGTTCGTATGTAGGGGACTTAATGTATACACGTGATCATGCATTTAAAAATCCATCTCATTAATAATAATAATAATAATAATAATTAAAAAAAACGATGAATAAAATATACGTAATATAAGTAAATAAATCCTGTAATACATGAATAAAACAATGTGTTCTAATAACGCATAGACAGTTGCCGGATTTTTGGAACAGACGATGGATTTTTTTTTTGTATTTTTTTGTTTTTTTCAGACTAAGAAACACTAAACATGACTAAATCTGTACCACAGTTATTATTACTATTATTATTATTAATGATTATCCCTCATCAGCATTCCGAGTACACAA